>CM068827.1:69473808-70028808 GCA_028554795.2 Sinohyriopsis cumingii | reverse complement strand
AACAAGATTTCCAAAGAATGAATGAGTCCCGGCTCAAAGTCCAGAAAAAGTTTGGGAAGATCGGGCATCCAGAATGGATGCGTGAGGATGGAAAGAAGAAAGTTAGGTTCCTAGAGAAACAGAGGAGATGGTGGAAGAACTGGATCTCAAGTAGAAAAATTAGAAGGAAACAACCAACGGCCCTTTCAGGGCCCCTCACATGCCTCGAAAAGACCCTTTTTCACTCTTGCCATATGCGTTTTGGCGCGCGTGTGTGTGTGTGTGTGTGTGTGTGTGCGCGCGCGTGCGTGTGTATGTTTTCAACTGAAAACCCTTCCCCATTCCCCTTTGCCCCCATCAACCCTTTTGTCCCTTTTGTGTCCCCGTATATTAACCCGAAGATTTCCCATGTCCCCCAAGTACCATATTTGTCCCTTAAATATCCCCATGCTAATTTTCCCTTGTCCCGCAAGTGCCCTTCCCATGTTAAATTCCCCTTGTCCTCGAAGTGTCATTCCTATGTTAAATTCCCTTGGCCCCCGAAAGTCCATTATCATGTTACATTCACCTTGTCCCCCCGAGTGACATTTCTGTCCCATATTACCACTACATATTACATGTCCAAAATGAATGACATATTACTAATAACAGTTTTACTATGCCATTGATACCTACATCATAGCTATCATTAGACAATGTATTTTGAAGGTCACAGAAAAACAAAGATAAACGTCAGGAAGAAGAATGCATCCTTGACGCGCACCTAAAGGAAAGTCGAAGAGATAAATCTGCCATTTTCTGGTCCTAACACAAGCCTTAATATAGACGTTATGGTCTAAAACTAAGCAACAGAAAAGAACAAAAACAAACAAGTTTTGTAAAATTCAACAAATAATTTATTTCCTTTAAATACAATGTGAAAAATTGAAAAGAACTCGAGTACTGCGCATTCAATCCCAAATAGTCGTAAACGATTTATCACAAGTCTAATGTATAAAGTTCCTACTGAATTCTAGTGGTATTCCATATAAGTTCCACTATTGACTTCGTTGACATGCCTGTGATATCGAATAAGCTAATGTGAATGCGACTTGTAGTGTGGCGATGTGCTAGCCGTATTTTGATGTACACAATAATATAATCCAAAAATGCTCAAATCAATCACTGTACAATTGAATCTGCCATTGCATTAAACAAGATATCTCCGTGTAAATGTTTGTGAAACAAATGTGATATCTATAGTACTGTATTCTTTTCTAAACCCCGCTTGTATGTTACCACATAAATATTTTTGTTTAGATCATTTCGTAATCCTCTTAATCAAAACTGATGAGAACACTTTACATAATTCAGGTAGCAGACTAGTCCCTCAATAATTATATGGACTATCTTTGGCCCTTTTTATGCAACGGTATAATTACTGCTGTACACCAATCCTTAGGGACCCCGGGTGGCCCATTCATCTAAAGCGCTCGCCTTTACCCCATCATTGCTCACGTGGTTTCGAGCCATTAACTTGCCATTTGCTTCCCGTGGGTAGTTGGATTTTACCAGGTTTTTACCGGGTTCTTCCTCCATCAGCCATACTGGCCGCAATGTATAGCTAGCTTATCGTGCGCTGAAAATGACGCTAAACTCAAAACAACACCGCTAGTCCATTGAGAAGGTCAGTGACAGCGTTTGTTCTGAAAATAAATTGTACAGGAAATGTAACTTTGAAAGGGGACGATTTCCAGTGGTCATAGCTTGCAATGGCTCAAGACCCAATCAACGGTGGTCTAATTATAGACAGTCAAACTGCACTGCCTCGAGCCTTCACTGGCTTATTCACCCAACTGATTTTTTAATATAAAATGGTTCAGTTTGAAATTCGAATTGAAATGTGCACTACTTACAGTGTTTAAAATGGCTTTATTGAAATACCATTAACCTGGCAAGTGGACATTTACAGTCATGTTCTTTACTTTCATAAATTATTCTACGATTTTGGAGAAAATAAATATGTATGTATTCATATTATTTTCCAATACTGCATCCTTAACATTGAAGGCCGTCAATATAACTTGTTTCTTACAGGCAGTGGCCATGTGGGTTTAAACCACTATTTATTGAGGAGCCCGAATTTTAACATTATTTTTATTACAATATTATATAGCTAACGATCTCATTAATAGTTTGCTACATATTTGAGATAATAAAGGCATAACGATCTCATTAATAGTATACAACACATCTGAGACAGTATATGCATAAGGATCTCAGTGACAGAGTCTACGACACATCTGAAATAAGTATTCCCATGACAAGGGCATTTTATATTTTTTCATGACTATTGAGTCAACGGTTGAGTTAAATTTTTACGAGTTTATTCTGTATAAATACGATAATATTTGTACCAGAACGTTTCTCATTTTACATTTGTTTACCAGCGTAAAAAGTACCAAATCAGATGCTGAACCACTGACCCCTTTTGTCGCAATATCGTCTGCACTCGCTTATAAGTTGCGTAAAACTGCAAATAACAAAGATCCTAATCAGCAGTACAAAAACGTGCGTCTGCAGATCATTGGCTATGTTGTTTCTTCTACTAATTGCTCCTAACAAACTGCACAGACCTATATCTGCATTATGCGGCGGCAGATCTGGAGTTTTGCAGTTTGCAGTTGCACTTTCCCTATAAGCAAGTACAGACGGTGATCAATGGTGGACAGGTTGATTATTTTTCGCGTTCGTGCGAGGTCATTGTTTTTTTTTATGGTAGTGTTACCGGGCATTATCTACAGCTGTGAAAAACGCGTGGCAAGACGGTTTAGTGGTTAACGACCTTGGGCACAGACACAATGTAAGACTACACAGACAAACAACCATTATGTCAGAATAAAGTTTATAAAACATTTTTTCTTTCAAAAATTCAACAAGAGTTTCAATAACAATAATAATAGCATCAATATCAACAGCAACAATAACAACAACAACAACAAAAAGAAATAATGTTTTTGAAAATTTACCACCAGTAGTAAGTGGCTTGAGTTCTTGTAAAATTTGTAATTTTTACCAACTGGTGGAGGGGTGTAAAATTCTAAACTATTACCAACTTGTGAAGGGATAAAAGAACAATTCTAGCTGGAAAACAAATCAAACGTAAGTAGCATTTATTATCTAGCGATGGAAACCGTTTTTCCAAGTCGGTTGAAAGTCAGTGCCACCTTTAAATTGTTGTTATCAAATATATGTTCCGATTTCTCTTACCACTGTTTACGTCTGACGTCATAATATGCTATTTAGTTGAACATGGTTTTTGGTGCCGCATGGAACTCATCCCTATGTCTGATATCATGATCAAGTATTTAGTTCTAAATTGTATTTATAATATTTTTATTTTTTTTAATTTTTTAAAATTTTTTTTTGTCAGGCATAACCAACCAATCGCTACGTTTGATTTCATTAGAGACCATTTAGGTGTACATGTTGTTTGTGTTCTTTGCCGGATATAAAAGTGCATTAGGTAAGAACGCCAAATCATTATCTCAGGGTGAGTCACATCGGGCTGATAAAAGGTGTTATATTTTAAGGAATGGACATATATATATATATATATATATATATATATATATATATATATATATATATATATATATATATATATATATATATATATATATATATATATATATATATATTACACGGCATTGTATATTTTCTGTCTTACATTACAACTGAACCCTATGCAAAATGTATATGTACGTGCGTGCGTGCGTGTGTGTGTGTAATTTTTTTATTTCCACTGGAATTGTCAAATTTCGGCAACAGACTATGGAATAAAGTTGCCATTTTTTCTTCGTCGCGGTTCTTTTATCATTTATCAAATGTTTCCACACACACAAACACACACACACACACACACACACACATACATACCTCTGCGTGCGTACAAGTGGCACCCATTCAGTGGTTGTTTTATAAGTGAAAACGATTTGTAGCATGTGTACCTTATTATACTCACAGGGGCTCGTATCGTTGTGTGTACCTTATTATACTCACAGGGTCTCGTATCGTTGTGTGTACCTTATTATACTCATAGGGGCTTGTATCGTTGAGTGTACCTTATTATACTCACATGGGCTCGTATCGTTGTGTGTACCTTATTATACTCATAGGGGCTTGTATCGTTGAGTGTACCTTATTATACTCACATGGGCTCGTATCGTTGTGTGTACCTTATTATACTCACAGGGTCTCGTATCGTTGAGTGTACCTTATTATACTCACAGGGGCTCGTATCGTTGCTTCCAAGTGACCTGTCATACATGTACTATATTATAACTACAAGGGAGGACACTTATTTCCTTTCTAGCGCAATAAATTTGTTAGTTACTATATAGTACATGTATGACAAGTCAATTGTATGCAAAGATACGAGCCCATGTGATTATACTAAATATTGCCTTCTGCGGTCACGTGATGTAGACCTTTTTGTCTCCCCATTCCACATAAGGCGTATCCTACAAACGTCTAAATCCACTGCTTAGAGTGGACATTGTACTGTTGTTATAAGATGTGCTGCAAGGTCACACTTTATCTGTCTGACTTACTCCTGTTCTGTCTGCAAACATGTCCAGCATATCAGGCCTCTTGTAAGGCAACACGTATACTGGAGACCATTATCGCCATCTAGTAAGGCAAAATTCATACATAACAACTGCGTAGGCTATCGTTATCGGCTGTAGAGTACACACTTGAACGTGATAGCTGTAGCATATACGGGCCTTTTAAAACTCATCATTTATCAGCCAGTTAAACCCGTGGCATCAGAACTACGTAACAAAGGGAAAAAAAAGGCAGACATGCCGTCGGTGACGTTAAAAAGTTGTGTAGCTGTAGGTTTCCTAGCATCGTTGGTTATTATTGTGTCGTTGAGATTTTTTGTAACTAATTCTAGGTTGGAAAATGCGTGGTCCTCAAAACAAGGAGAGACTGAATTTAGGGAAAATTACGTCAATAATATCGCAAGGAATCTACTTCAGGAGCGAAACAGGCTCTCGAGTTTACTTAATGAAAAGATGCAGCAAATTGGACGCCTTGAATGTGAGGTAAGGCATCTTCGTGTGTGTGTGTGTGTGTGTGTGTGTGTGTGTGTGAGAGAGAGAGAGAGAGTTTGTGAATGTGTGTTTGTGAGCGTGTGAGTGTGTCAATGAGAGAGTGAGAGAAAATGTGTGTGTGTACGAGAGAGAGAGAGAGAGAGAGAGAGTTGCCACGGGTTACCAACAAACGATATGGCGAGGAATGGGAGTGCTCTACTGGAGCTTATATGATGGCTCTTTCTTTGTCGTCTGTGTGACATCCGTTCTACGACCACACGTTATCATACAATTGTTATCGTTACTATTCCTAAACTACTTGGAGGATTGTCATGAATCTTTGCAACAAATATATCATAAGGTGTAGTTGATCCTAACTGAAAATGGTGTGGCTCATGTTTTCAATATGGCCGCCACAACAGCCATCTTGTAGCTATTTTCACACACACACACACACACACACACACACACACACACGTCTAGTTGATACCAAATTAAAATGGTGTCGAACTGACACTACGACAGATCTTTTGAAATTCTTGTTGTCGCAACTGCTCCGGAGCAGAAGGCATATCGATATGAGGTTTTTACCAGAAGACTTCTTACGATCTCTATTTAGTAATAATTGGAAACAATTCGGCCCAGACATTCATTATGGTAACCAAAGCGGCCATCTTTATAAAATCTTGTTGTCGCTACCCCTTCTCACTACATGTTCATATCAGTATGGTGTTTTCACAAAACATTTCTTGCTATGTCTCCTTGGTCTTACGTGTAAATACCGCCATTCTGATTTCCAAGATGGCTAGCATAGCAGCCATTCTGAAAATATTTTTATCGCTAGTCCTGAATGGAAATCATTGGGTTTTTACCAGAAGACATTTTATGGTTCATCTTCAATAAAATTGTGCAGATCTGACATTCAGTATGGTCACCATGGCAGCATGGTGCTTCTCTAAAATGAAACGTCACATCAAAATGGGTCTTTTTTTTTTTACCAGAACAGTTATAATAACGTGAATGAAAATGGTGCCAATCTCACCTCAGATTTTGCTGCAACAGTATATTTTGAAGAAAAAATTCACTAACTATTTTGAATGGATGCTAATATCATTATTTGATTTTCACCAAACGTTTTCAAATGGTGTATAGTTTGACATAAATGAAAATCGTGCAGATCTTATACCAGCTATGGCTGCCAAAGTGTCTATTTTGAAAATCTTATCGTTCACGAACATCAGATATGGTTTCAACACTCAGCAGTTGAAAATATTAAAAGGTCTTGGATTGAATTCCCGAAAATTCTTTTCGAAAAGTCGAACCTTATTCCCTTCAAGTGACTCTTTTTTTTTTCTTTAAGGGCGGAGAGAGTATGTTTCTTTTCTCAATGAACATATGTAATGTTGTTTTATGGGGCTTTTACACAAAGCTAAGGTTTAATATGTGGCCAGGCTGAGACTGGATATTAGTGAAAGAAAAATATTTTTATGATAAGGAAGAACATAATAAATCTATTCAAACATAATTTGGGTTGAGCCAATGCTTACTTTCAGATTTTTACTGTTTAAAATAGATATTTTACAACATCACAAAACACCTCAGCTAACAATTCTGTATTGCAATAACATTGCACCAGTATTATTTGGTATATATGGCAGCGTTGTTATATCACGCTGTGGCAACATGATTTGGTGAATTGACTGCAATGTTGCTACAACACTGTCGTTTAACGTTATGATTGCACATTTCTAACGTCATGATTGCATTTCTAACCTCATGATCACATTTCTAACGTGATGATTCTATATTTCTAACGTCATGATTGGATCTCTAACGTCATAATTGCATTTCTAACGTCATGATTGCACATTGCTATATCCTCCTTACATCCTCCAAGAACTACTGAAAACGGTGAAAAATGAATACTGTTGTGCTTGTGAAGCACAAATGCTCTGCTACTGGCGAAAATTCCAAATCTGTAATTAAACATTCTTGGATATTATCCGTAATTTAGACACGCAAGTATTTTTGAGAATTAGAAAGACAAAATAAAATCAAATTTTGATGAAGTAAGAGCGCAAACGACAAACCTTGTTATATTTCCCACCTCGTTGGGTTGGTGTATACTTCAGAGTTTCAACTGTTGCGTCTTCACCTTCATTGGCCTTGACATTGCGTTGCTTCTCGGGTAGATTCCTGCAAGAGTTACAAATAGGATTTTAAATACATTTCAAATAAGTTTCGCTATATTGGAGACAATTTTTTATATATTTGGTGGAGTACACGTCAACATTTTCATTGAAATTTCGTCTGAAGTTAATTTACATGTGTGCAGTTGTAAGCCTAGTACATATGTGTCCCAAAACTGTGATATTATATGTATCCCAAAACTGTGCTATTATGTCTATCCCACAACAGTGATATTATGTGTATCCCACAACAGTGATATTGTGTATCCCACAACAGTGCTATTACGTGTATCCCAAAACAGTGATATTATATGTATCCCATATCAGTGATATTACGTGTATCCTACAGCAGTGCTATTATGTGTATCCCAAATCAGTGATATTACGTGTAGCCCACAACAGTGCTATTATGTGTATCCCACAACAGTGCTACTATGTGTATCCCACAATAGTGCTATTATGTGTATCCCATAACAATGATATTATGTGTATCCCACAACAGTGCTAATATGTGTATCCCACAACAGTGATATTATATGTATTCCACAACAGTGGTATTGTGTATCCCACAACAGTGCTATTATGTGTATCCCAAATCAGTGCTGTTTCGATTCATTTTAATGTTTGTAGCTAGTAGTATGAAAAATAAAAACTGCAAATCATACGATTTTACTTAATACCATGCATATCAAAACCCTGCATTATATTAAGCTCTTGAAGCTAAGAACCCTTCTGATTGCAGCGCTTGGGACTATAATTCGACTACAATGTTTTCATCATTTTGCGCATGCTATTACTGTGTGTGTGTGATTTGGATTTTTAGCCTAGCACTGGGGCATCATGCCACATACATAAACCATGATGTCCCACCCAGTCACATTATCCATTACACCAGGCCGACCACTCCTAACACTAACCTCTTAATACTGAGCGCCAAGCGAGGCAGCTGTTAGTACCATTTATATAAGTATTTGGTATGACTCGGCCGGGGGTCGAACCCACGACCTCCCGCATCAGAGGCGGACGCTCTAACCACTAGGCCACCGGAGCTGTATTCCTGATACTATAATATAAGCATTGTCATAACTTTGAAAGTTGTGTATGGGCGATTTGGAAATATCAATTATTTTAATAAAAACTGTCAAACGTAAAACATTGCTCTAACTTTCATATAAAAAACATTTGTTACTTGTCATTGTCGAAAAATAGTTTTAGTGATATATGGTTACAAATTTAATTGCACGATTTCATCTGTTTTAAAGAAATAATCTCGTCCAACTGAATGTAAATGTAGCCTCTATTTTGTCATTGCAATAATTTTCTTGCAGGCGAATTTGATGCTGTGCATCAATTTTATCTTGTTTATATTAGTAAAAAGTGATAAAGTAATAATCGCACCCCACCCCCATTCCCAGTTAACACAAAGTAACTAACTCTAGCGGTTCGCAATCTGACCCCTCGATGATTCGTTGCTGTTTGGTTTTTATCGTGCACGCATTTAGTTACTCATAACATACACGTCCGTAAAGTTAATATTGCAAACCGTTCTGCGTGTACAGTTTACATTACTGATATTTTAATGACCAATTTTACAAGACGTGTCTGTTACTTCCCTTCTTGTCTACCTCGAGCCAACATGGAGGCTTACACTTCCTGTCTACTTCGAAGTGAATGGGACCTTCAGCAAATACTTTGAAACATCGGTTTCAATCGCTACATCTTGGCCTAACCCTTCAAATATGGGAATTACTGATATGTAACGAATTTAAAATTTTCCCTGTATTAACATGCTTTTATAATTCTTTATGTAGTGATAATGTTTTTGGTAATTATGATTTTTTTACCCAAAAAATAAAGCTCATATTCGAATGTTCCACTTCCCATGAAATCTGATATTTATTCGGCATATCTCTGCTTCTGTGCAAATTGTTTAAAGCTATCATATGTACTGGTACAATTAACAGTTTAAATCACGTATGAAATTTTACCGTCCAAATGCCTCTGAATGAAAATAAACATTAATTTAGGCATCATGGGGGGCCCAAGGCAGCAAGCGATGAGCGTGGGGCCCCAAGCAAAACCAATTGCATTTCGGAGTTGATTTCCTGAAAGCGCGGGACATAGGCGGTTGCCTCTTTCGCCTTGCCCTTGGGCCGGGCCTGCTCTGAACTAGTAACTAATAGTCGTAGAGTATATAAGTGACGCTCTATAGAATAGATGCCTGAACTTCGGAATACCACGATACCACAGAACTGACGATATCTTACTTTTAATGTGTATATCTTTTCAAATAAAGCATTGCAAATTCATATTAAGGGGACTGGTGTCCATCACATCTCTGCATAGGACTGTAAATCTGATTTGAATCAGACTGACGCTCTACAAACTGGCCACCGAGGTTCTCGTTTAAATATTGTGTCTGTGCATACACTGTAATACTATACAAGCCGTTATTTTTAGGACAGGGAGAGCCCATTATTCGATGTTAGTTTTTTTCTGCTGGTGTCAAGCACACATCGCTTGAGCAATAATGTGCTTGCAATATATATGTGTGTGTGTGTGTGTGTGTGTGTGTGTGCGTGTGCGTGCCAAAACCGCAGATATAAACATGGGTTTTAACATTGTATGCCTGAATGCTGCATGTTTATCTAATGCATTCTACCGGAATGAAATGTTACCAAAGTAGGAATATCTTTGGTATCTGGGAGCATTGCTCTTTCAAAGATCAGCTGCATTGATAGTATTCACACAACGTTTGAAGCACATGTTACACAATATGGCTACGACAGATCTTGCGAGATATGGTGATGTTTGCATTCCATTACACCCTATGTATATGCCGCTTGATGTTGACGACGAGCGCATTTTAGGTAAATGCCTCAAGTCTAGACTTGCATATAATGCGTTGTTTTCATTACTCAAGCGAGGGATAAGTTGATACTGAAAATTTAATTGCATTTATTGTATATGTTCTAATTATGGAACAGTTACTTTTATGGGGGATTTTAAGTCGAATCCGTTATTAAAATCATCGAACACAAGTAATATACTATTACACTCTTTCCTGGTACGAAACGATTTAAAATCTGTATGTACATTAGAATCGTTTAGGTCGATAGAAAGCAAGGAAGGAAATTATTCCGTGACTTGAATAATAATTTGATTTTCGGACGAGATTTTACTAACACAGATAATGGGCAAGTTACTCATTGTATGATGCATCATCCAAACAATACCCTATTGTAGTGACACGGTTCTTTTGAGATGAAGAGTCGTATATTTCTGTGTATAATTTAAGGCACATATTGGTTGAAGGATGTAATTTGATGGTTAGTTAATGTAGATCATATTGACATTACTAAAAATCCAAGAAAGGAGCAGTAGAGTCGTCAAGAACATACAAAGTCAGGGATTGATTTCCCAAATTTTCAAAGTCAGTGATTGATTTCCTGGACTTTCATAGTTTCAAAGAGAGGAGAAAAGTTTCAACTTGTCACAGATCTTTCCCCGGTGAAGGTGTTCCTTCCTTCGAAGAGATTCAAGATGGAGTCGGCTGCCTCAGTCAAGAATGCCGTGAGCCCGAACTATTGGGCGATTCTGTGGATCTACCTGATACTTATCTCCACGCCTCCATCTTCCCAGCCTACAGCAAATATTCGGGTTTTTTTTTCTTCTGAAATAGGAGTTGATTTAAATGTTGGGCTCTTTCTTTCCATCAGGGTCTTCACCTTGTTGGCATCCGTTAGTCTCGAGAGACGATGGAACTGCGCCCATGAGAGATATCCCGGTTGGTGGTTGTGCAGCGTCTACTGTGGCTATGTAGTCCAATGCGGGAGTGGCAGTCCCTGCTGCACTTGCTGCATTTGAAGGTTGCGTCTGGTGTTGGTTGGACTGCTTCTTCTTCCACTGCGATCGTCTTTCATCAGCTAGCAAGCGTAGCTTGTCCTTTCCGGCTTTCAGACCAGTGATCAGAACATGTCGCCAGCTTGATCTGTCTAGAGCGAGCTCTTCCCAGGTGTTGACATCGATATCAAGGGCTTTCATGTCGTGCTTGCAGACATCCTTTAAGCGGAGATGTGGCCGTCCGATCGACTTTTTGCCAGAGGCGAGTTCCAAATAAAGAATGTCTTTGGGGATCTGTCCGTCATCCATCCGACGTACATGGCCCAGCCATCTGATGCGACGTTGGCGGATGAATGTGATCATGCTGGGAATCTTGGCACGCTCGAGCACCTCGTTGCTTGTTAGTCGATCGCTCCAGGTGATCCCGAGTATTCGTCGGAGGCATCGCATGTGAAAGGTGCTCAGTCTTTTCTCTTGTGAGGCGTACAGAGTCCAGGTTTCACTGGCGTACATGAGAGTGCTTAGCACGCAGGCACGGTACACGGTGATCTTAGTGTTCAGAGTCAGCATGCTGTTGTTCCACACTCTCTACGACAACCTGGAGAGAGTTGTTGATGCCTTTCCGATCAGCTTGTTGAGCTCAGCATCGAGCGAGAGGTTGTTGGTGATGGTAAAGCCGAGGTACATGAACTGACTCACCACCTCAAGTTCGTAGTTGTTGATGATGATGCTTGGGGGTCGGCGTCCTGAACCATCACGTTTGTCTTTTTTAGGCTTATGGTTAACCCAAACTCATCGCATGCTTTAGCAAAGCGGGCCATCAGGCGTTGAAGCTCAGCTTCTGTGTGGGTGGCTAGAGCAGCATCATCTACGAAGAGCATGTCCCTGATGGTTACTTCAGGCACTTTGCTCTTTGCCTTCAGTCGTGCCAGGTTGAACAGTCTGCCGTCTGATCGCGTGTGCAGGTAAATTCCTTCTGTGGACGTCCCAAATGCGTGCTTGAGCAGGACTGCGAAGAAGATGCCGATGAGCGTGGGGGCAAGGACGCAGCCCTGATTAATTCCACTGCAGATGTCAAAGGGGTCGGATGTTGAGCCATCGTACTGCACTGTGCCTTTCATGTCATCGTGGAAGGACTGGATCATGCTTAGCAGCTTTGGAGGGCAACCAGTTTTCGCCAGTATTGTGAAGAGTCCGTCTCTGCTGACCAGATCGAATGCCTTGGTGAGGTCTATAAAGGCCAGGAAGAGGGGTCTGTGTTGTTCGCTGCATTTTTCCTGCAGTTGCCTGACAGAGAAGATCATGTTGATTGTGGAACTCTCTGCACGGAACCCGCACTGCGACTCTGGGTAAACTCTGTCAGCAAGTGTCTGCAGTCTGTTTAGGATGACGCGTGCGAAAACTTTACCCACGATGCTGAGAAGTGATATGCCCCTGTAGTTGTTGCAGTCGCTTCTGTCGCCCTTGTTCTTGTACAGGGTTATGATGTTAGCGTCTCTCATGTCCCCAGGCAGTGCACCCTCGTCCCAGCACTGGCAGAGGAGGTCGTGCAGGTGTGTGCGCAGCACGCTATATCCGCACTTGATGAGTTCTGCTGTGATGCCATCCTTCCCTGGGGTTTACCTAGGGACAGTTTCTCTAAGGCCTTCTTTAGTTCGTCTACAGTAGGTTTCTCGTCCAGTTCTGCCATGAGAGTGAGGTTTTCAATGGTGTTGAGGGCGTCATAGGTCACGTGGTTCTCTTTGGAGTACAGTTCGGAGTAGTTTTCCACCCAACGCTCCATCTGCTTGCCCTTGTTGTGGATGGTATCGCCTGTGGCAGACTTCAGTGGTGCTGTCAGTTTCTTCGTGAGATCCATTGCTTTATTTATGCCATCGTACATGCCTCTGATGTTTCCAGTATCTGCTGCTGAATGGATTCTCTGACAGAGCTGAAGCCAGTATTCATTGGCACACTGCCGTGCTAATCTTTGCACTTTGCTTCTGGTAGACCTGTATGCCTGTAGTGTCTTCTGGCAGGGGGATCGCTTGTATTGCAGGTGAGCACTGCAACGCTCTTCTATGGCTGGCATGAGTGTGGCAGAGTTAGCCTCAAACCAATCATTGTTCTTTGATTGCTTCTTACCAAAGATCCGTGTGGCTGTGCTGTACACAGTCTCTCTGATGTGATTCCATCTTTCTTTGGCACTGCCGTCGGGGGGTTCTGAATCAAACGTCTTGGAAAGAGCATAGGTGAATTCCTCAGCCTTGTCTGGATATAATGTTTTGTTCACATCAATGCCTGGTTTACCCTCTTGCCTAGAGCGGTGGATCTTCTTCGGCTGAAGCTTCATTTTGCAGCACACCAGCGAGTGGTCGGTGTCGCAGTCAGCACTGTGGAAGGTACGGGTAAGAAGCACACCCTTCAAGGCTGACCGTCTTGTAATGATCAAGTCTAGCTGGTGCCAGTGTTTAGACCGGGGATGCCTCCAAGACACTTTGTGCTGAGGCTTTGTCTGAAAGAATGAATTGGTGATACTGAGGTCGTGGTACGAGCACATCTCCAGAAGGCGCTGCCCATTCTCATTCATCTTCCCAACGCCAAACTTGCCAAGACAGGAGGGCCAAGAGTCATGGTCGGCATCTACCCTAGCATTGAAGTCGCCGAGCAAAATCAAGTTCTCTTCCTTGGGAATTTTGTCGATGAGCGAGTTTAACTCATCGTAAAACTCATCCTTGGTATCTGTAGATGATCTTAGTGTGGGAACGTAAACGCTGATAAGGTGGACAGGCCGGTTTGTGGTGTGGAGGCGGAGGGATAACAGTCTTCCATTTCCTTGTTGGCAGGGTTCTATCATCCCCAGCGAGTGTTCCTGACAGCGAATCCAAACCAAACTCTCTGGCTTCGTCGGCGCTTTTTCCTTGCCAGAAGAATGTGTAGTTCTTTTCCCTGAGGGACCCGGAATCTGGTAGTCGTGTCTCCTGTAGTGAGGCGATGTCGACCTGGAGCCTTGCAAGTTCGTCGTTGATGACTGAATTCTTTCGAACATCACTGATTGTCTGGAGATCATCTGAAAGCGCAGTCGGCATGGTCCGGATATTCCATGTACCTAGCTTGAGGATTGAAGGTTTCCTTGTTGATTTTCTTTTATTTCTTGGTGCAGTAGTTGCAGTCCGCTTGTCAGGTACTCGCGTACCTTAAGCCTTACGCACCCAGCAAGGCTGGCGAACTGTGGCGGGACGGCACCTTATTGGCTGGGGGCTGCCCAGTTTGAGGAGGGCGGTAGCTGTCCAGTGAAACATGTTGGTCTCTCCCACCGTCAGAAGCAATCACTGGCGTCTGGCTCTACGCCAATCGAGCGGTGACTTATAACCGGTAAACTGCTGATTATCCGTGCTGTGTCGACGCTGTGGAGCGAAGCTGGAGTGTCCTCTCCAGGGCGCAAGCCTGGGCAGGGTGATATGGAGAATCAACTGTTGCCCATGCAGCTGATCCCCCCTCTTCACGCAGCTGATATATCCAAGGGAAAGGACAAGCCGATAAGTCATGGCACCAGATGACGCTGATATCAATGCCAAGTCGCCTTAGGGACTCCGTCTCTGGATTTTCTGTTGGGGTTTACTTCCTTAGCCTTCCCCATGAGAGGGTATAGTCGCAAGGCAGCGAAGATTTGGTTGTCAGAGGCTATATCAGACGTATGCCATTGGGAGATTTTCAAGGTAAGTGGGTGCTTATCTCCCTCATCCGCCCCCGGCGATGATAACCCCTGGAAACCGGGTCTTCACCAGAGTAACGGATATAATAGCGACTCATTTACGTTCCTTAGGGTTCCCACCTGCCGATACTTCCACGACATGTTGATTTATTCCACCTCAGATGCGCCATACTGAAGAATCTGTCGAAGTTGGATCCTCTCCCTTGTAAGAACTATGCGTGACGATAAAGTTTCTCACCTCTCTGTATTCCCCATGATGTATAGTCATCCTTAATGAAAATTGCGCTGTTTGAAATGTGATATGACTACATAGCTGCTATCTAGAAAATCTTTGTAATAGCTGCTCCTCCTGAGTGGACTTCCTTTGATGTCTAGATGGTCCAAATGAAAAATGGCGCCGATCTCATTCCAATATGGCCGTCACAGCGACCATTTTAAAAATCTTCTTATCGATACTCCTCTTGAACAAAAAGTAATATTTTCAACATGGCCGCTTTTGCGGCCTTCCTGAAAATCATGTTATAGATACTCCTTAATGAAATGCCGTATTAGCACGTTTTTAATATACTAAACAACTGCTTATGATATCTAATTGGTCTAACTAAAAATAGCACAGCTCAGACATCCAATATGGTCACTTCCTTCAACGGCCATCTTGCTTGATGAAGTGTTATATCAGCACGAGGATCTTCAGTGAAAGACATCCTTTGATGTCTAGTTGGTTATAAATGAAAATGGTGCCAGTCTGACTTCCTTGATTGCTGCTCATATCCAAAATGTGCTCTCACAACAAGGCTTCTTCTGAGATCTAATTGTTCTAGATGAAAATGGCGACAGTCTGATATCCAATATGTCACCCATTCCAGCCATCTTGAAAACCTTGTTAGGACTACTTCTTGATAACGGAAATTCATATAAACATGGGGCTTCCCCCAGAAGACTTGTGCTGGTCCTAAATGAAAATGTTGCCAATCTAGCATCCAATATGTTCAAGACGGCGACCATTTTTGAAAAAGTCTTGTTTTTGCTGAAGAATATCAAAGATAGTTTCACCATTCCTCAGTTCAGAGAAAGAAATGGTCTTATTTTGAATTCCTGGAAATTCTTTTCGCCCAGTAAAGAGCCAGTCCCTTCGATTGACTCTTTTGTTCTTTTGTGTTTGTGATTTCTCTTCTGTACGGTTTAATTTCAAAAGCGTTCTACTTTATTTTTATGTTGTTAATATTCTATTCTGTTACGACACGCGCCAGTCATGGACTGTAAACCAGATCACCAGCAAGTTTTAACAAACGTATTCTTGATATTGTAAAATATAGAGCATGTTGTTAAAGGCTATCTGTATGCATGGTTTATTTACCAAATCAGCAATATATAACTTTCTTTATGTACAGAAAGAATAACCAGAGTACATACACGTTTATGTCTTAGTCAATATACCGCTCCGGAGGCACAAGTGTTAAGAGCGTCCGACTCATATACGGGAGGTCACGGGTTCGAACCCCAGATGAATCATACCAATGACTCATAAAAATGATAGTAACAGCTGCCTCGTTTGGCGTTCAGCACTAAGAGGTTAGTGTTTGGTCTGGTCGGCCTGGTGTCAGGATAATATGACTGGGTGGGACATGAGACTACATGTCTGCGACATGATGGATGATGATGCCCCAGTGCTGGACATCACTATTAACTGTCACACTGCAGACATCGTAGCAATAAGGCTGGAAAATTGTTAAAGCTACGTTTAAAATCCAAATCACACACACACACACACACACACACACACACACACACACGTCTGAGTAAATAAATTTTGCTACACAAAATTGTCGGGGTTTGTGGAGTATCAGGAAATTAGGAGATCATTTAATTTTCTTAACAATAAAATATATTCCGTGTACTTTCTTGAATAGAATATAATATAGATGCTGTATAGAATGTGACTTAATGTAAGAATCGATAGGTATACTGTAACCTGTTGAAAATGAAATCCTGTGAAACAAGCTAGACTGGTCTTTTTTCAGAACATTTATTTACAATGACTGAAAATACGGTGGTGAACCCGGATATATGACTGATCACCCTCATGGATAGAGAATATAGTTGGCCAAAAGGAAATTTTAAAAAAAACGTTATAGAAGTTGAGCAGTTCATTATTTAAAGACCATGAATATGTTAGAAGAGTAAAAATCGTAAAAGTTAAAATTGCTGTTCATATACTGAAAAATGAGGCTATACCTTAATCTGATTTTGAATGTGTACTAGATGATTAACTTGTTTTTTAAGTACTCCAATTAGAAATTAGAGGATCAACAATTCAAAAATACATATTGTAAGTTAAAAATCCAAGGTCGACAGGAAAATGAAATAATTGCAGGTATACGCAATTTGGAAGAGAGAAACGTTATGATTGAAGTATGAAAATTTGAAATAGTTCGAAGATATCTGGAAAATAAAGATGGACAGATTGATGAATAGGGCTAGAGCTAAATGGATTGAAAAAATCGACCAAATACTTCATATATTTAGAGAAAGTAAATTATAAAAGTAAAATGATACTGCCTAGTGTTTAAGGTAATGGTTCTTTAACAGAAAGAAGTTTTACAGATGTTTTATATAAATTTATACATAAACGATATACTCGTTCCTAACGATCTTTAAACGCCGCCTAGTTATTCAAACTTTCCTAGATCTAATGATTCATATAAAACGTTGCTTAAATGGTCCTATGCTGAGGCAGGCTGCACATGTTTAAGAAAATAATATAAAAACAGGATGTGATAGATAGTAGCTATTGTTTTTATTTTATTTTTTGGTTTCTTTTTTGGAAAAGAAAGTTTCAAGTGAGGGTCTGTTAACTTTGAGTACAAACTTTGTGAAACAAGGAGTTCTTATATGTATACCAAAAGGTGATAAACCTTAAAAGTATATTTCATTTCGGAGATCCATTTCAGTTCAGTATATTTCATTTCGGAGATCCATTTCAGTTCTAAATTGCTTCTGTACTTATTGTAAGGAGAATCAAAACTGCTTGTCATAGTTATACGTAAGGCTCAAACAGTTTCTAAAAGGTCGATAGATTGGAGAGAAGATAAGAAACTTACATAATTTAATGATTTACAAGAAAAGCACAATATTCCTATATTATTTCTTTTAATTGATTTTACAAAAGCATTGTATTTAGTTGCATGACCATTTATTGATAAAGTTACGATTATTTTAAAAACAACAGCAATACATTGAATATAACCTTGTTTTAATGGAAATATCGGTATCTGTCATAGTGTTAATGGTGAAATCTCTAATTAGTTTGGTATCAACTAAAGGTGTAGACAGGACGGTAATAGTTTTATCCTGTGTGCACAAGATTTAGCTCTTATGATAAACCAAGCTATTGGGAGAATAAACATTGGTAATACAACCTGTATTAGTTCTCAGTATACTGATAAAGCATCACTGATCTCAGTATGCTGAAGAGAGATTACTGATCTCATCTGCTGATGGTGCCTCACATTTTCAGTATGCTGATGAGAGATTACTGATCTCAGTCTGCTGATGATGCATTCCTTATCTCAGTACGCTGATGATGCATCGCGTTTCTCAGTCTGCTGATGATGCATTACTTATTTCAGTACGCTGATGATGCATCGCGCTTCTCAGTCTGCTGATGATGCATTGCTTATCTCAGTCTGCTGATGATGCATTACCTATCTCAGTCTGCTGATGATGCATCACTTATCTCCGTATGTTGATGAGAGATTACTGATCTCAGTCTGCTGTTGATGCATTACTTATCTCAGTACGCTGATGATGCATTACTTATCTCAGTCTGTTGATGATGCATTACAGTGAATGTTGCACGATTTATTTTGGCAGTGTTTTGAACACGTTTCGCCAAAACGTATCAGTGGAGAAAGATTCTGGTTTACGAAACGTCCACACCATTTATTGTAACCGATGCGTTTTAGTCTGTAGTACAGGGTAATTCCAGAAAACTAAAATGCTGTGCTTGACGAACTGGATGAATTTCGGACGGAGGGGGGAGACAAATAGCTTTTATATCGGCATGAGCTAGAAAGAACAAACTTCTTATAGTAGTTTAAAATTTGTCATATTGAGGAAAAATACAGCTTTAACAAGGTGGTAACATGAAAACTTTTCATCTCGACTTAAGTCCACAGTTTTGCAACAAACAACAAATACACCAGTACAGTTTTCTTAAGAGAAAACAACAAAATCGTGTACCATTCTACCACTTTAATAAAAACAAAATGAGTGGTAAAGCAGTTTGCAATGATTGGTTTGGTGTTTTGCGGCACAGTAACACAAGTAGGTATACATTGTTCAAGGACAAACCACAGTAGCCGACCTACGTTCGATGGTAGGTTTCAAACCTGCACCATTTTGGTCACGAATCAGACACGCTAACCACTGAGTCACATTGGTTCTTTATTCAACGTTAACCTCTTACGACATTCAAGAGGATCCATCAGGTCTCTGCAACATTTACCGCTCCGGTGGGCTAAGTGGTTAAAGTGTCTGCCTTAGATGCGGGAGGTCGTGGGTTCTAACCCCGGCCAAGTCATACCAAGGACTTATAAAAGTGGTACTTGCAGCTGTCTCGCTTTGCGTTCAGCATGAAGAAGTTAGTGATGAACTGGTCGGTTTAGTGTCAGGATAATGTAACTGGCTGGGACATGATGCTACATGTCTGCGGCATGATGCCCCAGTGCTAGACATCACTATAAACTGCCACACTGCAGACATCGTAGCACTATCATTCAAATTGTTATGCTACGTTAAAAATTCAACAACAAACATCCAAATCCTATTAGTTTAAAATGAGGGTGTAATAATAACTAGAAACGTGATCTTTTTTCTCGGTGCTTTCTATTCTAATAGTAATGGGTACACTAAGTGCTCACCTACATTGATTATACATTCCGTCTGCTTTTGTGTTTCCTTGATGGGTATTTAGAATTATGTACGTAATTAACGTAATTCTTGCATATTGAGTTGTTACGTCGTTGGATATCGGAAGCCTATGTATAAAGCCTATGTATATAGAATTGACTAGCAGTTCTAGGCACGCACTGAGGTAAGTTGAAAAGTCCAAGCATACTTTACCTTGTGCAAATAGGGTCGCGAGTGGTCTAAATGCTCGCATTTACCGATCACTGCCATCTCACCTATCCACTTGGATTCGGGTCTCGGACTCGGCCAGTGTGGGTATGTGAGAAGATTTGTCAGTAGCTTCCCGTGGGTGTTGGTACTTTCACCGGGCCTTTCCCTGGTTCTTCATCCACCAGCTCAGCTGTCCGCCATGTATAGCGCTGAGAAATTGCGTTAAACCCCAAAGCAATAACTGATACACGTATTGTCCTACAACGTAAGAGATAATCACTCGATATTTTTGTTTGGGGGGATGTGATTTAAGGCCTTACTAACGGCGCTGTGTAGCGTGTTTTGATGTCGACTAACAGTGAAACGAAAGTCAAATTTTCAAGAATATCACACACAACTTTCAACCAATACCGGCGCTTTTCTACAAAATAAAGTTAAAATATTTTTGCCAGACGTTACTTACCCCGGTGTCTTTTCTCTAATAAATTCAAATTATCACAAAAGTAATGTACCTGTTTTCAAGTTTTGTTGGCCTACATTTCAGCTGGCTGGAAAGCGATGAAAGCCGGAAATGCCGAAATCGGGTTAAGTTGAAATATATTTCTTTAACGAAACGAATAAAAATATATTATGCCTATTGGAACTGTAAGCAACGTTTCATTTTGTTCAAGAAAGATATCCCCCTCATGAACCTACTTAAACATACTTCGGCATACATCGACTACCGTCGCATTGCAAGAAATTCAAATGTATGGCAACGGAACATGAAAATGCGTCCATTTGCTAGTGCCATATTTTCATTCCGCCAGGATAAAGACAGCACGGTAAGTATATCAATTACACATCAATTAGTGGAAGAGTGTCGATATAGGCAGCCAAGTATGTGAGATATTCCTGAAACTTTGACTACTCATTCCGATGTCAACCGAAATCGGAACAGGCTATACAAGGCCGTTATTTGGATAGTAAGACAGAGTACTAAAACAAAAGCAGCATGTGCAATGTCGTACATTGTAGGACTAATACACGTAATGAATAATATAAATGCGTCTGTACCAATCAAGACCCTTGATAAAACTTACCAAAGTGACACTGTAATCATACTTTAGGAAATTCATTCATTTACCTATGTAACTTTATATTGCGCATGTTATTTTTGGGACTGCATACCAAAATGAACTCATTTCTGTTTTTTAAAAAAAGTCTGTAGACAATTTTCGAGTGACTGTTATCATTTTATTAATAATGTGAAATATCAAAATTTCCGTTTACGCAAATTTTAGGTCACATTTCCGGCATACTAATGCTTAGTCCGATAAATCGAAGGCCCAAATCTGTGTTGATACTGATGAACCATATGTGGGTATGATGCTAACTGTATATTAAAATGTGCAATTATGTTCCATGCAGTTCTTTCTGTCTACAGTTTAAACACTAGCGGGCATTTGGTAATAGCAATATCTATCCAGAAATTCAAAGTGGCCACACGACAGATCGTCTAACTTGGGATTTAATCTGGAAATATGTCCATATCGCCAAAAGAACCCTACAGTCGACTATAGCTCAACAGCCGCGAGAAATACCAGTAAATGTATAAATCGTAAAGAGATGTGTGCAGACGAGACTGTCTGTGCAGAAGAAATTGACAGCAAATAATTGCAACTTGTAATGTCTTCGGTCAATATCGGCATTACAGGTGTGGGGCTGGCTGATTTCTCGGCCTTAGTGATATTATATATAACAATGACCGCGTCAGTCTAAAGAAAATAATTTTTGTTTTCCTGACCCGCTTTTTAAAGCGGCACTTTTGGATAGCTGTCAGTGTTTGAGTCTGGCCTGTTCTCTTCAAGGAGGTCATGTTTGTTAACATAGTATACCCTATTTGAGTGTTGGTTCGACTGCGTGTGAGGATTAAAGGCACATGTTAATATCCACCATAGATTTTTTTTTTGTAAACAAAAAAAAAAAAAAAAAAGAAAGGAAAAAAAAAAGAGAAAAAAAAAAGAATTTGTTTTTTACACGTGCTACTCTATTACTGACAAACTTCTTCTACGAAAAATGACTGCACGTGAAAACTAGCTGTGATAGATTTGTTGTAGGGTTTAACGCCATTTTTCAGCACACGATAGGCTATGCATGGCGGCCAGTATTAATGGTGGAGGAAGAACCCGGGAGCTGTGATAGAAGAATGTTTGCTGATTCATTATGAATGTGTCATAAAATCTTTATTCAAAATGCGCCTACCTAAAGGCAGGAAATGGACTTAAGAACTTGCGCACAGAGTTCATTTAGCTGATAATGTTTGTGAAAAACAAAAGGTCAACGCTCTAATGGCGGTGACAAAAGATAACACTTTCAGATGGTATTTTCCTTCAAAATAACACCTCTGGCTGTTTCAAAATGTAAGATTTTCCGCTTCGTTAGCAGATTCCAACATTCTAGTAACCGATGTCACAGCTTGCCGACAGCCTAATTTTTTTTTTTTGAAGTTGTATTATCTTAAATAAGCGACTCATTTTCTAAAGAAAACATGTTCCATAAATACATAATTTTGCATTAAATCAAAATTGAATAACATACCTTTTGAGATTTAAAAACGAATTCTGGGTGTGTGTGTGTGTGTGTGTGTTTGTCATTTTTTAAAGAAAACAGAAAGAAGTGTGTGAACAGTGCTTAATCAGCAACAAAATTCAGAACACAAAAGTTATCAACACATCAGAGAATTAAAGTAAATCAGACAAAATCATTTTCAAAAAGACTTCTCTTACTCATATATATATATATATATATATATATATATATATATATATATATATATATATATATATATATATATACAAGGTGGCCGCTATAGCTTAACCGGCTTGAAGCAGCTGTTCCGTTTTTTAGCGCCGTTTTCATGCTATTTGTGCTTGTTGCCTGTCTTCATCTACGCTATTGTGTTCATTATGTTTTGTCTGTTCAATTCGTATATGTTTCTTCATCTCCTTGTTTTGGAAATGAAAACAATTAGCCTTTTTCTCAGCTGTCTTGCTTAACTGTTTTTGAACAAACTGCCATCACGTGACAATCGCCAGTCAACCCGTTTATGCTGTGATGGATCCTCATTAATTGCTTTAAATGACCACTCCTTGGCTCTCCACACTACATTGTGTTCTAGAGTAAACGAGCTGGGACTACATTCATCATTACCTAAATGTAAATATAAGCGAAAAAAGGAACGCTGTTTCAAAGCTGGCCGGCGTAGTTATCCAGTTATCTCCCTTATTTCGGCTCAACAATTAAAAAAAAATAAATTCGACCGTTAATTTAGATAACCAAATTCAAATCCCTATTAATTCGTCAACCTTTATGTAAACTATCCAAGAGATACCTCTGCGTAATGCATTATTCAATGTCCAGTCAGTAGGACCACCGGAAAAGCGCACAGAAATAGTTAATTTTATCAACCACCAGAATACTGACGTCTTCTTCCTGACAGAAACATGGCTAAAAACATCAGGCGATGAGCCCAAATGTGCGGATCTAACACCCACTGGTTACTCCATCAAGTCGTTCCCCCGTTACTCTAACGAAGGTGGAATTGCTGTCATCACAAAGAACTTTATGATCAAACGTCTTAACCACACCACAACATTCCATTTCGACCACACATCGTATGTTGAACTAGTCCAAACCACACTCACACTGGAGCAAAGGTCAGTCGATGTTTTCGGCCTATACCGCCCTCCTCCTAGTGGAAAAAACAAGCTGGCCGAATCTCTCTTTTTTGGAGCAGTTTCTGAATCTGCTGGAGTATGGAATTTCGATAATTGACAACCTGATTATTCTTGGAGATTTCAACGTTCACTTTGTCTCGGAAACCCAAACACAACAAAATTCATAGATTCCATTAACGTTTTCAACCTCAAACAGTCAGTTAACCAACCCACCCATAAACATGGTCACATTTTAGACTGGATTCTTTATAGACCTGATGATAACATTCTACGGTCCTCCCTGGTATCCCATGACCTTGCAACAGATCACCTCTGCATTATATGCCATCTTGACGTATCAGTCCCTAACCCTCCACATTTATCTGCTACTAAGAGAAACCTCCGTATGATAAATAGAGCCAAACTAATGCACGACATCCAAGCAAACCTAGCAACTTGCTTACCTCCTACAGCAGAACAACTCGATAACTTCCTGAGTTCATTGCTCGACAATCATGCCCCAGCTACCAAGTGCAGAGTGTCAGTTCAAAAGTGTTCTCCATGATATAGCAGTATTAGGGCCCAGCTTTGCTCTGCTGAAAGAGACCGCCATAAAACTGAGAGGCTTTGGCTTTCCACCAGACTCACTATTCATAAGCAAATCTATGAAGCCGCTAAGAAGAATGTCACAAATATAGTCCATGCAGCGTAATCAGCTCACTACACTACTAAGATCATGGAAAGTTCCAGCTGCAAAGAGCTCTTCAAGATTACTAACAAGCTAATGTCAAGAAACAAATCTACACCACTTCAAACTACCTTCTCTCCTGTCGACCTTCCGGACATGTTTGCAAATTTCTTCCGTGACAAAGTACAAACCATTAGAGATAAGCTTGATACCACAATTTCAATTGACTCGTCGTCACCATACAATTGGGATACAGAATTTGAGCGGCAACCGTTAGCAGCATTTGAACCTGTTTCTATGGATTTCGTACGTACAATCCTGATGAAGAGTGCACCAAAGTCATGTGAACTTAATCCAGTTCAAACATCACTGCTGCTTGAGTGCTTAGATCCAGTATTGTCTTCACTAACTGATGTCATTAATACCTGTCTCTCATCCGGGGAATTCCCATCATTTTTCATAACTGCCATTTTAAAGCCTCTGCTGAAGAAACCAACACTAGACCATAGCGATTTAAAGAAGTACCGTCCAGTTTCTAATCTCCCATTCATATAAAAAATCTTAGAAAAGGTTGTTCTATCCCAGCTTGTATCTCATCTGAATTCAAACAGTCTTTTTAGCAATGTACAATCTGCATATCGCCCTTGCCACAGTACTGAAACTACTCTTCTAAAAGTAGTTAATGACATTCTCTCTGCGTTGGACAACGGAAAGATTACAGTCCTCACCCTCCTTGATTTGTCTGCAGCATTTGACACAATAGACCATGATATATTACTTCACCGTCTCCAGCATGTATTTGGCATTCATGATACAGACTTACTGTGGTTCAAGTCCTACTTGGTCAACAGGACACAAATTGTATCTGCAAATGGAATACACTCCAGCCCAGTTGATCTATGTTGTGGTGTTCCACAGGGGTATGTTCTTGGACCTGTTCTCTTCATTCTGTACACTCAGTCGCTCTCAAGTGTCATAGATCATCATTCATGGTCTCACTAATTGTTCGCTGATGACACCCAAATATACAAATCTAGCACCCAACTGAAGTTGATGCTACCATCCAAGGTGTATTGATGTGCATTTCTGATGTGAAATCATGGGTGACATGTAACAAGCTGCAGATGAATGATGATAAAACTGAGGCCATTCTGATCACAACACAAAGACTTTCTCATTCACATCCTTTACTTCAAACAATAAATATCAGCAACACCAACATTAAATTCACACAATCAGTACGAAACCTAGGTGTTACTCTGGACAGTACTCTCACATTGCACCAATATGTCATGAACATATGCAAGGCTGCATATCTTGAGCTGAGACGCATAAGCTCAATTCGAAAATATCTTTCAGTTGATGCCACTAAAACAGTTGTGCATTCATTAGTACTTTCAAGACTGGACTATTGTAACTCAATTCTGTCTGGTTCATCTCAATATCTGCTCCAGAAACTTCAAAAAGTTCAAAACACAGCTGCTCGGATCATACTTAGAGTACGACGATCAGAGTACACCTCCCCGCTGCTCTGTACCCTACACTGGCATTCCATTCGATCCAGAATCAAACACAAAATGTGTTCTCTGTGCTACGTTTCACTGTCGGACTCTAGTTCAACATACCTATCCGACCTCACCCATGTGTACACACCAGCAAGATACTTAACGCTCCTCTTCTGAGAATCGTATACTCATTATTTCCACTATGACAACAAAGTCATATGGACAGCGTTCTTTTTCATACCAGGGCCCAGCAACGTGGAATGAATTGCCCACTGAACTTAGACACAAAGACACAGTGATCCCATTCAAGAGTGCTCTCAAAGCTCATTTATTTCGACTGCAAGAACAAGCTTAAAGACCTAATAATGTTTCCTACCTTAAATATTCTCAGCATTGGTTTTTTTTGTATATTTTCTTATTTCATAGTGTTTGTTTTTGTAATCATATCATTAGATGTTTTTTATCTTATAGGTGTTGTTTAATGTTGTAAAGCGCTTAGAGCTTCTAAAGATTAGGCGCTATACAAAGTCCTCATTATATATATATATATATATATATATATATATATATATATATATATATATATATATATATATATATATATATATATTTAGTTAGTTAGTTAGTTTCATTGACATTTTGTTCGTTATATCTGAGTACCTACTGCCTTCTCCCTACTTCTTATCCCATTTGACCTCCAAATGAGATGTTCGGGTA
This sequence comes from Sinohyriopsis cumingii, assembly GCA_028554795.2. Classification (NCBI taxonomy): domain Eukaryota; kingdom Metazoa; phylum Mollusca; class Bivalvia; order Unionida; family Unionidae; genus Sinohyriopsis; species Sinohyriopsis cumingii. The sequence continues at coordinate 70,002,296 of CM068827.1, read as the reverse complement.
AGCCGTGAAATGTGATTTTGTTATTTATACAGACTTTAAAATCAATATTCAAAATTAGTGAAATAAAGAACTAACACCAAAACCACAAAACTGCATAATGTCGGGAGGTTAAACGGAAATTATTTTTATTATTATTATTATTATTCGCCAGCACAATCACCCTCATCTGGCTTTTAATTCATGGTTTAGGTAGTAAATTTGATCAAGATTTTAAGTAGAAAATGACATGATGTCGATGATTACATGGGTTTGTGTTTATTGCCTTGAATATTAATCATCGGCCCATGGGTTTGCTTTGCATACTAGTCATCGGCTAATGGGTTTATGTTTATTGCCTTGCATACTAGTCATCGGCTAATGGGTTTGTGTTTATTGCCTTGTATATTAATCAGTGTTCGAGTAATTTTATCAGTTCTACTCAAACAAACTTACTTGATTTTGTTAGACAGTTTAGGATCGTATTGATACATCTTTGAAAATTCAACTTCGTCTTCATTCCTCTACAAGAGAAGACGAACTCTTGTGTGTGTGTGTGTGTGTGTGTGTGTGTGTGTGTGTGAATTGGATTTTTAACGTTGCCTTAACGATTTTTCAGTAATATCACCACGATGTCTGCAGTGTGAGTAGTGAAGTGGGCCACCCTAGCCTCAATGGGAATTAGCATTAAAAACACCCCTGGGCCACTCTAGCCTCAATGGGAAATTTAACATTACGGAAACCCCATGGACCACTCTAGCCTCAAGGGGAATTTAACATGGGAAAAAGTCTTGGGCCACTCTAGCCTCAAGGGGAATTGAACATGGGGAAAAAGTCTTGGGCCATTCTAGCCTCAAGGGGAATTTAACATGGGAAAAAGTCTTGGGCCACTCTAGCCTCAAGGGGAATTGAACATGGAAAAAAAAAATCTTGGGTCTGTTGAGCGACAAGGGAAAATGGAACAGGGTCGGGACCCTATTTTAATAGGGTCCCGACCTGATCGGTCTATGAAAAGGGAACATACGAAAATTGAAACAGGGAGGGGTCTCTATTTTTTTTTTGAAAATAAAAAATAAAAAGGGGTAGGCAATGAAAGTCAAGATCTTTTCGAGACCTATGAATGGCTCTGAAAAGGGCCTTTGGTTTTATGTTAATATATCCTTAATATTATATCGTGGATAAACACCCATGTATCTATTTATAGCTATAATCAGCTTAAATTCCTATGAAATCTCACTATCTATTTATACTACAACTTGTGGGTTATTCCTTTGGAAAATCCCACTATCTTTTCATAGCCTCAGCTTGAGTGACGTTCCTGTTTATGAACTCTAGTACATATGTATAGCTACAACCTATGGAAATCCCCAAGTCCATATTTATAGTCTCAAAATTTCCAGTGTCAGTGACGTCACTGTACTGAACACTAGGGGATAAATGTCAACAGTGTTGCAAGTGGCTGACCTGAATACACGCTACTGTAGGTAGGTAGGTAGAGTGTATCTGATAGGGATAAAGTGAGTTTTATAGGGACAAACAGAGACCAATACACACACACAAACACACACACAACGTACGAGCGCAGACAAACGCATACACACACACACACACACAGAGGAAAGAGGAAAAAAAAACCAAACATACTATCCATACAAACGTACGCGAACGCATACAAACCCCAAATATACTATCCACACAACGTCACTAACGCATACAAACACGAAATATACTATCCACAATCGGGAGGAAGAAGAAAAAAAAAGCCAAATATACGATCTACACAACGTAAGCGAACACACACACACACACACACACACACACACACACACACAGAGGGAAGAGGAAAAACAAACCCCAAAAATACTATCAACACAGAAGGGAGATAATACAAACCCCAAATAAACTATCCACACAAACGCACGCGAACGCATACAAACCCCAAATATAATATCCACACAAACGTACGCAAACGCATACAAACCCCAAAATATACTATCCATACAAACGTATGCGAACGCATACAAACCCCAAATATACTATCCACACAAACGTATGCGAACGCATACAAACCCCAAATATACTTTCCATACAAACGTACCCGAACGCATACAATTCCCAAATATACTATCCACACAACGTCGCTAACGCGGACAAACCCCAAATATACGATCTACACTCGGGAGGAAGAAGAAAAAACAACCAAATATACGATCTACACAACGTACGCGAATGCACACACACACACACACACACACACACACACACAGAGGGAAGAGGAAAAAAACAAACCCCAAATATACTATCCACACAGAAGGGAGATAATACAAACCCCAAATATACTATCTACACATTGAAGAGGAAGAATACAAATCCCATACCTACTATCCACACGGAGGTGAGATGTAAATAAAATAAACCCCATATCTACAATCTTCGCAGAGGGAAGAAATAAATAACCCAATATACACTATCCTCAAAGAGGGAAGAGGAAAAAGCCATAATATACTAACCACACAGAGGGAAGAAGAAAACCATTATACACTATCCACACGGAGTGAAGAAATAACCCTTTATATATACTATCAACATAGAATGAAGAAAATAACCCATTATATTCCATCAACACGGTGAAGACGAAAAAGGTTTTTGAAAGCACCTAAGCCCTCACCTGCAATGACCAACTCTGCCAAGCACCTACACCCCACCCCACCCCAACACTACAAAACCCATTTAACCCGTTATTTTATGGCATCAGTGTGTGATTTAGGAAACATCAAGACACAAAATGATGGATGAATAGACTGACTATTGTTTACCGACTTGCATGCCTAAAGAGCGTGCGTGAAGGAAAACATCCTTTCATTTCAATTCTAACTAAAACATGTTCCAGAGGGATAGAGATAGGTGAAAGAGCACAATTTCATAAAGTGTGAGCAAAAAACAAATCACGCCATCCTTATTATAGAATGTCAAGACTAAGAGACACTTACGTTTTCTTTCTGGTCTATTCTCTTTTAGAAGGTAGTATGAAATTTCACATCAGGGCCAACGCATCGGCTCACATTGTCAATTTTTCCATTTCCATGTCTTTACTGGCACAAGTTCTTCGTCATCTTCAATTTCTTCTTCTTCTGAATCCCTCTTCTCTGTTTCGTTTTGTTTCTGTTTCTTCTCTTTTCTCGTAGGGCACTCTGAATCCCAGTGTCCTTTCTCCCGACAACGATATTAGGTATCTTGACTTTTGTCTCTCTTTCTTAGACGAAGCAGGTATTCTGGAGACAAATACCCATTTAGCTTTGCAGATATAGCAAACTTCATTATCACTTACACACTTTCGTATGACTCTCATCAAATCAACGACCAAAATAGTAAGTTTTGTTGCCACTTTCGCATGTGAATTATGCTTTCGTATGACTTTTAGCAAATATTTGACCAGCAGGTCGATCTGTGCTGACTCTTCCATCTTCTTGATCGTTTGAGAGTGGAATGAATACTCTGACGCTAAGACACTCTACCTATATACAGTGACCTGCTGCGTATGAAACCTAGTCAAATGTAATTTTGCAATAAGATGAAACGATTTCATTGAGAAAGTAAAAGGCAATGATGTACCGTATCGCCTCACACAACACATGAAGTGTTAGTTCAAATCCGTGTCAGCGATTTCGAAGACGACATAACTGAGCTTTAATCAATGCTCTCCATTTATGCCACAAAACCACGAGTCCTGATTCACGCCAAAAGAAATTTCGTTCGGTCCATAAAAAATACTATCGCATCTGAGAAACGCAAAAACGAACTTCCAGAAAACTGAGAACGACGGCTTACACCTACAACGTAAATTTATGAGTTCAAGTAGTGCGTAAAACGTAGTCAAATTAAATTTTTATAGTCGAGACGAAACGATCTCTTTTCGAACAAGAAAGCAGACACCAAGCGACAATGGCGATCCGTGTCACACAACACTTTTCAAAATGTATATTGTCAGAGGTTTGTTCTAGCGATCTGCACGGTTAAATTAAATGTTGATGTATTTTGCAATAAGACGGACACAATTTCCATGGGATCGCCCATGGTACGATTGTTCGTGCATTAGTTTAATTTAAAAAAATTTTTTTTTTATATAAATCGCCTATGGGATAGACCCAGTAAAGCATGGCCATTCTCGTCACTGTCTGAATAGCTACTCAAGTCAATTCGAAGCGAACGCGGTAAGAAAATAAGTATAGCCAATGAAATGGCTTACAACGGGTGATGCATTGTTTTGTTCTAGGACTGTGTGGCATAATAATCCCTATGTTCTTGCGTTGTTACCATTACAGTGCAGACAGACTGAAATGTGAACTTACAAGCCCTCTTTGTGTGTGTTGTACCATTTCTTCTTACCACATCAAAATACTGAGCGTCACAGTATTGGTTCGCGTTTTCAAGCTGACCATTTTTTTATATCTCACTTAAACATTTTAACATAAACACTCACACTCACATCGGTACAGTCAGAACAGACGTGTTACAGTATTGAGGGGCATGTTATCTTTTTTTTCTTCTTCAAACTAATAAATATGGGGTTTGTATGAAGTAAAGAACCGAAAGTACAGTGAACCTCAAGGATGATGACCCAATCTGTCTGTCTATTGATGCGTGTATTTACTTAAGAAGAAATATGACCTCAAAAAACACAAAGATATGCGGCAAGCATGATTAGAATGAACACAACGATGTTTTCCTTCACGCCCGTGTAATTTAGAGTTTCAATCGTCTTTGAAGACAAACTTGGTCTCCTTTTGTAGGGCTTGAAATAATAAAAAAACTGAAAAATCTTAAGCACTTTGCTATAGATAATTTCATCAACAGACTAAACAACATAAATACCGTTACAACACCAGAAAGCCTTAAATCTTCTATCAAAAAGAAATGCATCAAAAAAATTAAAGATTAACGATAACTAACCAATGAAACCGAATTTAACAAAGGCAATGACATGTGAAGAAATGCCTCTCACTTTGGAAAGGTAGGCGTATGTACTCTGTCATGCACCATCAACTTGAAAAAAAGTATAAACAGAGAGAAACCTGAATTCAAAATTCAGTTGTTTTTTTCTTCAAAATTGTTTCGTTTCTTTTTTCTTTTTTTGGAACAAATCTAAGCACTAATATAGAGTGGAAAAGGGAAAATGCATATACAAACTTTGATATTTCTGAAAAAATGAGGGTATATTCCTAACGTTCATAACCACCTATATATGCTTGGACTTGTCTGTTACTTATCCACAAAACAAGATGTACATATTTCTGGTCAAGCTGCAGGTGTGTGCGTGTTTTTGAAAATGGTAAAAATTGGATATACAATTTTCTCGTGACACTTATAAAGTGAAGAGTCTGTGCAAGTGTCAAAAGCCAAAATCATATAAGTTTTGTATTTTGTACGGCTTGTAAAGATTTCCACTTTAGAAAATGTGAAGTATCACAAGTTATTATCACAAACAGAAAGTGGAACATAGGGGCTTGCAAGAAAGAAAATAACCCAGACAGTTGGTGTCATCAAGAGTGCTAGAGACGGTACCCGAACTTGCTTGCTTGCTTACTTGAATTAAAGTGATTTTCGCTCTAATGGAGCATGTATCACTGGTTTAATAACGCACCGCGTGATTTTTAATTACTCCTGTGGAAGGAAAGAGAGCCTCATCCCCCAGGCTTTTATGTACTCACAGACTAGTTTTAAATTTAGCCACTCAGGTATAGGACTAACTAGTCTTTAACAACCTGACTGAAAGGCTTTAAACATGAGTGGGAATTGTCTCACCACACACTCATTTTTCTGTTCGAGCGTGGTAAAAGAGGAAAAAGGTGCTCAGCAAGACAGCGGTGGATGTTAAGTACTCACCAAAACGCTAGCCCGTACTTATTTCAAATCAAGTCCCGTTTTTGCTAATGGACAATAAAAAGTACCAATAATGTGTTATCCACCTGTGCAATTAGTTCAAATCTAACGAGTCTGTAAAATTTCCTACTTCCTAACATATCTGTCTAATATTAGTACTTAGTGTACATAAAAATAGCCATACTGATCTTATTTAAATTATTATGTCTAAGCGACATATACCAGTTTGGTCACTGTTAGGTTTAAAAAGTTAAGTTTGTTGCGGTGTTCCAATGGGTCAAGTTTGTTTCGAGAATAGTTTAGTCAAGGAGGGATACCAAGCCAAATATGGTTCCCTATTGAATAGAAAAGCAATCTTTTGGAGCCCTAAAAAAGTCTGTTTTTTCTGTTAGAAGGTAACACGTCTCTCTTTTGCTTTCACGTTCTTTCCCGCACTCCTAGTCTCATGATTCTTGATATCAAGAAATGCGTAGCCATGATGGGCGGCAATGTAAGCAGCGGCTTCTACCAGTTGACTGAGGGGGTATCCAGTGTAGGCTTGTCTGTAAAATTGGGGAAGAACTCTGACCCCTAATCCCCATTGAGAAGGTCTTGGTTTAAAGGTGTCTAGAGATTTGTAGGCAACGTACTGTATGGCTCTAATAAACTGCCCTGCTTTGTTGACGTCATACAATGCTTGATCTAGCCTCATTTCGGTGTACTTCTCAACGAGGGTCAGCGTCCCCCTCCTCCTCCTCAACCGCCTCAATTTCCTCTTCTGGTTCTGATACTAATTCTTCATTTGAGGTAGATAGTTTCAAATCCGCTGCTATAGTGTCTGTCGCTGTTATTGTTATTGTGGTTGTTTTTTCAGCTGAGATTGCCTGTAGTATCGGAGTGAGAAAAGAACGTAGTGCCTCCAATAATTACATTTGAGTTTGCCATACCGTTTGTCTAACATAATTTGCCCTTTGTTTTGCCACCACTCTTTCCGGGGCGGGTTGTTTGTTAGGTATAGTCGTCTGTTGACTAGATGTTATTTGTGTTCTCGAGGTGGGTGGAGTGCTAACTTGCTAGGTCTGCATTTCTTGCTCCCGCTGCTGTTGCGTATATTTCTTCCCTCCACACCGAGTTCGGGACCTAAGTCTTTTAATTTCGTTGTACCCGAACTTACATTATCCATATTATCACCAACAAAAAAAAAAACGCACAGACCTAAAAGAAACACGTACTCACTTTTTACAGAACATTACTATTTTTAAAATTTTGATAAGCGACGGAAACGAACAACTTAGAGGCACACTTTCTAACCAAGATAAAGAAATCATGTGCTGATAGACTCACTCCTGTATTTTTTCTTCTAACTGACTAACATATCATAGGCAATGGAATGATATTTCTTTTCGAGAGTATGGGGTAGCCCTGAAATTTTTTTGGGGGGGAACTTGAAGCTATGGCGATCGCTTTTAGGTTATAAGATGGCGGCCTCCTCTGACGACAGGCTTTCTCACAGGATAATGTCTGCTTCTTCGGAAAGAGAAGAAGAACTCTTTGGTGTCGATACAACTGTTGACAAAGCCTCTGTCAGGTTCATGCTACTGCTGCTGTTGCTGTACTCTCTGCTGTTTATGAAGTCTGTACTTCTCCGTCCATTCTTCTTTCTCCTTCTTGAATTCCTCCTTGAAGAACTCTTCTTTCAGGTCTTCAGTGACTTTCAACATTATGATAGTTTCTATCTCTTCAGGTCTCGGTATCAGACTTGTCATGACCTTATGCAAATTCACATAGGCTTCGTTCAACTTCGCTAATCTTGAGCACATCTTCGTAGGAAGATGAGTCGACAATGGATGGGCAGACTGGAGACTGCCCCGTTTTTATGGTCAAAGCGCGGACGTGAAGGAAAACATTAATACACGGTTTTCGAGTCGAACCGTTCAAATAGTGTTATCGGAGGGATAGAGAGAAGTCAAAGAGCATGAATCAGGATACCTATAGTTAAACAAACCACAAAGGTATTTTTTTCTTCAAAACACATTTTTATTCCAAATTACTTAACACTAACAAACAACTCTAACATTTTTTAACAATAATCCAACAATATAACATCAAACATTTTTTTCTAATCACAAACATTTTTTTTCAACTCACACATTATTTTGGACAGGGCTGACAACGTTGTGAATGAAATTGTGATTTCCACTGTTGGAAGTCATTAGGCCATTGATGGACACTACGTTTCGTAGCTTGAGACAAAAGATAAGCATACTGGTCACAAAACCATCGATGTACTTTCTGATCGTTTCTAGAAGAATGACGATCAAAATAAGTCACTAAATGTTCTAAAGAATAGCCCAGACTACGATGATGCAGAAAATACACACAATATTGTCCACACACCAAGGAATATGTGCCTTGTTATTTCACATTATTGAATCGTGTGGTCTGAGCATTTCTTCTCATAAAGTCAATGATATCGTCTTCCAAAGGGGGCAATCCATACGAATCGAAATATTAGACACATCCTTCTTGAGGAAAGTAGACGGCTACCCAATGGGTTCCTGGGAGATGACTGTCGTCCGTGTTGATCACATAAGCTTGATGGTTTTGAGGTGTGCGATGAGGGAGTTCATCTTTAGCACAGACGACAGGATTCCAAGAAGCAGTGTACGAATAGTGGTTCAAAAGGTAATAAAGTTCCCAGGTATCCCTGTTTTGTGTGGGTTTTTTCTTCACAGGTAATGATAAGTGATCAATTCGATCCTGACTTTTTGCTTGAAAATGTCTGACAAGTAACCGTTTCTTTGCCTTGTCTCCTCACTCTGATTCAGGAGAGCTTCGATACGATGGATCTCTTGAGTGGTTAATGGAGGACAATAATGTTCACGCAAGACTTTATACCACTGATGTAACACGTCTTCTTCCGAGATGAGACTCCAAGCTTCGTCCAGATATTCGTCCGATTTTTCTTCTTGACTCAGCATCAGGCATTTATTGTGTTGTATTTGACTGGGATGATCGTTATGACATCCATAGCAATCTTTCTTGATCAGTTCCTTAATTTTTTTCTGTCAAGACTATAGCATAACAGGAAACTAAATGTGATTCTTGTTCTGGCCATCTAGACTTCATCATGATGACTTCTTCGTCTTTGTCTTGGGGTTCTCCTTCCTCAGGATTTTCACATTCCATGTCCAAAGAATCCCTACCATATAAACATTGATAAAAGTCTTCCATGACTTCTAATAGTCTAGAATGACTTCTCTCAAACTGTTGGTTTATATCGTATTGTCAAATTCAGCATACATGATGACGTTCACCGTATTATCTGCGCGTAGATTTTCTGCAAACTGAAATTCCACACGCATCTGGCCGGATTTTATAGGGTGAAAATGTCCCTCGTCGCTGTCTTGACTTACAATTCGTTAGAGAACCGTTTTCGAAAATGGAGTTTCATTATAACTTTCCCTTTGGAGAATGGAATATTTTGTCCCAGATCTCCTTTTATAGCAATGTTGACAGTGTCTAAATACGACTTACTGACGGGCAAATAGTGAGGATGTACAAATTCACGGTGTACGTGATAGGTGTTTGCACCTTCCTGGTCATTGTTTGTGGTACTATCCACTTTGAAAGGAATGACACGCAGTAACGGCACAGAGGTGTGTCCCACCACGTTGTACTCCACCACATCGGAATACACAAAGATCAAATTAAGTCCTTGGTTCAGTTCTACCGGGTTTTCAAAAGCTCTGTAAAAATCCATATTACTGTTGATCTTGGGGCTCAAATTGTTTGCGACCATTTCAGCATGTCCACCCAAAATTTCAAATAAACTACCATTGAACCTCAGGGACAATGTGTCCGTATCTTGAAATTTGATCATGAGACGATGAGTCACTGTATGGTACTCAATCTTCACACTTTTTGTGGCTCTGTTCAGGGCTTTGGCAAAGGGTAAGTTGAACCTGTCCGCAATAGTGTCCACCAAATGTTCACCACTAAAATAATAACCTGAAGGAATTTTCAAGGTGTAGATAATGAAGGCTGGATTGCTGGCTGGTCTTGTGTCCCCTAAAAATCCGATTTTATTGATTTCTTCCTCCAATTGGGCATTCAGGATTTCCACCTCGAAAGTGTTTTGCTTTTCGGTGATGTTTTTGATTTGTGTTGGGTGAATGATTTCCACTAAAGCCACTTCCCAATGGGCTTCGTGATCTAACTGGATGGTCTGAGGTAATTTGTCTGTGTAACAACACAACGTGTTCTTGGGAAACACCTCCATGGAACTGTCACTGGGTAAGGTTAAGTAAAATTGGTTGTTATTGCTCATAATTATAGAGTTTTGTGGCTCTCCGAGGTGTTACTGGAAGTCAGAGGAGTGTCTCAGCCCAAAATGGGGTTGTTGTTGGAGTGGTGACTGGCACTGACACTGGACACAAGGTTCCCGTTGTTCCCGTTCGAGGAGAATTTCAGGGAGGGATTAGGAAGCAGGTACCCGATACAACTGCTCAATACAATGGTCTACAATTGTTTGTCTCCTTGTTGCAAACTCAAATTGGCAATAGCTGCACCGATGACACAATACACCACGAAGGTTTGGCAGAAAAAGACGATTTGCGTTTTAGGCACACGTTCTCCATACCACACCCAAAAGGGTTGTTTTTGTAAATCTTGCAGAGAAGAATTGGGTGAAGGAGTGATCGCACTAGCTGAATCTGTGTGAAAGGGAATGATGGTCACTTCTTTTTATAGTCGATGACGTGCGAAGCGTCGATGCAAGAATGAAAACTGGGCGGATATCCTTTCCAACGTACTTTGACTTCTTTGACACGTCGTTTGCCCACTTTACGGTTTCTGCGTTTGACAATGCCTTTGATGTCGTACACGTCGTCTTTTTTGGTGACACTTGATTTGAAATAAGTACGGGCTAGCGTTTTGGTGAGTACTTAACATCCATGGCTGTCTTGCTGAGCACCTTTTTCCTCTTTTACCACGCTCGGACAGAAAAATGAGTGTGTGGTGAGACAATTCCCACTCATGTTTAAAGCCTTTCAGTCAGGTTGTTAAAGACTAGTTAGTCCTACACCTGAGTGGCTAAATTTAAAACTAGTCTGTGAGTACATAAAAGCCTGGGGGATGAGGCTCTCTTTCCTTCCACAGGAGTAATTAAAAATCACGCGGTGCGTTATTAAACCAGTGATACATGCTCCATTAGAGCGAAAATCACTTTAATTCAAGTAAGCAAGCAAGCAAGTTCGGGTACCGTCTCTAGCACTCTTGATGACACCAACTGTCTGGGTTATTTTCTTTCTTGCAAGCCCCTATGTTCCACTTTCTGTTTGTGATAATAACTTGTGATACTTCACATTTTCTAAAGTGGAAATCTTTACAAGCCGTACAAAATACAAAACTTATATGATTTTGGTTTTTGACACTTGCACAGACTCTTCACTTTATAAGTGTCACGAGAAAATTGTATATCCAATTTTTACCATTTTCAAAAACACGCACACACCTGCAGCTTGACCAGAAATATGTACATCTTGTTTTGTGGATAAGTCACAGACAAGTCCAATCATATATAGGTGGTTATGAACGTTAGGAATATCCCCTCATTTTTTCAGAAATATCAAAGCTTGTATATGCATTTTCCCTTTTCCACTCTATATTAGTGCTTAGATTTGTTCCAAAAAAATAAAAAAGAAACGAAACAATTTTGAAGAAAAAAACAACTGAATTTTGAATTCAGGTTTCTCTCTGTTTATACTTTTTTTCAAGTTGATGGTGCATGACAGAGTACATACGCCTACCTTTCCAAAGTGAGAGGCATTTCTTCACATGTCATTGCCTTTGTTAAATTCGGTTTCGTTGGTTAGTTATCGTTAATCTTTAATTTTTTTGATGCATTTCTTTTTGATAGAAGATTTAAGGCTTTCTATTGTTGTAACGGTATTTATGTTGTTTAGTCTGTTGATGAAATTATCTATAGCAAAGTGCTTAAGATTTTTCAGTTTTTTTATTATTTCAAGCCCTACAAAAGGAGACCAAGTTTGTCTTCAAAGACGATTGAAACTCTAAATTACACGGGCGTGAAGGAAAACATCGTTGTGTTCATTCTAATCATGCTTGCCGTATCTCTTTGTGTTTTAGAGGTCATATTTCTTCTTAAGTAAATACACGCATCAATAGACAGACAGATTGGGTCATCATCCTTGAGGTTCACTGTACTTTCGATTCTTTACTTCATACAAACCCCATATTTATTAGTTTGAAGAAAAAAAAAGATAACATGCCCCTCAATACTGTAACACGTCTGTTCTGACTGTACCGATGTGAGTGTGAGTGTTTATGTTAAAATGTTTAAGTGAGATATAAAAAAATGGTCAGCTTGAAAACGCGAACCAATACTGTGACGCTCAGTATTTTGATGTGGTAAGAAGAAATGGTACAACACACACAAAGAGGGCTTGTAAGTTCACATTTCAGTCTGTCTGCACTGTAATGGTAACAACGCAAGAACATAAGGATTATTATGCCACACAGTCCTAGAACAAAACAATGCATCACCCGTTGTAAGCCATTTCATTGGCTATACTTATTTTCTTACCGCGTTCGCTTCGAATTGACTTGAGTAGCTATTCAGACAGTGACGAGAATGGCCATGCTTTACTGGGTCTATCCCATAGGTGATTTATAAAAAAAAAAAAAATTTAAAATTAAACTAATGCACGAACAATCGTACCATGGGCGATCCCATGGAAATTGTGTCCGTCTTATTGCAAAATACATCAACATTTAATTTAACCGTGCAGATCGCTAGAACAAACCTCTGATAATATACATTTTGAAAAGTGTTGTGTGACACGGATCGCCATTGTCGCTTGGTGTCTGCTTTCTTGTTCGAAAAGAGATCGTTTCGTCTCGACTATAAAAATTTAATTTGACTACGTTTTACGCACTACTTGAACTCATAAATTTACGTTGTAGGTGTAAGCCGTCGTTCTCAGTTTTCTGGAAGTTCGTTTTTGCGTTTCTCAGATGTGATACTATTTTTTATGGACCGAACGAAATTTCTTTTGGCGTGAATCAGGACTCGTGGTTTTGTGGCATAAATGGAGAGCATTGATTAAAGCTCAGTTATGTCGTCTTCGAAATCGCTGACACGGATTTGAACTAACACTTCATGTTTTGTGTGAGGCGATACGGTACATCATTGCCTTTTACTTTCTCAATGAAATCGTTTCATCTTATTGCAAAATTACATTTTACCAGGTTTCATACAACAGGTCCCTGTATATAGGTAGAGTGTCTTAGCGTCAGAGTATTCATTCCACTCTCAAACGATCAAGAAGATGGAAGAGTCAGCACAGATCGACCTGCTGGTCAAATATTTGCTAAAAGTCATACGAAAGCATAATTCACATGCGAAAGTGGCAACAAAACTTACTCTTTTGGTCGTTGATTTGATGAGAGTGATACGAAAGTGTGTAAGTGATAATGAAGTTTGCTATATCTGCAAAGCTAAATGGGTATTTGTCTCCAGAATACCTGCTTCGTCTAAGAAAGAGAGACAAAAGTCAAGATACCTAATATCGTTGTCGGGAGAAAGGACACTGGGATTCAGAGTGCCCTACGAGAAAAGAGAAGAAACAGAAACAAAACGAAACAGAGAAGAGGGATTCAGAAGAAGAAGAAATTGAAGATGATGAAGAACTTGTGCCAGTAAAGACATGGAAATGGAAAAATTGACAATGTGAGCCGATGCGTTGGCCCTGATGTGAAATTTCATACTACCTTCTAAAAGAGAATAGACCAGAAAGAAAACGTAAGTGTCTCTTAGTCTTGACATTCTATAATAAGGATGGCGTGATTTGTTTTTTACTCACACTTAATGAAGTTGTGCTCTTTCACCTATCTCTATCCCTCTGGAACATGTTTTAGTTAGAATTGAAATGAAAGGATGTTTTCCTTCACGCACGCTCTTTAGGCATGCAAGTCGGTAAACAATAGTCAGTCTGTTCATCCATCATTTTGTGTCTTGATGTTTCCTAAATCACACACTGATGCCATAAAATAACGGGTTAAATGGGTTTTGTAGTGTTGGGGGTGGGGTGGGGTGTAGGTGCTTGGCATAATTGGTCATTGCAGGTGAGGGCTTAGGTGCTTTCAAAAAACTTTTTCTTCTTCACTGTGTTGATGGAATATAATGGGTTATTTTCTTCATTCTATGTTGATAGTATATATAAAGGGTTATTTCTTCACTCCGTGTGGATAGTGTATAATGGTTTTCTTCTTCCCTCTGTGTGGTTAGTATATTATGGCTTTTTCCTCTTCCCTCTTTGAGGATAGTGTATATTGGGTTATTTATTTCTTCCCTCTGCGTAGATTGTAGATATGGGGTTTATTTTATTTACATCTCACCTCCGTGTGGATAGTAGGTATGGGATTTGTATTCTTCCTCTTCCATGTGTAGATAGTATATTTGGGGTTTGTATTCTCTCCCTTCTGTGTGGATAGTATATTTGGGGTTTGTTTTTACCTCTTCCCTCTGTCTGTGTGTGTGTGTGTGTGTGTGTGTGTGTGTGTGTGTGTGTGCGTGTGTCTCTGTGTGTATATTCGCGTACGTTGTGTAGATCGTATATTTGCTTATTTTTTTCTTCTTCCTCCCGAGTGTAGATCGTATATTTGGGGTTTGTCCGCGTTAGCGACGTTGTGTGGATAGTATATTTGGGAATTGTATGCGTTCGGGTACGTTTGTATGGAAAGTATATTTGGGGTTTGCATGCGTTCGCGTACCTTTGTATGGAAAGTATATTTGGGGTTTGTATGCGTTCGCGTACGTTTGTGTGAATAGTATATTTGGGTTTGTATGCTTTCGCGTACGTTTGTATGGATAGTATATTTTGGGGTTTGTATGCGTTTGCGTACGTTTGTGTGGATAGTATATTTGGGGTTTGTATGCGTTCGCATACGTTTGTGTGAATAGTTTATTTGGGGTTTGTATTATCTCCCTTCTGTGTTGATAGTATTTTTGGGGTTTGTTTTTTCCTCTTCCCTCTGTGTGTGTGTGTGTGTGTGTGTGTGTGTGTGTGTGTGTGTGTTCGCTTACGTTGTGTAGATCGTATATTTGGTTTTTTTTTCTTCTTCCTCCCGATTGTGGATAGTATATTTGGTGTTTGTATGCGTTAGTGACGTTGTGTGGTTAGTATATTTGGGGTTTGTATGCGTTCGCGTACGTTTGTACGGATAGTATGTTTGGTTTTGTTTTTTTCCTCTTTCCTCTGTGTGTGTGTGTATGCGTTTGTCTGCGCGCGTACATTGTGTGTGTGTGTTTGTGTGCGTGTATTGGTCTCTGTTTGTCCCTATAAAACTCACTTTATCCCTATCAGATACACTCTACCTACCTACCTACAGTAGCGTGTATTCAGGTCAGCCACTTGCAACACTGTTGACATTTATCCCCTAGTGTTCAGTACAGTGACGTCACTGACACTGGAAATTTTGAGACTATAAATATGGACTTGGGGATTTCCATAGGTTGTAGCTATACATATGTACTAGAGTTCATAAACAGGAACGTCACTCAAGCTGAGGCTATGAAAAGATAGTGGGATTTTCCAAAGGAATAACCCACAAGTTGTAGTATAAATAGATAGTGAGATTTCATAGGAATTTAAGCTGATTATAGCTATAAATAGATACATGGGTGTTTATCCACGATATAATATTAAGGATATATTAACATAAAACCAAAGGCCCTTTTCAGAGCCATTCATAGGTCTCGAAAAGATCTTGACTTTCATTGCCTACCCCTTTTTATTTTTTATTTTTTTTAAAAAAATAGAGACCCCTCCCTGTTTCAATTTTCGTATGTTCCCTTTTCATAGACCCATCAGGTCGGGACCCCATTAAAATAGGGTCCCGACCCTGTTCCATTTTCCCCTGTCGCTCAACAGACCCAAGATTATTTTTTTTCCATGTTCAATTCCCCTTGAGGCTAGAGTGGCCCAAGACTTTTCCCCATGTTAAATTCCCCTTGAGGCTAGAGTGGCCCAAGACTTTTTCCCATGTTAAATTCCCCTTGAGGCTAGAGTGGCCCATGGGGTTTCCGTAATGTTAAATTTCCCATTGAGGCTAGAGTGGCCCAGGGGTGTTTTTAATGCTAATTCCCATTGAGGCTAGGGTGGCCCACTTCACTACTAGTGTGGCACTTTATTGTGATGTCTAGCACTGGGGCATCATGCCGCAGACATGTAGCATGATGTCCCACCCAGTCACATTGTTCTGACACCAGGCCGACCAGCCCTAACACTAACCTGTTAATGCTGAGCGCCAAGCGAGGCACTGTTAGTGCCATTTTTGTAAGTCTTTGGTGTGACTCGGCCGGGGATCGAACCCACGTCCTCCCGCATCCGAGGCGGACGCTCTAACCACTAGGACACCGGAGTGGTCACGAACTCTTGTCATTTACTACTACCGTTTAATCAAAAAGATTCAAGCAGAACTCTACAGACGAAAGTTTATACCAGTTTGAGTGGTGATACAGACATTGAAGGAATTTAGTGGATAAACAACAGTATTGTTGCATTTTCGTTTTGACCTG
This sequence comes from Sinohyriopsis cumingii, assembly GCA_028554795.2. Taxonomy (NCBI): domain Eukaryota; kingdom Metazoa; phylum Mollusca; class Bivalvia; order Unionida; family Unionidae; genus Sinohyriopsis; species Sinohyriopsis cumingii. The sequence goes on along the minus strand of CM068827.1, from coordinate 69,985,858 downwards.
CTAAAGACTTGCCAGTTAGGAAGTTTTTTTTTATACAGTTTACTTGGAAAACTTTCGGCTACCATCTTGACATTGCTAATGGTCCACCCTGTTCACCACGACGGTAACACAGGTTAGAAAATGCGTTTTCCGGAGAATAACACGTCTCTTAAGGACCTCCAAAAGTCAGTAAGGATTTTTTCAACGCCCAAACTAGAGCCCTACAAATCATCGTCAAGAGACCAATCCTAGTCCAGACTCTAACTTCCCGTATCTATATCATCACTGGAACTAATTCTACAGAGACTGAAAACAGTCTACTAACATCCTAATATCCAATTTAGCTTCATACAAGATCGCAGATTCAGCCACGTATTACCGCAGAGGCAAGCGTGGCCAAATTTGCAAACATATGCCCGAGACCAGATCTTTCAAAAGTTGGACGACAGGAGTTAGCTTCCTTATCAATCAGAGGATAGTCGAACCAAAATATTAGACAAATATAATCTGTCTTATAACTCGCAATCTGTGTCACTCAATCCGTTGAATTCAGAAAACGAATGAATAACCACAAGATCCACATTCGTTAGAAAATCAACGAGAACGACGCCAACCACTACAACTCGATTGAGTATTCAGACGAGTCCCTTGAGATGCCTCCGAATGAATCGAAACTGGCGTGGACTAAAATAGAACGCAAGCAAAGGGACATAACTGGATGCTGCAATTAAACTTCATGGGGAGTTCGGCCTAAATGAAAAAGTCCAAATTTCCAAATGTAATCTTATCAAAACTACAGTCAGACACCAGTTTATCAGACGTGTGCAATTGTTCTGTTAATATTTCCCGAAGTAAATATTTTTTAAAACTCATTATCATTTATATTATTATTACTATTTATTATTATTATTATTAATAAATACTTGTACATTTTCCGCTGCACTCTGCTTCCCAGATATTTTCATGCACAGAGTAACTGTCACAACCCTTTCTACGATATTATAAATAATACCACAGAAGGTGTGTATTAAAATGTAACGACTCCCGATCCCCCAGTCAGTAATAGCCCATTTCATGCAGACTTCGGTGAACTTCGTAATTTGGTCGGAATTTTGATCACATGGTGGGTGGTCAGCTGACCGTAATAGCCACTCGATAGGTGGTGGGCAAAATATGGCTAACGTTTCAGCATCAGCATTAACTTCTGTAACTACTTCAACATCGTTTATCGAGTTGAAAATGCATATTCAACAGCGATGCTGCCGCAGATATTGACGAAAGTTAATATTGGAACCATCCTGTCTTATTTTCTGGAAACTAGGGCGGATTTTAAACCCATACCAGAGAGTAGCTTTGAGCTGTTTACATATGGACATAGAACATAATTAATTTTACTATATGATCTCTATGTTTGTTTCTCAGTACTGACCTTTCCACTGTGTGACAATCAATACAAATCATACCTTAATCTAAAATACCTTCAAAGATGACTTCACGGTGAAGTTCTCGTCAAAGGTTGACCTGCTGTTTTTTGAGATGCTGGACTGTCAACATAGCAGCATGTAAACAGAACGCAGATTTCACTCCCGGATCATCACCAAGGCCTTATTACTCACTGTGCACTGTCGCCGAAATACACACACACAATAACATCCTGAGCTCATATTTTCAAGAATAAACAGTTACCTTTAAATCCCTACCAAAAATGCATAAAAAACCCCTCTTCTATCACCACCAAAATGAGAGAGGAAAAAATGTTCTACAAATAGACTAGAACTACATTCGTGGGTACTGAACTAGCAATATTAATTGTGAACCGATTCCATATGGACAAGTACATGTAAGTAAGGAAACGGTGTCGAAGTAAATTTAATCCTGACAATCAAAGAGCAAGTCGTTCAAACTATTTATGTGCATCCGAAACGTCACTATAATAAAATACGTTTCATACGAGTTTATCAGATTTGTTTTTGAAAGTCTGTGGATAATTTATATATAAATTTCAATCATTTAATTAATTTTATTTCTGAAATATTTCTAAACAACAATGGACACCATTTTGTCATGTACATATACCCACCAGCGTTTGATTGGCTGGAGTGTAAAGTAACTCGGGAGGTTATTCGGATAATTACGGAGCAACTCGGTTAAATTCGGGCTATGCTGACATTCTAGATACATAGAACAACTCACGGTTGAATAGCTAACAATTTTATCAAATATTAAAAAATCGATTCAAATTATTTCCCGGACATAAATCTTCAGTTTCAGAGTTCAATAATAACATGAACGTAAAGCTTCAGTTCAGTGCTATCTTGACACAAATACTGGCCTGGTTAACCATATGCCATTTTACACTTTAATTCTTCACAAGAAAGTTAATGTCCTATTGTAAGAGTTTCTGTTCAGTACGTTGACCATGGTATTCATCTGCTATTGATTTCTCTTACTTCCTCCTTCATTCCTCTTCTTCTATGCTTCGTGCCTCTTGTGTGCACCCAGAAAGTTGACTCGGCCACCTTCGCCTTCCGCCTTCTGTCCTCCTCCTTACTCCTTACTCTTTATTGCTAGAATAAGTTTCCTGGCATGATGCCCCAGGGTTAGGCATCAATATAAACTGCCACACTGCAGACATCGTAGCGGCACGCATACACACAAATGATTTTTTAAAGATACTGACATGCCGCACGTAAGTTATATCTGGCCCAATGTTTGTTGCATTCTAGATAAATGACAAGGCAATATACATACACATGTGAATTTACAATATACAAAAAAACAGATAGTCTCTCTGCAAATTAATAATGGTACGTATCTGATAATAATTCCTTGCTCGTAAAAACATACATAAGAATATATATATATATATATATATATATATATATATATATATATATATATATATATATATATATATATATATATATATAAGACTAGCTTGTATATAGAATCGTGCCATTAAAGATGTGCATACATCTAAATGATATTCACAGTTACCTTTAGTTCCATAAAATTAGAAATTTTGACTGGTAACCATGCACGCTGTACTGACAGGGACAGAAATATTTGTGTTTAACTACGTATTTATTTGAAATGTAAATTTAAATTTATTCTAAGTTAGGAGTTTCCAGGATTAGTTTTATGACATTCAACTAATGTAGCAATATGAACAGTGTGTGTGAGTGTGTGTGTGTGCGCGAGAGAGTGCGTGTGTGAAAGAGGTGGAATGATTGTAAGGGATACAATGGGCGTTTAAGTTGTTGCAAGAATTATCAGCATAACATGACCCATGTAATACAAAAAGTAAACAAATTCCATTTACTCTTGTCTATCGATTTTATGGATCGGCATTGATAGGCGGGGTTTTCTGGATCAAAGTTTCATTGAAGTCTATGTAGCAATGTAAACTCCAAAAATTGCATTATAAAATGCGGAATAACTCCAGAGCTATGCTGGTAACAAGGATCCGTTCTGGAATAGACCAAAACCACTTTGCACAATCCTAAGAAGTTTGGCATAAATGCTGTCTCAAAACCTTGCATTTACCTTTTATGGGTTTAGTCTGTTTGAATTCATTTTGGATAGAGTTATGGCCCTTGTCGAGCAAATTTGTTTCATCGCAAGAAAACTACCGAGGTTGGTTGTAATCAGCATAGACCAAGAACCAAGAAATTTGGCAAGAATATACCTACATGTGCCTTTTATGTGTTTTGCCCCTGTTTTGAACATGTCTCTTTTCGATCAACTTCCAATCCTTCTGTCCTCCTCCTTACTCCTTCCTTCTTATTCTTCCGGTGTCGTCACTACGTACACCCTGTGAATCTCTCACTGCCGTCTCTCATGTGCATTCTGGGAGCTTCCTTTAAAAGCTTTTACCTAGTTCAAATTCTCTCCTTTTTACGACATAATCTCGGAGTGGCTTATAGCTAAAATACTAACGTAATGCTATGTACCAATGATACCTTGATTTGATTTCCTACAGAGTTGCCTTGAAGATATAAATGCCAAAAGATATGTTGATCGTCCCGGTGAGCAAAGGGGTTAGAGCTTCCACCCCGGATGCCGGAGGTCGTGGGTTCGAACCCCACCTGAGTGATATCAAAGACATACAAAAAGTACTAGCAGCTGCCTCGCAAGGCGCTCAGCATTAAGAGGTTAGTTTTAGGACTGGTGTCGTGATAATGTGAATGGGTGGGACATGATGTTACATGTCTGCGGCATGATGACCCAGTGTTAGGCATCAATATAAACTGCCACACTGCAGACATCGTAGCGGCACGCATACACACAAATGATATTTTAAAGATACTGACTTGCCGCACGTAAGATATATCTGGCCCATTGTTTGTTGCATTACTATTCTAGATAAATGACAAGGCAATATACATACACATGTGAATTTACAATATACAAAAAACAGATAGTCTCTCTGCAATTTAATAATGGTACTTATCTGATAATAATTCCTTGCTCGTAAAAACATACATAAATAATATATATATATATATATATATATATATATATATATATATATATATATATATATATATATATATATATATATATATATATATATATATATATATATATATATATATATATATATAGACTAGCGTGCACTGTGTAAATACAATCGTGCCATTAAAACTGTGCATACATCTAAATGATATTCACAGCTACCTTTAGTTCGATAAAATTAGAAATGTTGACTGGTAACCATGCATGCTATACTGACAGGGACATAAATATTTGTGTTAAAAACTACGTATTTATTTCAAATGTAAATTTAAATTTATTCTAAGTTAGGAGTTTCCAGGATTAGTTTTAAGACATTCAACTAATGTAGCAATATGAAAAGTGTATGAGTGTGTGTGTGCGAGCGTGCGTGTACGAAAGAGATGGAATGATGGTGAGGGATACAATGGGCGTTTAAGTTGTTGCAGGAATTATCAGGATAATATGACCCATGTAATACAAAAAGTAAACAAATTCCATTTACTCTTGTCTATCGATTTTATGGATCGGCATTGATAGGCGGGGTTTTCTGGATCAAAGTTTCATTGAAGTCTATGTAGCAATGTAAACTCCAAATTGCATTATAAAATGTGGAATAGCTCCAGAGCTATGCTGGTAACAAGGATCCGTTCTGGAATAGACCAAAACCACTTTGCACATTGCTAAGGCGTTTGGCATAAATGCTGTCTCAAAAACTTGCATTTACCTTTTATGGGTTTAGTCTGTTTGAATTTATTTTGGATAGAGTTATGGCCCTTGTCGAGCAAATTTGTTTCATCGCATGAAAATTGCGTAGGTTGGTTGTAATCAGCATAGACCAAGAACCAAGAAATTTGGCGAGAATACCCTCTCTTATACCTAGATGTACCTTTTGTTTCATCGCATGAAAATTGCGGAGGTTGGTTGTAATCAGCATAGAACAAGAACCAAGAAATATGGCGAGAATACCGTCTGTTATACCTAGATGTACCTTTTATGTGTTTTGCCCCGTCCGCTCCAATTTGGAAAGTGTTATGTCTCTTTTCGATCAACTTCCAATCCTTTCATGGAATATTGCATGTAATCATCATAGCACAAGAACAATTGAACATGTTTTGATGGAATTTGATGTGAACAATGATTCATATACATCGATGTGCCATTTATGCATTTTGTCTGGTCTTCTCCTTTTGAATACTCCGTATATGATCCTGCACAGTCGACTTTATATATTTTAATGGGAAGTTGTTTGTATTGATGAGACCTAGTAGGAGTTGGAATGTACGTCGTCTTTTGGAGCAGCCATGGACCCAGAACGCCCATCTCCTTCTAACTTTGATTTCCCAAACACAAGTTCCTTTGTTTAAGGCTTAACGGAACAAATTGCGATGGGCGGGACAACTTGCATTGCACCCATCGCTAATAACTCTTGTTAAAACCACCAGATGGTGTCTTTGTCATCCATCCAGACCGATTTCATTTTTTCCAGCTGTTTTACTGTTGATTACAGAAAGCAAGGAGGAAAAATGCAGCACAGACAAGTGAAAGTGGAGGATGGTGTTTAGAAACAAGCATGGAAGACAGTGGAGAACATAGAACCGATAGAAAGCTAGCGAATGGATTCACTGAATTTTTTAAGGTACATTTTCTCCCCACTTTTTCTCCTCGTGCATGTAAATATGTGTCTACACTTACCGTTAACGCAAGTCTTACTTATTCATATGAAACGTTCATTTAGTTGCACCGTGAATGTACAAGTTATAGTTTGACTCTTTCTTACATCAGTTTTTCAGAAATCATTTGTTACGTCCTCTCTACTACTTGTTTGTCAGTTTTCTGACCTACAGTAAAACTCATATAGGTCATGAATGCTTTCAACGACGATTATTTCAGTAATGGGTGTCATTTTTGTAAAATTTGATTATATATACACCTTTAAATGACAATTATTCACTTTATTTGGATCATCATACATCCATATTCCTTTGGAATGTCATTATTTACACGTTCCGAGAAGTACATACGGCAAAATCAGTGATAAAGTTGGGTTGACATTTTTGGACTAGGTCAACCTAAAGGTGTAATCCATTACAATACGGAACGCATCTCGCGTGATGTGATGTCACAATGAAATCTGCTCATTTTGATAAGCAAATTCGTATTACCTACCCTATACTGTGAAGATTCGACTCGACGTGCTCATTTCTTGACCCAGTTCAGTACGTGACAGCCACTGTAAAAGTGCATAGCGATCGGTAATTTTCATCTTGAAGTTTCTTGACGACAGTTAAGGTGCAGATCATTCAATAATTAGGATCGAATAGACTTCGGTTGTCGTGCTTGCCTTGGAGGATCGCTATACCAAGCGATCACATTGGTGTCCGTGTACTTAAACCACCTTCCTTAAATCCTTACAAACCCTAGATACTTTTTTGTACAATTTATTTTATCTCAGACCATTTATCCCACCCTCTCCAGTTCTGGAATATAGCTTCAGTATTCGTTTATCAATATCTTATATCATTATGGTTCTTGGATCACGCCGTGGAAAATGAGTTTTCCTTTTTGTCACAGTGATAGCTCGGCTTCAGTAAACTTTAGATTAGCACTGATGTATAAGTTTTTATATACTTTGATTATAATTCATTAATATGGTCAGTTTCTAAGCAGATTTGGTTACATGTTACTTGGTAAGAGGATACCTCTTGATGTGTACAACACAAGTTTATCATCGCCCTCCATTTTGGATTTCATCGGGATTCGAACTCAGTTTCATTAGGACGTTTTATTACTAGGACTTCTATTTTTGTAATTCTTGGATTATTCCTGGATTATTTTTGGATTTGACTCGTAAAACCGTAAGTTCTTTGTTTCATTTTTACTTTCTTTTTCTAGGGAAATTAATTATTTGTTAAGAGCCTAAACACGTGACAATACATACATACATACATACATACATACATACATACATACATACATACATACATACATACATACACACGCACGCACGCACGCACGCGCGCGCGCGCACGCACGCACACACACACACACACACACACACACACACACATACATACATACATACATACATACATACATACATACATACATATATTATACGGTTTATCTGACGTTGTTTCAGGGGAAAAAAGTTGCCAGCTTTGGAGATGGCCCCGGCAGGTATCAGCAAATCATAAGCGATTCCGGAAAGGTAATATTGTGTGACGCATACGACGGCGCACCTTACGCAGAAAAAGCTAGTAACGGCCGTGTAAAATACATGGACTTGACAGTGCCTCAATATGGAATTCCTCTTTACGATTGGATTTTTAGTCTGGAGGTTGCCGAACATATACCACACAAATTCGAAAGTATTTTCCTGGATAACATTGTTCGCCACGCCCGTGAGGGCGTGATCCTAAGTTGGGCGGTCCCTGGACAAGGTGGATACTCGCATATTAACACCCAGCCACTTTCCTATGTAATTGACGTTTTTGACAAACTCGGATTCAGACATGACCAAGAAGATTCCAAGAAAGTACAGAACATGTGTTCCATTGATTATTTGAAAAGAAATGTCAATGTATATCGCCGAAAGAACAGTTCGGAGATAGTGGACATGGAAATATATATGTCATAGCTATCGTTTTCATCTATTTAATTGCCTTTAATTTTGATCCAGATAATGTAAATACATAAAAATAACCGAATCTCTGCAATAAAAAGAAATTGTAGAATATATCATGACATGTTCACTATCATAAATAAGTAGGAAATGCAGAATTTGTGTGTTTGCTGTACGGGTAATCCATTTAAGCCTAAAAATATCAAGCTTTTGGATCTCTGCAGAAAGACATTATAGAATATACATATCACTAAGTAAATACTAAAAGGTTCGAACTTAGACCTTTCTTCTAAGAACCCAACAGAATACCACTTTACAACCATTAGCATCAATAAGAGAGTTTTCAATTTTAAGAAAAATGCATTTTCGACGACCCCAGAATTTTGAAACAACCAGTGTACCCTATTTTTGAGTTAGCTTAACTTGTCTTTATTTAGAAATGTAGTCATTTAACTTTATATTACTGTCATTTGAAAGTGAATTAGAGCCATGAAGGGACCGTTTGCTTTCTTTTTTCTGAGTTTTTGACACTGAAGTTGACTTATTCGGTCTAATCTTGACATCAGAGTCTGCAGCATTGACGTACCCCCTTTTATCCCAATGCCATAAACGGAGGAGGAGTGTGGTTGATAATCAGCTCGCGAGAAACCATTTACTGCCGAGGCCTGTCCACAGACGGCAACCGATCTAGGCTGTTCTGGGCAGGATTCGAACCATAAACCTACTGATTGGGACTAAGGCATGCTAACCACTGAGCCATTGCACCAAACAGAGTGGATAATCAGAAATTCTCTACCATGCGTATGACTATTGTTTCCGCCAATATTAACTTTTTGATAGTCCCATTTACAATATTTTGTGTGTAGCTAAAGGTGTTTCTTGACGGTTACAAAGCCATCCGTCCATTGTGTATCCAGCCAACATCAGCTATCAGCCATATTCGTCCTTGTGTATTTTTTAGTTTATTTGTTTATTTATTTATGTACTTATTTCATTTTTAATACGGCTATACATTTGACATTATAGTCAGTCTTTCATCTAGAGCTCAATGTATTCATATGGGAACAAAAAATCAATATAAACAAAAATATTATTAAAACACAAAAAATTCGATATTAAATACAAACTAAAAGTTAAATTGTTATATGGGGGCGGGGGGGGGGGCAGAGTACCTGAGTGGTCTAAAGCGCTCACTGTTACGGATCATTGCCATCTCACCTCTTTCTTTGTGGGTTTGAGTATAGGGTTCGGCCAATGGGGTATGTGAGAAAGCTTGCCAGTAGCTTCCCGTGGGTCGGTGGTTCTTTCCGGGTTTGCCCCGGGTTCTTCCTCCACCATTTATACTGACCGCTATGTATAGCCTATCATGTGTTGAAATGGAGTTAAACCCTACAAAACAACAACAACAATAACAAACTGTTACGTGATCTTTTTTAACAATCATGGTTGCTTTGGTGATAAAACAAATACGCGAAATTACTTATTACAAGACTTGTGTAGAAGAAAGAGTAGCTCGATGATAAAAGGGCCAATTACGAATTTTATTCTAGTCAACATATTTAATACACGTTAGTTCTACTTCTAGACCTTTGTGTTTTCAAAGTGTTTGAAAATATTCACAAATAGCATTTCTCAAAATGTGAAACCACTTTTAGTTTACATACAGGGGACATTTTTAAAATAAAAGTATAAGGGATACCAGAAGACGTGATACATGTATTTGTTTCCCATGTGATCAGCATTTTTCTGACCAAAAACTAATTAATTTGTTTCCCATGTGATCAGCATTTTTCTGACCAAAAACTAAGAAAAAAATGTTAGTTCTTATCTCTTTATTTTTCGGACGATGGAATGTTGTTTTCTAGGATTTTCAGGAAAATATCGAACTTTATTCCGCAATATTTCTTTCCATCCCTGTTTTTAAATTTCATTAATGAATCCTTGGCGCAGAACATAAATTCATTCCATTGCTTAATCAATGGCTATCTTTCTTGATCTCTTCATTAACAAAATGGCTATATTTCTTGATCTCTTCATTAATAAAGTTTTCTTTTCTCGCAGCAGGTTAGTTCTAATACTTTTGATCATATCTGAGTTTACGTTAGGTATCCAACTGTACTTGCGTAGGCTGAATTGAGCTAATTATTGTTTAGACAGTTAAGTAGACTATCCTGTTAGCCATCTGGCTTTATCTGTATACCTTCTACTGCCCTACTTTTGTGTAAATAAAATTAAAGTCTCGATTTGACCATGACCGAAATAAAACTTTAGATTTTTAAAAATTCTTTTGAGAAAATTTATGGCTTCATGACCAGCTGATTCAACTTACATTTTAAAAATCACCGTTTCAAACTCAGTTATGTAAGGAAGTTAAAATACACCTTATACTATATTACATGAAAATATAAAAATTAAAAGGAAACATAACACTTTATTTAATGATATTAAATTTATTCCTGCCACGTTGCATCCCTCACATCAGGCTTAAAAAAGTGTGATGAAAGATGAAAAGAATGTTTTATGGGGAAGACAAGTAGGTGTAAGTTCAATATTGAATGCATTAATGTTTGGTTAAATTTCTCATTGATCTGTAAACAGAGGTAATCTGAGCACCTGAACTGAAATAAATGCATCATCAGACGGTATTTAAATATGCAAAGATGTATATGGCGATCTGAACCGCTTGTAGTCAACATGTCTCGTTACAATAAACACTACCGCCCAAAATATTCGAGTGATCCGAGCACTAGATATATTCACCTAAGGGGATGATGAGACGGGAGATTAACTACCGGTATATGCAGTAAAGTATTGAAAAGTTGGAGCACTGCTGTGTGTCATGAACACTCGAGATTATTTTGGTATTTGCACAAGCAACAGTGCTTCAGAAAGTACGCGGAAAAATAAGTAGATCAATCTGATGGTTGTAAGTGTAGCAAAGCGTAAAGACAGAATGACCAAGATGCCATTTATAATTGACCAGCTTGTTTGCAATGGTCTGCATCCAAAAAAGGTTCACTTAAAGTCTGAAACACCACTTGGTCTTGCTTTGTTGCCTGTACCAAATATATCTTTCAAACTTGGGTGGTATATTTTAGCCATTACTCATTGTCTGCTTGAAAACGTGTGAAGTGTGATATTTTAACATATACTGGTTTATGAAAAGTTTAATCCATTTGTATTGTAGACAATGATTCTGACTGAAAGAATCCACCCACACGTGCCAGATTAGCGCAGTAAATTCTTGAAATCTGTTTAATTTTGTAGGCATTGCAGATGCCCCGCTGCTAGCAAATAATATTTCGTAGAAGAGACATTGCACCGTGATGATGCATACATCCAACAGTGATGCACATCGCTAATTTTGAGACTAATAAATTGGATGTCATATATCCTTGAATATTTGGTTGAAATTCATAAACAAAATTAATTTCACACCAAGAATATATTGTCTTAACCAGATTAAAGAAATTGCAACAATGCATGACCTAGAACCAGTTGGTTAGAGGGGCATGTTGATTTAAAAAATGAGATTGTGTCGCTTTTTATAATTTTGCTTATTGTTTGTGGAGACCCGCGTGCTATTGATCATCAGATGTTACTGCAGAGTAAGCAGGATCGTACAATAGCTTAGTGGCTTATGCCAAAGTATAATTTATATGTCATAAACATGGCGTGTCCTTTGTGTAAGACAACGGGACTTCATTTTGTGAACACAGGAAATTTGGTTGGTTTTGTCTATAACGGCACAGCTACACAAATAGATTATGAAGTGTTGAGGCAATTGGATGAAAGTGCCTTGCCCAAGGACGCGCTACTGTAGCCCACCAATTGCATGGTAGGATTTGAAACCAATTACTACTACTATGTTTCGATTCCCTCAAGCTAACCACTGAACCACCCCGGCTCCTCGGGAAATTTGATGAAGAAGTATATAAGTTATTATTAGTATAGAAATTCAGCATATAATATAATGGGAATATTTGTAATGAAGGCGAATGCTGGTATTTATTGCTTTTTAAATAACTTAATGGGTTTTATCTTGAGGTGGTGTCGGTTGTTTTTAGCTCTATTATTCATATATTTAAACAGTCTGTGAATGGTCTGTCGTCCGTCATTCTTCCTCCGTAAGCAACAGTTTGTTATCGATACTCAACTAATTTTCTGATTGCCAGGAAACGTTGTACAATCATTCAACTTTTCGTCTAGAAGATCCGAAATTAAATTGGTGCAGCACAGTCGCCATCTTGAAAATATTGTTATCGCTTCTCCTCCTGAATGGATGGTCCTATAAGCATGGGCTTCTCGTTAAAGGACTCACGGTACTAATTCAACTCTAATAGTAAACATATGGAAACACTATCATATTCAAAATTCAATAATTTAAAATTTCTGGGTGCTCATGATGAGACCTATAATTCTCCATGCACATCTAACCTTGGTGCAAGCTTATGTGTGGAGAACACCATATGAACCGCGGCATTTTGTTTATCTACATGTGCATGAAACACATGTTATTGATTCTGCACCAAATGAATCAGGTGCTACTTTCATTTTTGAGTACACTGAGTCAAGCCTATAAAAGTACTAAAATTGCTTCAGTAGAAATTTGTCTATATCTTTTTAAAATTACATATAGGATAAGCTCTCAAAAGATATTTTTACTAAAATTTTAATTTTCATTATTGACCAATAATGGACCAGCAAACCCGTAAATATTCTATTATTTGCCCACCCATTTCTAGACTGGTTCACAGTTCTTCCGTATAATTAATACCGTGTGTCCTATAACCAGATTCAATTTGTTTAGAAAAAGTTGTATTTTGCTCATTGATATTGGAGCATAATTGTAAGAACGAATTGGCTATGCCTGTGCAACGGATAATTGTGATACCAATGTATATAGCTAAATTGCATCCGCATTGCATGTTGCTGTGTTGTATTGTACTTTTTAGTGGCTTATTCTTGTTATTAAAATAATTGTTTTCTGCCTTTGTATCTTCATGTTATCTTTCTATGGCATGCATACTACACAAAAGAAACACAAGCAAGTTTCCGTTTTACAATTCCTAAACATATGTTGATAAGTCTCAGGTACCAACTCATAACCCTGCAAGATATGTTCCTTAATTACATCATGAATAGCACTTTCATGTATCATCAAAGAAGTTCAGAGATCACGAGATTTGACACTCTTTAATAACAAGGTCCAGTTCTCTTTGACCAATTAAACTTTTCAGCTATGTTTCAAAATGCGGAAAATATTGATCTACTTCATTCCCTGTAAAACGGGGCACTTGCCTAATATGTTTGGTAATATCAAAACCTGAACTTTTTGGGGAGTGCTTTCTGATTGCCATTTCACGTCCTTTATTTCAATTGCATTTCCGTTTCTTCTTTGTTCGTTTGCATTTTCATTCACCTTTCTTCTTTCTGCAGTTACATTTTCGATTGATTTTCTTTATTTTATGATGTGAAGTTTTCTTAATTTTATTTCCACCTGGTTTTTAAAAATTTCAATTCTATAACTTTTGTTCAGGACCAGACAGAGATTCATAAATTAAATCCAAAACCACTTGTTTCAAAATATATTCGTTTCCACCAAATATTGTATCAAAATATTTTTTATTTCCCGTTTTAGTACAGGTACTTCTGAAATAGAATAGCAGCTCCTTATTGTTTTATACACTTCAACCCTTCTTTGGTCGGATTAGAAATACAGCTCTCCACTCTAAATGATCTTGTGGAAGTTTGATGGCTTCAACATGTAAAATCAAAATACCAGGACATAGAAATTCCGAAACAAAATGTATTAATGTTAAAAAAAATTGAATATCGTTCAAATATTTTTCAGAAATTCTTATCCCGGACGAGCCTGGAATTTCAATTACGATTCTATGGTCTTAAACTAAGTATAAGAAAAAATCTAATCAAACAAGTTTTGTAAAACAATTTAATTCTCTAAGTCACAAAATGAAAAAGTGGCAGCATTATTAATTTAATCCAGTTGTTACGTGTTTAGGCTCGAATAAACAGTAAGACAGAAAGAGTGAAAACAACACGCTTTTAAAAATTTAACAAATAATTTATTTCCCTGTAAAAATTCTGTAGAAATGAAAAATAAAATAAAATAAGAACTAACTGTTTCAAGAATCAAATCCAAAACTAATCTAAGAATAATCCACGAATTATTTTGCAAAAGACGGATGACGATGGCATATGCTATAGTTAGTACTGTGCTTATCTACAGTTCCTTGTAGAAATACAAATAATGGCACTCCGGTGTTGGAAATCCAAATTAAATTTGTAAACAATGTCTTTCCAAAAGTTCTATATGAGCACTCTCCAAATATTTCCAGAGAATAAAGAATTAATCCTTTTGTTATCCAAATGATCTGAATAAAATTATAGATCCAGATCTGGCTACAACAAAATAACTTGACATCAGTAAAAAAAAAAAAGAAGCCCAACACTGAGATCTCTCTCTCTCTAAAACAAAGGTTATATTGTATCATAAGACGCAGTTTCCAAATTCTCTCTAGTTGCGAAATCAGAGGGGTGTGTGTCACGTGATCGTGTTTATATCACGTACACAAAATATGGCCTTGATTAGACCAATGATTTTATTTCCAGAATTAAAAACAAAAATGTGTTTGCTTCTTAACCTACGTAGCCCCATCATGACCTTGACAACAACCAATCATTTTAAAATAAAATAGAACTTTGTTTACTAATTTTTAATCAAGGTCAGCATCCAGGCCAACACCTGGTGTTTATAAAAAGAACGATTCAGGTCAACCAATTTTCTGGAAACATATCATGTCCATTGAATAAATTTACATTACAATAGCATGTAATTTAAAAAACAAACAATTAAATTGAAATAAATATATATTACTTCAGATATACGTAACACAGTAATCGAGTTTTACGAATGAACTCCAGGTCCTCAAATTTGATGATGTGCTAACAGTCTTGGTGTATTATAATGGCATTATCCAAAACTCCTTTGAATAAATTCGCAATAATCCCATACTGATATTTTAGTCCAGAGTCAAAGACAACTCCAGTGAATAATCAAAGGCTTCCTCTGAGGTTACATCTAAATGGAACATTAAACACATCTATAGACTGTTATTAAAACAAGAACATGTAAAATGATAACGAATTAATTTATGAACCTTATATACAATGCGACAATGAAAATAATATAAGTTCTTATAAACGCCCGATGAGTTAAGCAGAAATTAATGACGTGAATGCGTTTCTTGTGCAAATTCTAAGTTAAAAAAGGTGAAATTCACATTGTTTTCTCCAGTTTTACTGGTCTTTCTTCAGGTTTTCCTCCAGTTCATTCTTGTAGTTTTAGATACTGATGTTCAAAGTCAACGACTTGGTCATAAAAAGTGCATCTTTTCTTTCATGAACATACGCGTGCCCTGGAGTCTTTAGTTCGAATGAGCTGTCCACAAGTTGAGCACGATCTCAATAATTCACAAGCACTTTTCTACTGTTCAGCTTGTTTCATGCGATGATGTTCGTAACACTTAGGAAATCCTGTGATACTAGTGATGACATCGAAATGCTTTTGATGATGATTTACGTGAATGTATTTTCCGTCTGGGAAATCGGACCCTCGAAACACGTGAGCTTCTGTAACAATACGCGGCCTCGTTAGTTATGCTTGCCTACTGTAGCAAGAGGTATGCTTCACTTCCTTCTTTTGATCTGTCCGTTTGTCATATGATCGGTTCCATTCTGCGGTCTTGTTCTTGTCAGCATACGTTAGACCCACGACTAGCCTGAGCTAAGCTTGTCTTGTCCTGGGAGTTGCTAATTTGGACGATACTGTGTTCGGTACTGCGAATGTTGCCCACTAACGAAACTTTTCTGCGTCGGGTGTTAATTCTGTCGGTATAAGAAAAATAGATCCAGACGGGAAACTTCATACTGTGGTGATGGATGGAGAGCCTTGAATGACCGTCCTCTTTAGCTTGGCGTTTTATCATTTCGGTGTCTCTAACAAGGACTCCTGCAAGTCTGTAGTGAAACCTTATAATTTCTGAGGTAGCTCTTTGGACTTTACTTCTTTAAATTTCTCAGGATAGGTGTAAGCCGTCGTTGCAAATTTTCTGGAAGTCAGTTTTTGCGTCTCTCAAGCATGATTATTGGAGTATTCTGCGAGTTGCTCCTGGCAATCGAAGACGTTTCCTTTTTTATTCTTTTACGAGGTGAAAAGTCGTAGATTTTTTGAGACGCTATTGCATCATCTATCGCTTTTCACAAAGCCATCCCGGATGTTGTTCCGACCGCATCTAGCGCGGCTGCTTTTGCAACCAAAGCAGCTGCAGCAACTAACACGGTTAGAATCGCTGCGAGAAATTGATGATCTTCACGAACCATTTGCATTTCCATCACATCTGACTTAGATAACTTTGATGTTACCGAGGTGTTCGTTTGTCTGACTGCATTAAATTCGATTAAGTTGCAAGTCAGTAGTCCCAATTGTGTTGAAATCATGCATGTGCGAAATGAATTCGGAAACTTTAATTACATTATGATGATGTTTAAGTGAAAATTCATTAAACTTTAAGCTCGGATATCATTCGTGATGCGGAGCTGAACGATCTATAACAGTACTGTCGTGATAATTTGTGCGAGAGGAAGTAAACGTCGTTCCTGGAAATACATAACAACTACCAAGATTTATTTTAGTCTGTTTGGATCAGTCGCACGGGGACCATTCCAGTTAACTTGTTCAGAAAAAGCCTCGATGTGAGCCCACTATATTCATTTTTTTATTGCGCGTTTTAGTTTTCTAAGCTGATTTTCGCCTAGGCCAACCTTAACGTCACGATAGAACATTTATTTAAAAATCTTAACAGGTCTAATTACTCTATTTTTAATTGGCTCGTCAAGGACCACCAAAAGACCAGCATTCGCACCCTCTTGTCAGCGAAGATCACACCATAATATATGCAACCGCCAGCAGACCTACACATGCATGAAAGTACATACTGATCACGGACTGCCTCAAGAACTCCATATGTTTCAATGAAAAGCAATAAATCGGGTTCAAAGTAATGAAGTAATAAATTAGGTTCAAAGGAATGAAGTCGATCAGGAAAATTTTGCAAACATATATCTATATATATCTATATATATATATCTATATATATATATATATATATATATATATATATATATATATATATATATATATATATATATATATATATATATATATATATATATATATATATATATGCGACCTAAACTACGAAGATACCCTGCTAATGATGTGGGTACATAACAAGTAGTCATGGACGCTAACAGTGGTTTTAGAGGTAGATTTGCGCATCGTCAAGAAAACCTTCATGCAACCTCATAAAGGTTTTCGTGTGTGATTCCTCTCAGTCATATATTCTCGTTTTGCTGAGATATTCGCAAGGTGTTTGTTGGAGTGGAACACACAGTCACATTATTCCGTAAGAACAACGCCAATAATGCAGTTTGGTATTATGAAGTTGCAGCTGCTGGTAAAGATCAGTTGTCAACATGAAATTATGAATGCTTGTTCTAACCCCTTTATTGATTTCAGAAGACCGTTTGTTGTCGTTTATGAAGTCTTGAACCCCATCAACAATGTCGTTTCTCGCGCACCGCACATATACATACCAGTTAAGCAATACAGCAGGACAGTTAATTTACATGGCAAATGAGTAGCCATATATACATATATTTATATACGATTGAGAATCTTCATTATCGGATGTATTAGTATCTTTGATATACTATATAGTTGGGCCAATGGATGTCGCATAATCATCGCTGTATTTGGCGAATCCAATAATCGTCGTGGACATATCAACGTGGTCAAAAATCGTTTCAATTTCCTTTCCGTCGATGGAATATTTTGCACTGTCGATGGAATATTTTGGAATATTCTGCACTGTCGAATAACGTCATGGTGCAGTTGTTAACCAGTCCTACTTTAGTAGTGACGTAATCATGTATACGTATTCTCTCAATTTCGAAGAAAGCCTCACAAGGAAGCAGTATATTAAACTAGCCAAAAATTTCAGCAAGTCCATAGGACAACTAATCTGAAAATGCCACTGATCCTGTACATAAGCAACTGGTCCTACATTTCATCATACAAGAATACTAAATTTAGTAAATGGCGCAATGGTAAATTCGGGTTAACCTGAATGTCCTCCTTTATAAGGTTGTTCATATAATGAAACATGGAAGTAAAACACAAAATAAGATATGTATATATGTCAACTTGACTAAATTTATTAAATTAAGCATAGCATGGCACGGTTTACTGACCAGGCTGACGATGCTCACTGTCTAGCTGATCCACACCCATACATAACTCATCTAAAGGCTGGGTATCAAAATCTAAGTAGTGACGAATAGTCTGAATTGGGGTCTGAATTATAATCAGGATCCTCGTTCATTTGACACTCATCAATGACAGTATCAGAACTAGACACCGCCTCAAAAGATGAGTATGTGATGCTATGAGCTCATGAAATTAGTTTTGCGGAAAAATGAGTTCCAGCAGTGGATTGCTGGAATTGGAACTGTATTCATTACTGAATGTAAATATAACTACATATTTCGCATATGGAGTAAACACCAGTAATTGTTTTTTCTCCGAAGATTTTGGACACGTTTGGTGCATTCAGTAAGCTTGGGTTCGGACTGGTCTACAATTCCAGACTGATAAAGGATACATCCATTGAAAACCTCAAACAGGCAGGGGAAAATCATAGCCCATTCATAACGATTAGTGGAGTCTAGATATCTGATATATGAATTTGGGAAAGCGGGGTCATATATGTCCAAGTATGGGTTATTGCCACGAGAATAGCAGTGGCTCACCATAGAAATCGCGCCATGGATTCCACGCTTAACAAATACAATTTCGATTAATGTCGGTGAGTAATTCCAACTCCACTTTAATTTTGAACAGCAGCGAATCCCAGTGATTCCCGATGACGAAAAAGTGTGAGGTGGATCGAATTTGTACACACGCATGTCCGTATCCCGAAACATCTCAATGACATTCGCGAGTTAAAACGCATCTGTTCTTAAATACAAATCGTGCTAGTCGCCAGGGTTGTTGCATTCGAACGCGGGTCATACGGTGTATGCATGTTCATAATCTTTTTCTTCTTCTAAATTACCTCTGGAGACAGTGATGAGTAAAAGACTCTGAGTTTCATCAAACTTCTCCCAACTACTCATGTACTGGGTAAGGATATTTACTGTTTTGTTTGAGAGGAAACCGAACTCTCAATTATCAGCGGCACGACCTTATTCACTACTAAGAATTCAATGTATCAATGCCATCTGCAGCAAGGTTACTGATTAGTTTATCAAGGTTGGAATCGAAACACCGAAGCGCGTCAATGAATTGCAACTAACAAATCCTAAAGGTCATATTTATCCATATTGTTTGGAATTACTCTTTTTGGTGCCTTTGATGATTTTGTTATTGCTTGCATTATTAAGCAGCTATCAAACGCACGCAAGTTATAAAACACCACAGGGAATGTTATTTTGTTTAATGTGCAGGCTTTACGTTCTCTTCTATGCGCGCCTGTGATGTGATAATGTTCATGAAGTTTGAAAGCAGTTGCGCTAATTTTGCCATGAAAGACCCATCCAGAAATATGCGGCTTTAGAACACTTATTATCATCATGGGTCTTGATCATTCTGCGGGCGAAGTGAGCTTTGCCTCAAGTATTTAATCGTAACCTAGAGCGATTTAAGAAACACATTGCGGCGTTAGTACCCTGTGCTCTGTTACATAAACAAGCACATATTCACGATTCATGTCAAATAGGTGAGATCCTAACTCAGATATTAATTCCTCCAATTTTGCATCACTTCCATTAAGTACCCCTATTTTCCCAGTGTAAAGTTGCACACCAACTTGTAAATTTTCATTACATGTTTGTATCACATAATGTCCAACGGGAGGTGAAACTTATATAAATAATCCGTCATTGTTACTGGTAAATTTGTCATATAGGGCCAGCCGTTTCGCTTCTAGCACGTTGTATAGTTTTTCGTAATTTATATGTCATTGTTAAATTAATACTAAAAAAAATCTGATTGTTTTTTTTTTTTTGGGGGGGGTGATATTTATTACTTTGGCTACTATATTCCTTTGTTGTTTGAATGTCATCATCATCATCGTCGTCGTCGTCGTTGTATTATTCATTCGTTTCGTTATGTTTACGATGTGCTCTAGTCAAAGTCAGCGACTTTGTTTTTCCTGCAGAACAACAAACAATTGCTTCAAGTTGTGTTTTTTCTCATAATATTAGCCAAGTTCACATCGTTGCACCTCCAAGATAACTCCTAAGTAGATTTTTATAAATATGAACTGGATATTTGTTTGAAAAGACATGAAGCATATTATGGGCCTCTTTGACAAATCTGTGTGATGCATTTCAGCGTAACGGTGATTTAATATCCTACGCGCATCAATCTTAGGAATTTTTTTTTCACTTATCTATAATGCGGTAGTTGTTGAATATAAAAATATTCTCTGCCGTAAGTTGGTACAACATATTCTCTGCCATAAGCTGGTATAACATATTCTCTGCCAGCAGAAAATAATCTCAAACTACAGAAAATATTCTCATGCTAACTCTGCCACAGACAATATACACAGTGTAGTGGCGATGAATAATCTTATGCCAGCAATATATTTTGGTCGCACAGAAAAGATGCAATACATCCACAATCAATGATATAGGCCAGACTGATTTCACTTTGCAAAACGTTTACACGATTGAAGGGTGTGGCAATTGTATTTAAAAAAAAACAAACTATTATTCATTTCCCCCAAATTAGATTGTTTTACGCGCGCTATATTTTACTGCGTAAGTACTTTCACACTAGCGTTCTAATTCTAGATACAGAGCGAGATCTGCGTTTAATCATGATTATCTATAAAGTTTTATTTTAAAACAAGATCTGCGCATAATAATGAAACTGAGCACAATAGTGTGTTTGTGTGTTCTGAGTTTTTAATGTAGCTTAAACAATCTGTCAGTCATATCACTACGATGTCCGCAGTGTGACATCTTAAAGTGATAACTAGT
This sequence comes from Sinohyriopsis cumingii, assembly GCA_028554795.2. Taxonomy (NCBI): domain Eukaryota; kingdom Metazoa; phylum Mollusca; class Bivalvia; order Unionida; family Unionidae; genus Sinohyriopsis; species Sinohyriopsis cumingii. The sequence continues at coordinate 69,964,629 of CM068827.1, read as the reverse complement.
ACTGGGCATAATGCCGCAGACATGTATCATCATGTCCCACCCAGTCACATTATCTTGACACTAGGCTGACCAGTCCTAACACTGACCTCTTAATGCTAAGCGCCAAGTGCGGCATGCTGTACTACTTTTATGTTTTTGGGATGACTCGGCCGGTTTTCGAGGCGGACCTTCTAACCACTAGCCATCGTAGCGGTCCAATAGTTATGAATTTGTATGCTATGTAAAATAATTTTTTTGTCTCTTTAACACATCTTTCTTTTCTATCTAAATGAAAGGAAGGAAAGTAACACGTGGTATAACTATTGACTTTTGAGAATCACAGGTTTGGTGTATCTTGTTATTCTGACCTCCAATGGTACTCCGCACACGTCTCCAGGCACGCATCTTTGAATGGCCAAGATCGGTGGAGAAAATCAATATGGTGGAAATAAAACAAAATATGCGTTGACAATACAGAAATATTTTTTATCAGCTATATCAAGCAATGTCACAGCTGGCTTTAACTTGGTATCAGGACAGAATTTATTTTAGTATGAACGTAATATTTTTCTTTGTCTATCGAGCCTCGAGGACTCGGCTCAAATGACCCGACAAGTGTTTTAGTAAAAGTAAAAATATTGAACTTTTCTCTAATTATATTAAAAGCAGTTCTTGACTAAATTATATTTAAAGTAGTTTTCTATAAAAATATATCAAGATTAAATCCTTTCTTTTTCTTTCGGTATTACAATTATATACTATTTAATAATGATTGCGCCCTGATGAGCAAAAGGCAAAACTCTCTATTCATTTCCCTTGTATCATAGGTCAGCAACAAGAAAAAGTTACACTCGGTAAGTTGTGAGATAGACGAACTAGAAAAATTCCAAGGATTCCTTTTAGAAGGGTAAATGAGCTGATCTAGCAGAATGGTCTACCTAATGACGTACATAGACCCAGACGATAGTCTTTAGGGAACGATGGAGCCTCACTTTGAGATTCTGACGGAACACAGGAACTAGGCCTATCTCCATATTTGGCCATGTTCTAAGAAACTGATATCAAAAGCGTCAATGCACGGACACGCCAGTTCACTCGTCAGAAACTCAAAGAGGCTTGTGTTGTTACAGGTAAGATTATCGTCTATGTGCTATTTTTCATATATAGTATAATGATTTTTAGTGTTAAGATGTTAATATAACATCAGTACGTTGCAACATTGGATCATTTTAATATTTCTTTACTATTCTTTAATATAATGTATTGGAAAGTTTAATTGTTTGAAGAACTTATATTTACTCGTAATTATATTATTGATTATAGTAATAAAAAAACTATTTTCGTTACGAACTTTATACTCAGTAATAGTTAATTTAGAAATAAAATAGTCTTTAAATAATAGAGTTTAATATGTTGACATTTTCGATTAAATTCAGTAAAATATATTTCTATTAAATGATAGCGGCATTAGTCTTAAATATTGAAGTTTAGATTTTTTAACTATCGTGAATTTATTCGATATTTAATTATCTGTATTATATTCTAAAAGGCAGAAATTATACAAATGTATGATGTTGGTCAATGAAGGAATATCTTAGTTTTATATGTATCTGTTGTATCCGTAATTTAAGTTTATGAAGATTGATATTAGAATGTTGATATTGGAATGTGATTTTATATGTTGAGTATTTGAATAAAGAGTTCTTTCGTCAGAAACTAAAAGAGGCTTGTGTCGTTACAGCATCCCGAAGTGCCTCCGCTTGCCAAATTCTCCAGATGTAGCCATATCTTCGTTGTCACTGTGACACCTCTTTCAAGAGAGCTTGAACTTCTTCTTCTTCCTTTCTCTCTCTATCGGGTCATGGGAAACAGCTTGACTAAGAGTTTATGAGACGACCAGTCTCGTAAAATCAATTTTTTGTCTCTTTAACAAATGTTTATTTTGTATCTAAATGAAAGGAAGGAAAGTAACCCGTGGTATAACTATTGACTATTGAAAATCACATGTTTGGTGTATCCTGTTATTCTGGCCTCCAATGGTGCTCCGCACACGTTGCCAGGCACGCATCTTTGAATGGCCAATATCGGTGGAGAAATTCAATGTGGTGAAAGTAAAACAAATTATGCGATGACAATACAGAAATATTATTTTATCAGTTATATCAAGCAGTGTCACAGCTGGTTTTTTCTTTGTATTAGGACATAACTTTTTTAGTATGAACGTAATGATTTTCTTTTTCTCTCGAGCCTCGAGGACTCGGCTCAAATGACCCGAAGGGTATTATTAGGAGAGAATTCTTTTAGTAAAAGTAATAAGATTGAAATTTTCTCTAAATTATATTAAACGTAATTTTCTATCAAAATATATTAAGATTAAATCCTTTTTTCGGTATTACAATTATATACTATTTTAATAACGATTGCGCCCTTATGAGCAAGAGGCAAAACTCTTTATTCATTTCCCTTGTATCATATGTCAGCAACAACAAAAAAATAATTACACTCTGTAAGTTGTGAGATAGACGAACTAGAAAAATTCCAAGGATTCCTTTTAGAAGGGTAAATGAGCTGATCTAGCAGAATTGTCTACCTAATGACGTACATAGACCCAGACGATAGTCTGTAGAGAACGATGTGGCCTCACTTTGAGATTCTGACGGAACACAGAAAAATCAGTTTTTTGTCTCTTTAACACACCTTTCTTCTGTATCTAAATGAAAGGAAGAAAAGTAACCCGTGGTATAACTATTGACTTTAGAGAATCACAGGTTTGGTGTATTCTGTTATTCTGGCCTCCAATGATGCTCCGCACACGTCGCCAGGCACGCATCTTTGAATGGCCAATATCGGTGGAGAAATTAAATATGGTGGAAGTAAAACAAAATATGCGTTGACAATACAGAAATATTATTTATCAGTTATATCAAGCAGTGTCACAGCGGGTTTTTTCTCTGTATTAGTCAACAATTTTGTAAATGAAAGAAGTACTGAATGTTTGTTGGAAGTGTCACCATGCAGTACCATCATTATCAGCCATTATATATGACTTGGGATTGGGGGTATGCTGATAGGATGCACAATTATATTATTGTGTTGTATTTGTGTCAGAGAAACTTTATTTGAATGAAATTTGTATCGATAGTGTTTACCGTTAGTTAACATTAAGTTGCACAGTTTCTTGAATATATATATATATATATATATATATATATATATATATATATATATATATATATATATATATATATATATATATATATATATATATATATATATATATATATATATATATTGCATTAGTGGAATAGATAACGAGGTCGGGGTGATTGGCATTAGGTTGATAATGCAATACATATCTGTGCAATTTTTGGAGTATTACAGTTTTGCGATTTTTTACCTATTTTACAAAATATATTTATGATTCTGATAGTATGTGATAGCCGCGACTGGAAACATGGATAGGCCAAGTATTAATGTTACTGCTGCTTGCAATACATGATCTAAGAATATATCTATATTTTTTGTCATCCATTCGTTTTGACACAGAAATTAATAGATGTATACAGCTACCTCCATGATAAAGTGATTTGCTTTAAAATGGATGTTGTTTAACACTGATAATTTTAACAGATTTTTTATAAAATATACCTCATCACGGAATTTAATATTTTCCTTTTTAATTTAGTCAGGCATTGACGATATATAGATTTCAGGACATATATTAGTTAATGTAAAGCCAGTTTTAACAGTTTTATGCAAGTCTGTAAACTGAAGATATTGGATGCTACAGAGAGACAACCAATACGCAAAATACATCAACACATGCACGACTTTCTGAAACATGAGTTAATATATGTTCCGCTTTGTGCTGCTTTATAAATTGCTATTGTATAAGTTACAACATAAATGTATCCACTATTAGAACTGTTAATTTTAGTGTGACTGAGTAGATCCCAATACAACTTGTGCAGCTCTGATAATTTTCAAAGACGTGACACTAGTGGCTAACACTCGTTTCACAGACTTATATATTACTTGTTGTTAAAACTATAGTTTTTCTTCATGGAACTACTGATAAATACATATACAAAACATAAAAAACGCTGATCGCTATCAACGCATCATTCCTGCCAATTTGAGTATTTTTAACCATCATAGTGATATTGAATTTTCTAGTTCAATGTTATCAAAATCATAAATTGCCCATTTCTACAGGTGTGACAATTTACCTATATAAACACATATATCACGTAAAAGGTATAAAAAAATATTCCTATATATTGCTAAAATGTAACTCAAATAAACATTATTACTACCAAGTGTATTTTCAAGGTTACTGGATTCTTGTAATGATATTTTCTTCTCTGAGTATGTAATATAGAAAATAAACGTTTCTGATATTAAACAGGTGTTGGCTGTTTTGAAGCATTTTGTATTCCTTCTTGTAGTGTGTATATACTTGTTAATTCTTGCCAGCTGAGAGTTTGGCCAGTCATTTATCTCCAAAAATTGCATTGCATAAATAGGCATCTATTGCAGTAGCAACCTAGTTCCACCCACGCACCCAATAACCTTATATATACCATTAATGCATTCTAAAAAAAACGTGCATTTACAATGATATAAAAATCAGTTTATAATAAAAGGTTTACATTTGAGGTTAAAAGGCAATTTAAACACAATCAATCAAACTTTCATTCACACACAAACCTCAACCAAAAAATTTTGTAATCTCTACCCGTACACCCTCCGCCAACGCATACATAACGGCTCAAAATGGCATAGTGACACGTTAAAGAAACACTCAGCACTTCTATGACTGAAATAGTTGTGACCGATCCTACGAAAACGCTTGCAACGACACAGCTGGCAATAACTGATGTAATGACATTGCCTTATTACCAACACATTTTTCTCTAACTTCCTTTATCTTGATTGTTTCATCAGTATCGGCCATTCAACGACACATGCCTGGCCTCTTGTCTGGACCATCACGGGAGGCCCGAGTACCAGACTAGGGATTGGAGTTACGCGAATTCTGATATGTTTGGCTTCAAAGAGTTTGAAAGTCGTTTGAATTACCACATTAAATGTCTACAACATTTGTCAGTTATAGTTTATTACATGCATTGTGCATTATTTGATGACATGTTATGCATTCAATGCCAAAATTTTATAAATTATTTGAATTCATATATTTAGCTTTACCACCGATATGTTTTTATCCATCCTGAAACACTCCTAGAAAAGTACACCACCCAAAACAACAACTACAAAATCTCCAACCAAACAAACAAAAATACTCACACAAACACACCTCCCCCGCACCCCCGCAACCAAACAAACAAAAGATAAAAAAGCAATTAAAATCGTGTATTGTAATTTCAGTCATGTGAAAGCCACGATCTTGGGTAACGTTTTTATGTACAAGAAACGACACATATTAATTATACCTTTATCTTTTTATCAAAATACATTAAAACATATACAATCAACATGATAAAAAGTTAGCTGGATAGTTTACTGAGGCTGTGTTTTTGCACTTGTATGTAAGCATGCTTAGTGAAATGATCAACTGTCACTCAAGACAGATGAGTGATATTACTCCCACTTGAGACTCTTTCATATAATAAGCCACATTTAATGCATGTATTTATCACTCAAGATTCATATCTTTATTAAGCAGTCACGTACAGCTTTAATGGTCGCATACAAGATTTAATTACGCAATAGTCATGCGATCTTCATCATCCAAAACATTGTCCGTTATTAGCTGCTTGTTATCGCCACCGTATTTCAGCAACTTAGAAGAAAGCCATGATGAAACAGGGCATACATTTTCACCTGAACGTCTAGTTAGCGCTAATGAAAGTGGTTCTCATCTGACGCCTAATATGGTTACCATGGTGGCTGTATTGAAAATCTTGTCATCAGGGCCGTAGAGAGCGATCAGGGGCCTTGGGTAAGGAACACCCGGGCCTCTCCTAGTTCTTGTTGAAACAAAATCGTTCCTTTATAAAATTAAAAAGTGTTGTTCGGGTCCCGAGGATATATCCCCGGTTGTAACCCCCTCTTGTCGGCCATGTTTGTCATCACTTCGTCTTCTTAAACAGATCGACTTTTCACTTTGGATCTTGAAGTTATAAAATGCTTATTTTTTTTAAACTCTTCCAGCAGAAAGTGTTACCTCTGTGCGGTGTCTGCACTTATAAACTGACAATGACACTGAACTGGTTCTACGCGAACTTGTGTGTGTGTGATTTGGATTTTTAACGTCGGCTTAACAATTTTTCAGTCATATCGCTACGATGTCTGCAATGTGGCAGTTTATAGTGATACCTAGCACTGGGGGCATCATGACGAGACATGTAGCATGATGTACCACCCATTCACATTATCCTGACACCAGTCCGACCAGTTCTAACACTAACCAATTAATGCTGAGCGCCAAGCGATGGAGCTGTTAGTACCATATTTGTAAGTCATTGGTATGACTCGGCCGGGGATCGAACCCACGACCTCCCGCATCCGAGGCGCGAATGTGGTGCCGATCCGTAATATCGTAGAACAGATCTTATTGTATAACAAGTGAAGTTTAGTAACCATAATATGTGCAAACAAAGGACAAAGCCTTAGATTCTATTCTTTTATTTCAAGAAAAAAGGGAAATAGGAATGTTTTTCCATTTTGTTGCAATCTTTTCTGGATTTTAGCAAGACATAAAGTTACGTTTCATTGGAATGCATAAAGTGTGTTATGTATGCTGAGAACCACAGCGAAAAGAAATATGCATTCACTCTAATCACGAGTGTTGCGTGTAAGATTTCAATTAATGGCATATTTGCAAAACACTCACACAGTACAAACGTTATCCAACCTAAAATAATCCAATCTTCAAACAAAATAGCCGTCTACTGAAGAAAAGGAAACAAAGATTCATATCCGCTTTGTTTTTATTACATAAACATTTATAAACTGTATGCATGTTTCTTAAGAGTTTAGGTTCCAATAAAGGGGTCAGATTTATTTGAAACTGTCTCGTTATCAACGTCCAGTCAAATCTGTCCTGAAGGTCACATGTACTAGGTAACAACCTGTCTTAAACTGACAGTTTTCAAGATTAATTTAATGTACTTAAAAAAGATAATGAACTTCTACAAAACAACCACCTGTCTTTAGAGGCCGCAGTGCTCTTTTATTTTAGTGGCAACTACTCAGACAGAAATGGCTGTCAGGATTGAATGTGTATCTTTAGGATTAAGACATGGTATACTATATAGCGTGGGGCTGAGACAAATGTGATTGCATAGCATAGCGTGCTTTACCGCTGATATTTAATTTACAATGCAATTATGGATTCCACATCACAAAGCTAAATGACATTGTTTCCTACCGTTACTTTTTCCCGTTTTTGAATTGCTTCAATTTCTTCACGTTTCTATCTATCTATCTATCTATCTATCTATCTATCCCTCCCTCCCTTCCTTCCTTCCTCTCTCTCTCTCTCTCTCTCTCTCTCTCTCTCTCTCTCTCTATATATATATATATATATATATATATATATATATATATATATATATATATATATATATGTGTGTGTGTGTGTGTGTGTGTGTGTGTATGCCGCAGTATGGCCGTTCATTTATAATCATCATCTTAAATGTACAGTATTTCCCACGTGTTTTGGATCCTTACATCCCAGGGCACTCAGTCAAGTATCACTTCAAATCTATGAGACGCATTGGGAGCTGTACAAAAAGACAGACAGGTAGGACAACTAGGATACAATTCCGGGGCCCACAACAGTCAGAGGTCCACAGCCGTCACAATTTGTAATTCAATGGCGCCTACTGGAAATTTCCTGCAACCCACAAATCCTGTCCGCGGCCCTGCACACACACACACACACACACGCGTGTCAACCAAGAAACAGTATCTTCGTGTAAATCCTTTGAAAATTCACCTCGTTGCAACCACAGAATTCTGATATAGTGCGATTTTGTTTTCGTCAAAAGTGTTATGAATAAGTTGAATGCCAGTAGATATATCTTGTGTAGAAAAAGAAATATACGACAACTTCGCACCTTGCATTAATAGTGTGTGTGTGTGTGTGTGTTTGTATGTGTGATTAGAATTTTTAACGTAGCTTTAAAAAAATTCAGTCATATCGCTACGATGTCTGCAGTGTGGCAGTTTATAGTGATGTCTAGCACTGGGGCATCATGCCGCATATATGTAGCATGATATCTCACCCAGTCACATTATCCTGCCACCAGGCCGACCAGTCCTAACACTAACCTCTTAATGATGAGCGCCAAGCGAGGCAGCTGTTAGTACCATTTTTATAAGTCTTTGGTAAGACTCGGCCTGGGATCGAACCCACGACCTCCCACATCTGAGACGGACGCTCTAACCACTAGGCCACCGGAGCGGTTGCATTAATAGGGCTTTAAAGATTATGATGGAGGATTTACTCGAAGTTTAAATAAATATGTGTTTAGGAGCTCCAACCAAGATGTCTTTTTCCACAGAGAATTAATCTACCATTGTTACGAATTATGTACCATCTTTTGAACTTATAATATAATTTTTATTTAAGTCGTTTGAGAATATTTTAAAACATTTAATTAAATGGTTAGTACTATAGGAAAAGTACATGCATACTTCATCGTAAGAGTTATATTCATGACAAGTCCGACAACTAAGGTACTAAATTGAAATCAACAACTAAGCAGGTCACAAATCACATGCGAGTATGAATGTGAGTCACGTAAACATAGCGTGTGACTCAAAGTGAAATTGCCATATGGAGAACTAACACGCGCTCTCTAGCATTTGATTGGTTGAATGAGATTTTAAGTTCAGAATATGACTGTGTATGTCGACGACAAAGTTATTGTGAAATATAATAATACGATTCAAATTATTCTAGAAATTATTGTGAATCAGAGATTGTTTATTTAAAACGCAAATGGACACTATGATCATACACACCATTTATTTGTTTCTTCAGTTATGTTAGTGTTCGTAAGAGCCATTGAGAGGAAAATAGTGATTTATAATTATGTCTTTGGATATAGCAGAACAGATAAACTTTTGTCTAAACAGACATTCTTCTTGGATTATGTGATTATATTCAAGGACTTGTATATTTAGCTGATTACATTGGATCATGTGAAACTTTCAAGGGCTTCGGTGATATCCTTCGTTCATGAGATTTCATTGCAGTAAAAAAAAGTTGGATTAAGAACTGTGTTAAATTCAGTTGTGTTATCATCGTAACATATACACACTATAGAAGCTTCGTTTGGAATACCTTAGAACAGTTTCCGGTTTGATGAGAAACTGACGGTACAAGTAGGATTATTGGGATTACATACTAGGAATTCATATAATAAACGTTATTTTTAAATCTTTCACTTAGTTTAATTTTATATTTTATTTACAAAAATTAAATTTTGGAAACCTTGAAAGCTGGTTTGAGTTTTACATAATCTTGTTATTTAAGTTTAAAGCCATAGACGTAACACCATAAATATGGCCATATTCAGCTACGAAAATTGGTGGAGTACGAACAAAGACGGCGGCATCCTGTGTTCACCATCTTGCTTCTGCCACACTGATTAAAAATTTGGCAACACCTTGGTAAAACGTTATACGAGAAAAAGCAGTGTCGACAAAATGGCTGAAAAGAGATCAAACTGAAACTTGTTCCACGTCAGAGCATCACCAAAACATATGCATGATTTATCACACATCAACGTTAATAAGCTGTGGGAGGGGTAGGTGGGAAGGTAATTAGTCTCTAGACGCACACGATATCAGCTACGTATAGAAAACACAACTTCATCTGCCGTACAAGTCATCTACCCTTTCTTGTCTTACTCTCATTAATGGAAACTCGGCTTTTAAAGATTAAATAAATTTTAATATTTGATAATGCATGCATGAAAGTGACAGCTTTGCCAGATACTAGTATTCCAATGTGAAATAGGTATACAAGTTTTAGATGCTGTCACTTCGTTATCGGCAATAATAAAACAGTTTTGTGTTGGTGTGCATGACAGATGTATGAAATTAATATTTTCCTTTGGTTTGATTAAGCCGGCTTTAGAGGTTGTTGTTTTTATGTATGCTTTAACACGTTTTGTTTTGTTTTTCATAGTTTTAACAATAACATGGATTTTCGGGAAATGTTGCATCTCTCTTGTCCTACTAACGTCATATAATGTAGAAACGTCTGCGTAAGGTCAGTGCACAATTAGGAACATGTTTCTTTGGAATTTTAAGTTATTGCTTTAACATTATTATTAATAAACAAAACAAACGTTAAACAGTTACATCCGTATCTCTCTCATCCAATCAATCAATTGAAAATTTTGCACCGTAATGTAAAAGCAAGAACGTTCGCTCCCGCTCAAACAATCATTCAAATACAAGTCATTTGTTTCTAAGTATTTAAGCATCTGCAAATACAATGCAGGCAATTAAATATAAAATTTTTGGCATTGCAAAATATACGAATGTCCAAATGTAGAAAAGGAGGACACTTCTGTATAACCTTGAACCGAACAATTTTATTTTTACGGTGGTTTTCTCGTCCACTTTTTCCCCTAGGCTAAATTGAACTATTATTCCTAGAGTGGAATGTTACCAACTATAATATTGAGAGAGAGAGAGAGAGAGAGAGAGACAGAGACAGAGAGAGAGAGAGAGAGAGAGAGAGAGAGAGGGATGTTCGAAATAAAATAAGTTAGAAAGTACACAAAGAGAAAGATATTAAAACTTGCTCATATTTATCGAACCATTCTGTATGTAAACAATGAAAGTAAACATAAAATGATGTAAAGACAAAATGAATGAAGGCTAGGAAAAATCAATATTGCATCGAAGAAGAGAGAGAATAAATTTCAGACAAAACCGATTCAGCAAATAACAATAATTGATGGACATTGAGTCAGCGAATAGCCTTAAATGATGTGACATTGAACAGTTATTGTATCTGTCGTGCCATCCTGTAAATGGGCAATTAAAGGACCCATCGTATTATGAAAAGACAAAATGTTAATCATCGCGAGTAAAGAAATAAAAACTCCGCAAACCTGGTTGACCAGAAATTGACCAGAAATATTTCATAGTTCCGTAGTCCATATATCCAGTCGGATACAGGTTTTTTAAGTAGTTTTTTTTTAGTATAAATTATATTAAACGCTAAAGTGCACAATATAAATTTCATTTAGAAAGTAAAGCAATTTTTTTTATATTTCCAGATAAACTTACGCTGAATTGTTAGATAATTTTACAAATATAATGTAAATTTTCTTTCAGTATATGAAATATTGGCAGTTTACCATCAGCATCGGAAAATTATCAAGATGTATTCAAATTTACAGTCAAACAGTCAAATTTAAAAAAAAATACAACGTGCATTTCTGCTTATGAAGAACTTTAAAAACAAGCCATGTCTTCACTTCCCGTCATGCATTCAAACAGTCCAAAATGTGTGTCAGATGGATTTTGATTAGTCTGATTCAAATACACCACAGTACAATCCAATGGACATGCACACATGACTTACTTTTGATTCGAGAGGGACAAAAGTATGATCACGTGAGTAGTTGAAAAGAATAAGTATAATAGTTGTATTAATCAATCAAGGGTCTGCAAAGGCGCTATCATACGAATTTGTGAAAGTCGTGATTAAAATCATCAAGGAAAAGTCTATTTTGCGTTATCTGTAGTAATTATGTATTTGCTAATATGACTTTGAACATTCTCTCTCTCTCTCACTCGATCGATCGACAACGACCTTCTCAGTTTTCTCAGGTAAAACGGTACCAGTGGATAAATTCATCAACCTGCATGACTCATATATCAGAATATATTTGGTCACTGCTTGACAACTAGATCTACCAATTTGCTTTACATCTGAATCGTCTTGAACGACTTTGTTTACATCGTTGTCACCATTTCTGTCCATACATCGCACAATGCGTTATATGATGTGGCATACTTCAATTTTGAATGGAACATCATCAATTTTTTTTTTTTAGGATAGTCGTTTGGCTCTTGACGGGAATAAATTCGATATTTTAAAGAGGAGGCTATATACAAATAAAAAACAGCTTGTGTTATATATATATATATATATATATATATATATATATATATATATATATATATATATATATATATATATATATATATATATATAACTGCCTGTCACACAAATTTATTTGACTTTAACATCCATTCGTGGTTGAATGACTCATACTAGTATGCGCACACGCTATAATGCCACAAATGTTGTATGCAAGAAGAAACGTTTTGTCTGAAATGTTGATGATGGAAATAAAACAACTACATGCGATCACATTCTAGTATTGCCGGCCATTTTATATCACGCAGAGAAAATAATAATATTGGAGTATAATGTGATTATAAAGGTTGTCTAATTTGACGGACCTTCTACCCCTATGAATAATAACAGCATTGTCACTGCATTTGGCAACAAAACTATGGCTGGTTTAATATTAAGTGTGTGCATATGACATTTACATTCGAGTTATGCACAAAGGTCGTTTATTTCTTTAGACGTAGCATGAAGTGCACGACAGGAGGCAAACAATATGTGCGAGTATGATACCAGATATATCGTATGGTGGGGCTACGAAAACGGTGTTGAGTGATTAATCCAAGGGGCTTTAACTCCCGAGTTTTCTTTGCCAATACCCACTGAGTTATCCATTCTACGCTATAACTAGCATCTAACGAGATAATATTTTCTAAATGATTTATTGCATAATCGTGGCCTTCTTTTCGATTTGTATTTAATGAACACGTGATTTTCGCCTAGCTTACATATAGTTTCCCTTATGAAACTCTTTCCCGGCAAACAAGTTTTATTTCTTCAAAAAAAAAATTTTTTTAAATTTTTTTTTTATTTTATAAAAATGTTGCAACATAGTTTTTTTTTTTTTTATAAAAAAAATACAACGATTTTGGACGCTTTAGTTTTCTTTATAATATTTGTCCTAGTGGTAATCACAACAATTCATTTCGAAAATGTAGTTGGATTATGTCAGCTGAAGACAATGATATTTTGCACAATTTTTAGATTTATCCAAAGGATGATTTAATAAAAAGAATTAATACGTAATTAAAATACTGTGTTGGTTGATACGCTCGAATAACATTTTTCTCTATTTTTAGTTAAGATGTATTATCTGTTATTGCATGACAGCAGTTATTTCATCAGATCTTGTCCATGCTCTAATGTTTGATATTGCCATCCCAGAGTTGTAGAATAGTATGAAGGAAGGCATACCTGAGTTATAAGAGAAACCGTTACCTCTAGGCTGGATGATGTTCGGCTTATGCATTCCAGTGTATGGTCTTTCAGGGGGTATAACCCACAACATACTATTTGACATAGTTGATGTAGACGTAGTGGTCCCTCTGATTCTATCTGCAAGCTCTGAAAGATATGAACTCTCAATGATAAAGATTTTTCTGGGGCTACCCTTTAAACACAACTACTCATCATGGGAAAAAATTTCCTGCTGTACAGAGTAGACCTGTTACCGCTGTCTCAATGTCTCATTTTTACCAGCGGTCCCAAAGTTTATTGTTGATATAGTGGTTGCGGTTGATCTTGAAAGTCGATGCTTGAACAAGGCATGATAAATACCCCCACCCACTACCCACACATATGCCTCACAATTAGGATTGAAAACACGACCCTCCGAAATCTGACCTGGTCTTACTCGCCAAAGCTGGCTACCCACGTAGACATCGGTGGTTTCCAAGGCAAGACAACCCAACTCAGGTAAAATGTATGCACTTTTACGTCACTACAAAATCAGCACGGTCAATACAGTTGATGTATATTATTTATATATTTATTCATTAAAGAATGACAAACAGTGTCACTTACTAAGTACGCGTGCTTTATCTCCAGTATCATCAGCACCAACGTGCCTAACATTTTCATATGATTGTCCTACTATAGGGACCATACACGGTTTGTAAAGTGTTTCAGACGCATGGGAAATAAAGTGTGAGTTCAAGATGACAGTCATTCATACAAGATAACAAATAAATAGATAAAATACCTGCTGAATATATACATATATAGAAGACCTGTACTCAGGTAACAGGTAACAGCTGCAGTTCCGATGTTTGTGGATAAATGACGACACAAAATAAAAGAAGAAAAGCAAACAAAATAAACCCCAATCAATACAGCTGCAGCTCCAGCTGAATCACTTTTGAGCTGAGCGATCATATTAACGATGATACAAGATTTTTATGAATATCTGAAAGGTGTTCCAAATATGGGGATGATAGCCATGTATAACATGAGGACATTAATGATTGTTTTACTGTCGCAGATTTAGTTTTGATAACGACGCATTAAAAGTGACGGTAAAATGGCTATTTACGTCAGTAAAACCATCTTAAATGTCTTCCAATCCTCAAATGCAAGACTAGTATCCCCATTTTAACTTGGGAAAATGTTGATAAAAAGAAGCAGAAAATGTAATTAATTATCCATGACATAAATCACAGGGAGAACCATGACATCACAATGACGTCAAAACGTTTGACGGCCTATTAGAATTTGTTCAGGTGAGAATCATTAATGATATCCGAGTCGATAGCTGTGTAGAATTTTCACGTAAGCGTGTCGTGATGTCGCTAAAACTATCGAATTCGTTTCGCGCACGAATGATTTCAACACCATTATTATCGTCATACAGATGAACACCACTCCTTAGATACATGCTGAAAAAGAGTCGTCTGCTTACATGCAATCCGCCATGTTAGTTCTGTAGCTGTGGAAGTGTTCATTTTTTTTTTTACACAGGGATAAGTGGCTGTTGGAGCTGTTGCGTGTCCTCGGTAAACAAATGCGACCTTTTTGTGGATTGTAAATGTAAAAATCCAACATGGTCAACTCCAGGAATTTCGGCAATCTATCTTTTTATCTATCTGCGTATTCTAACATTATCTTCTGCCAAAAGTTTTGATGTGGCTGGACATGTATCCTAAGCAAATTTTATCCATAAAAGCAGAAAGTGAAATGCGTACTTACATTCGACTGTAACTTTCATTTCTCTGCTGTCTGCAGGTTCAATGTCGTTGAAGGCCACACATATTCAGGAGATAAATATAATTTCTTTGATGTGCTCAGTATACAAAAATTTCATGAAACTGATTAGATAATATCAATCAATTAGATTTAAGATGAAACAAGATGGTATAGAACCCTGGACAAGCCTTGTGTGATGTGAATACCAAAGACAAAAAGTGAATGTGCATCATCATGAAATACTTTACCTCTCTTGCAGCAAAACATCCACCCTCTGATTGATGGTTGTATATATATATATATATATATATATATATATATATATATATATATATAGAGAGAGAGAGAGAGAGAGAGAGAGAGAGAGAGACTCTTTATGTTTTACCATTCATGTGGCAGACGAATTTTAATTCGATCAAACTGGCCATTGGATGTGTTTGAGCTAGGTTTCTGATGCATGTTATCTCCTCGTGAATCCAATAACCTAGTCAACGGATATTCAACTCTTGTTTGTAATATTGAAAAAAAAAAAAAAAAAAACCTCTACTCTTCGTTATAGATTCAATACCTTTTTTCGCAACATATTTGTTATGGATGGATTTCCTGAACCACGTGACCCGTGGAGGAGGAATTCCTGTAACGTTGCACCATAGTGTCACTTTTTTACTTTCTTGTACCACCTGATCGCCCGCTGACATGTGGCCGTTAATTTTGGCGGGCTCTGAAAAATAACCAATTAGGATAAAATGAGCAAATACAAAAAAATTTCCCTCTCGATATTTTTTCTGCGATATGTCAATTTAACCACAAATAGCGAAAAAAAAAAGTAAGGAGGACAAAGGTATGAAGTATCATCAGAAATCATTCCTTTGATTAAACAGGCAAATCTCACAAATTAATCACACGGATTTTGCAATAGTCGGAAAGTTGCGAAACTTCGAGAAAGCAGAAAAGTCCCTACACGTAACAAGGGATGATGTACAACGAGCCCGCGGAACACAGTGTCTCAACTGCACACCTAATTATGATGTACCGCCACAATATCTTACTTGCAAAAATATTTAAACAAAAGATTTATATATTATTGCACAAAGATGACGCAGTTGTTGTCACCGCAGAGGTCGCTATCTCCGTTGCCAAAGTGATAGTTACGTGTTTCGTTATTTACTAACACACGGAAGAAAACATGTTCCCTTAGACTGGGCACAACTTTCCAGCTAAAATTACTAACGTTCGTTGATGTACCGTAGCGATATGACTGAAAAGTTGTTAAAGCTACGTTAAAAATCCAAATCACACACACACATGCGCGCGCGCACGCACGCACGCATGCACGCGCACACACACAGAGAGCTGATGACAGCTTGTGAAGATGCTTGTCCTGATTTCTCGGCATTAACGTATACAAACTTAATTCTAGCGTGCGTGAAATGTGATGTTGTTTGGGGAACAGTCTGCGCTGCCGCAATCTTAGGTAATCTAATGTGCCAGTTTAAGTTTGTCTGATATGTCCTGATTATACAGTACAGTTGTAACGTTAGTTAGTTTATTTGCAGTCCTTTGCATGCCTCTCTAAGTTAGAGGAGGAACCTTTATGGTAGTTAGCAAGAGTCAGGCCCTTATATTTCTCATACCCGTATCTTGCAGTCCAACCTGGAATTACAGTTGGGCTACAGTCTGGTTTTTCCGATTATTTTTTTTTAGTACAACTTGTATTTAAGTAACACAATTCACACACCGTTGGAGTATCTGCCAGCCCAAGCCGCGCTTTACCTCTTGGTGTATTTGTACCTCCATTAGTGGGTAATCTGTAGATGCCTGGTCATGTAGCTGGGGCATCTGGTTGATCATTGACATGAGTATGTGTTTTTCAATATTAGCGTTCTCTGTAAAGTGAGAAAGAGGATATTTAAAAGTCAGTTTTAACATTACATAACGGAAATAGCATACAGTTACATCCAGATGTTAAGCCAAACACCTCTGTGTTAGGGTTATCACGATTAGGATAGTATCTTGTTAGATTGTGGTCCAGTTTTGTATGTCATATCCAAATATTTCCGATAGGTTCGGTTTTGGAAGTCATATCCGAATATTTCCGATAGGTCTGATTTTGGATGTCATATCCGAATATTTCCAGTAGGTCCGGGATTTTGGATGTCATATCCACATCATATCCAAATATTTTCGATAGGTCAGTGGGAGGATAAAGTTGACTCTCCCTGGTTCGCTTTAAGGCCTTGCCATTTGGAAATCTTCGTGCCTTTTAATATAGAACACTGACCATCTTGAAGCATATTGATTTTGATTTTTTTTTATCACGTTTCATGGCAACATAAAAATGTATGTGCTAGTGAAAGGTTGCTGGCTTCATGTTTATAAGCTTAGGGACAAGTTTAATTAATTTAGAAAATCTGACCTCTCTGAATTCAGTTATCACTGATATTGTGGTGGTTGTTGTTTCGGGTTTAACCCGATTTCTCAGCGTTAGTCAGGCTATATATATTGCGGCCCGCATAAAAGGTGAAGGAAGAACCCGGGGAAAATCCCCGTAAGAACCGTCGACTCATGGGAAGCTACTGACACCTTTCGAGCGGACAGCGATGAGATGACAGGGATCAGTAAAAGCTTAAGACAACCCGGCCGCCCGGGGCTCCATTTATCATTGACAAAGATCAATGAGATCAATGTTCAATCGATAACACTGTACTACACCCAAAATGCCTTCGAAATAAATGTAATGTGTGATATATTTTTTAACGTAGCTTTAAAAAAAAATTAGTGATATCGCTATGCTGTCTGCAGCGTGACAGTTTATAGTGATGTCAAGCACTGGGGCATCATGCCGCAGACATGAAGCATGATGTCCCACCCATTCACATTATCCTGACACCAGGCCGACCAGTCCTAAAACTAACCTCTTAATGCTGAGCACCAAGCGAGGCAGCTGTTAGTACCACTTTTGTAAGTCTTTGAAATGACTCGGCCAGGGTTTGAACCCGCGACATCCCGCATCAAATGCGGACGCTCTAACCACAAGGCCACCTAAGCGGTAAATAAATGTAGTCAAACGTTACTAAATCTTGGTCACTGTGAACGAAAATGATGCTTAAAATTGTTGATTGACTCTAGTTTTAAAGATATGATACTGGGTCAGTATATACAACCATTGACATGGGAATGCAGGAGGATAGGTGAGTTACAAAGGGAAGGAATCTCAGTTTAAACTAGAAATTACTAAAATACGTCTTTGACTGGATCTGTGAAAAAAATCTATGACTGGGTTTCGACAGTATTTGCTTTTTAGGCAAAACAATGAATCATGCAATCTGAAGCTGGTCACGTGTCATACATGATATAAATTGCATCATTTTATTCCTAGAAATCATGGATGATGCAATCATAACTAAGCTAACATCACTCTGCTGAATAAATTGCCCTATATCAGGTCTAGAAATCATACAGTGGTCGTGCTCTCTTATTTGTTTTCACGTTGCCTGCCCGCGATTACGTAAGTCAAAAACAAAGGAATTGGTTAGAAGCCATGTATTTATGTTAGACCCCTTGGCTACAATGGTCCTGTTCGTAATTGTTACGACAGCCAGCTTTGTTGGGTGTCAAAAATCACATGTGGACGTTGAAAGCTTTGTTCAAGAAAAAAGGACCCTTATTGGCGTCGTAAATCTCACCACGTTGACAGCAAAGTTGAATAGAACAGGGTAGAATCTATATCCAGTCAGAACTGAGAGAGGGTGTGTTCACCATTTCAATCAGAATTTAACTGAGCAATTTAGACTAGAATCTTCAGTAATTGTAAAACATCGTGTTGGAAAGTTAAAGCAATAACTCCGGGAAAGCCACTCGTAAATTGGCTGGAAAACTTATGAAATTCTAAGGAAAGACAAAGTTTCGTTTAGATCAGTGCGTTATTTGCTCGATTGTTGCAGAATATTACGGCATTGTAATTGTAATTATGTGCAGTATGTATACTTCATTACTAGAATCGTTAGTACGTGGAATTACCTTTGTAGTGTTTAATTTACATTCGTTTTGAAAAATGAGCTATGATTATGTAAAGAATTATGTAGATTGCTAGCTCGTGGTTAGATTTAATAATGTAATTCGCTATTTGATTACTTCGTTGTAAACTAGTGCATTTATTCATGGGATAGTATAGATTTTGCAACTGTTGAATTGAATTGTAACTTTGGAAAATGGTTGCATTGTGTAAAATTAGTTAATATGGATATTTGAATATTTGTGTACACTTGTGAGAGTGTAATGTACAGAAATGCGCCTGATTGTTGTGATATTGTTCAGTATAATGAGATTAGGAATATATATACGGATGTGACGCAATTTATTGATGTCTGTATGATAAGTAGTTGATACCGTGCTTTTATTACGACGTTGTTTACCATACAAGAGCATATGGGTATTTGGATGTGCACGAATGCGTGACCGAAAAATGTAATAGCCTTATCTGATGATTTATTGTTGATTTAGTGTGAGACGAAATGGCTAAGGAAATATGCTAACGTCCTTGTGTTTTTACATGAAGCTTTTAGGGGACAGACTTCCGGTGTGGTTTAGTCCCGAGTCTCTAGGAGAGAGACAGAATAGAGACTAGTGGAAAAGTCGATTGTGAATCGAAGGATAGTCGGAGAGCACAGTCAAGGAGGAGGAGGAAAAGGAGTCGAGGAGGAGGAATTGGAGAAAGATAAGTCTAGGAGAAGGAGTTTGGAAGGAAGTTGGAAGGAGAGAAGAAATTGGCGGGATAGGAGAGATACAGGTGAGTAGAAAACAAAGACAGGTGGAAAAGAGATCTCACGCTATAAATCAAATGATGCAATAGGCTATCTCTTGATCGAGAGGAAGAAGAGTGATTGGGGAATTATTATCATTTGAATATTGAATTGTATTAAATTGATATTCTTTTGAATGTCACCTTTTGTGTTCTCAATAATTTAACTGTCGGCATTGTTGACTGTGGGCTCGGAGCTTTACCTCTCTCTATCACTAATTTCATTCCCTACAAAATCGAGCCCGGGGTGGGACTTCTATGGTAATTTAAATAATATATTGGTTGTACCCCTCCCCAACCGTACCAAACGCCACATTTTTTCAGTGTTCGATTTTGCAAAGGGACATAATTATGTTTAGCCAAAGTGAGCAGATATGCCTCGTGCTAGTTTGAACAAAGCAAATAACTTCTGCTATATTTGTGGTGAAGTGACTTTTGCATCACAAAAGCGCAGTATAACCACTATGGTGAAGAAAGCCCATCATCTTTTTTGGCTGCAAAATTGGAAATCAGGACAAGAGGCATGGCCCCACACATATGCTGCAAAACGTTCGCCAGTGGTTGAACAGGTAAAGGAAATATATGCATTTTGCAGTGCCAATGATTTGGAGTGAGTCAGCAGATCATATAAGCAACTACTTCTTCTGGATGATGCCCCAGTTAGGAAAGGTGTGTCAAAGAAGAAAAAGTGGACAGTGTATTATTCAAACATTCCATCAGCTTTACAACCAGATCCCCACGGAGAAGGACTGCCGGTTCCTGATGCATCCGAATCATTCTCAACTGAGTCAGACGAGGAAGAGGATGAAACTTCTAGTCCTGAAACACCAATGTTATATGATCCATATTTTCTACCATCCTCTTCCTCTGAACCACACCTCATAGCACAAGGTAACCTGAATGACCTTGTCAGGGTTTTGGGAATATCCAAGACCAATGCAGAGCTGTTGGGCTCCAGACTACAGCATTGGAATCTCCTGGCAGGTGATGTTAGGATTTCCACTTTCCGTGACCGTCAAAAGTATCTTGCCCATTCTTCTTCATGGAAAATGATCTTGTAGCATGCATAAACATCGATGGTTTGATGGCAGCCATTAGCATCATTCATGATCCAGACGAGTGGACAAAACACAAGCAGCTTTCAAGTACCTCTGTGGAAAAGTTCCAAGGTTAAGTGAAGCTAAGATAAAAGAATGTGTCCTTGTTGGTCCTCAGATTCGTGAACTACTTCGAGATGATGCGAGCGATTTCACCAGGACATTGCAACAATGGAGAAACGCTATCAGGGCAAATGAAGCCTATCAATGCTTGCAGACTGTTGATGGAGAGTGACAAGAGATACTCCATTTAATGAATACGAGAAACATGCCAAGAGGCACCGATTAGACACCGGATAAGGAGTAAACTATGTACTTATACATACATAATAGTGTTTTGCCTTTTATTTCATAATAAATGTTATTTACATAACCATTTTTCTGTTGTTTTTTTTTTTAATGTGTTACATAAATAGGACAAGTGAAATATTATCACGTAAAGCAACCATAAACACATGAAAAGATCTATGTTTACAATTTATGACTAAAACTCTACTACCTACTTAAATATCTCGAGAACTGTAGCCAATCATTTGTTTTAATTGTCATATATGAAGTCAAGTATCAATTTAATCTCTGAAGCAGACAACTTCTAAAAGATTATAGACCAGCAATCATGAGGAGTCCTCAGAAGCCGAGGGGGTGGGTAGTCTTTCCAAATCACACCGCATTGATCGTGTATGTACAGCTGTAGCACAAAGCCAGTGTACTCCGTGTGGGATATATGCAAGCAGTTGTGTGGGCGACACAAGTTAATTTCTTTTTGCGATGCATTTAACAAATACCTTTTACAAAGATTTCAAAATATACATTTAAATTTCAAATTCTCATAAAAAAGTCAATAAAAATTAAAATTACCTCCATGTTCTTCAAAAGATTTGGCAACTAAGCTAGTTTACTTCGGATCAAAATTTTTAGCGATTTTGTCTTTTGCAATTTGAAAAACTGCGCTCTCATGTATGTAGAAGAGGATGAAACCGCCATTTTTACACATTCAGAGAGAAATTTTTGGTCAGTAATTGTAGAATCTATGGATCGACTTTATCGAAAACCTCCCTTACTATTTCTTGTAGATAATGTAGTTTACTTGTATAGAGTCAGTGTAAATGGATATATTTCATAACTCTAACAGGGGTCTGACACGATGCTTTAAAGTTAGTACCAAGCTAAGTAATTATTATCTAAATTTAGAGGGGATTTTGTGGGATGTGTCATTTATTAGGAAACGGTCATGAGAGGGAGTAATATTTACCATGGAATAAGTAGGAAAGAGTCATTTTTATATATTTTGAGATAGATTTGATTGTGGTTGCGAAAACAGACAATATGATGATGGAACACATGCAAAGTCAGTGTGAGATAATGACAGTACCTATCTTTTGATTCACCTATAAACGGACCCGATAGGTTTTCATTGGCTGCTACACGTAATTGTGTTAAGCAACAGCAGTCACGTCCTGTAATGGTCTATAGTGTTACTATCACTCCCAGGAATCCGAGTCGCATTGAAATGCGGATTTGATTTCAGCTTGGAGAAATGTTCATGTATGTGGAATATATAGGAGGATTAACGGCGACCTGACCCCTGTATGTCTAATAAGGCAATTCAGCACACCTGGTTTTTAACATTGCTGACAGTGTAATATAGAGAACAGAACTTCGTACAAGAGCGAACGTTTGCGAGTCAAATATCTACAGCAAAAATAAGTTCATGCTGAAACGAAATCAGTTTCCATAGCTCCCAAAATGTCGTTTTTCTTTCTGCAATTTTGTTTAGTCAGACACAATCAAGCGTTGCATGGTATGGTGGGGATTTTTGTTTGAGCGTGAAAATATTAAGACTTATATTTTTAGTATCTGAAAATATAAGAATACAAGTTCTTATGTCACGTTTTAGGCTTGAATAAACAGTAACACATGAAAGAGTGAAAACAACAAGCTTTGAAAAAATACAATAATTTATTTCCCTGCAAAAATGAAAAATATGAACTTAAGGTTTTATAGAATCAAATCCAAAAATAATCCAAGAATAATCCACGAATAAAATTTTGGAAGTTCTGATAACAAAATGTTCTACTGATTTCAAGTTCGAATCCCGACAAAGAATCCAAGATGGAAGACGATGACGTATGGTGAAATGTAGTGTTCAATTCTACAGTTCCTTATAGAAACAAGAATTATCACTCTGGTTTCTGATAGCTGAATAAATTTTTATAAAAATACTGTCCTTGTTCAACAATTGTACATGAACACACGTATTTTCCAGGAATAAGAATTAATCCGTTTGGTATCCAAGTAATTTGAAATAACTCCAATCCATGTAATTTGAAATAATTCTAAACAGCACAACATACAAATTCTAGTCTAAAAAGCCCAGCTGCAACTGAAAATAATTTTCCAAAATAGAGGTTATATCGTCTTCCAAACGTAAACAGGGGGTCACGTGATCAAGTTTTGGAAACATAGAAATTTAAGTACTTTTAAAGATCATGACCCTGACAAAATACCAATCATTTTACTCTAAGAAATAATAAATACAATTGTTTACATCTTGAACACGAAGTCCCATTATGACCTCGAGAACAACCAATCATTTTAAAATAAAATAGAACAAGGTTAGGATCTAGAACAACACCTGGTGTTTATAAACTAACAGCCAAGGTAAAATTATTTTCTGAAAAAGTATCATCTTTAGTGAATAAATTTAAATTACAATATCATGTAACGAAAATATATTTTTTAAAAAACTGACAAACAACTAAAGTGAAATAAATTATATATTAAATCAGATATAATTAAATCAAATATACATAACAAAATATTATGAAAATATTTTACCAAAATTGTATGTATCTCCCACTATAATAATAATAATAATAATGTTAATAATAATGTGTGCGTGTGTGTGATTTGGATTTTTAACGTAGCTTGAACAATTGTTCAATCATATCGCTACGATGTCTGCAGTGTGACAGTTTATAGTGATGTCTAGCACTGAGGCATAATGAAGCAGACATGTAGCATGACGTCCCACCCAGTCACAGTAGAGAAATAATATATTTTCTCTCGTTCTGATATTAATTTCTCGCTCAAGCGATGGAAATAAGGATGCATGCAAAGGGGATTTCTCATCTAGACTTTTATACAGCAACTCGTGTATTATTATTGGAGTATAAATCAAAATAGTGTTTAGAATCGAAGTAATTTCAATTAATTAACTGCCAAATATCTGTTAGGTACTTTATTCTTCAAAACCGATAATTATTGTTTTGAAAAACTCGCAGATGTGGTTAGAATTAATAGAGCTTCGAAGGTGGCTCTTTTGCGTGAAGAGCATTTTCTTTTACATCAGCTCATCGGAACCACATACCACTCCTGACTGGGGATACATAAAGCCAACGTACAGGATTGCCGCTTTCATAAGGGGTACTTTAAATTGCATTAGAAGAATTAAAAGTTTTATTTTTTAATGTAAGAATAGCGACCATACCTCGGATGTATTGAAACGCTCGTTATTTTGGGTTCAATGATCCACTCAGGATTCGGAGAACGTTGATACCAGATAACAACACTCATGATCTGTGTATTCTCTTATTGTCATCTGAATATCAAGCTACATTTAGTACCAGATATCTTTTTATAACTTTCATTACTGAAAAAGGTTTCTTATTTAAAAAATGATATAAAAAGGAAACAAAATAAGACGTTAATTTTGTTAAATAAATACAACTCAAATAAAAATAAACAAACAGAAACATTCGGTAATTTTAAACTTAATTTTTTAAAAAATTTCTATATGCTGTCATAGTTTGGGGGCAAGCTAAATATCTTAGAAGGTCAATCTGACTTTAAAAGAAAACAAATTATTCAGCCATTAGAATGACAGAACCATCAATTTCAAGTTAGCATTGCTAGTATACAAAAGTCTTCAAGACACTTAAGAAGAGTCCCTCGAAGGGATGGACGCTCTAGCGCTGAAATGAATTCCCAAGAATTCAAGATAAGGCCATTTCTTCCCATTAAAACCCCATTGCAAACTACTTTTCATTTAGGAGGATTAGCAATAACAAGATTTTCAAGATGGCCACTGTGTCGTCCGTATTGAATATTAGATTTCATTATTTTCATTTAGGACCAAATAGACATCATAAGTCTTCTGATGAAACCTCCATGTCAATATGATTTCCCTTTAAGGTGGAGTAGCGACACCTGTTGCCGCTCTGCAAGTCATATCGGACATTAGATCGGCCTAGTTTTCATTCAGGACCAACTAGACATCATAAGAAATGCTTTAACGAGAAGCCCATGCTCAGAGGACCATCCATTCAGGAATAGAAGCGATAACAATATTTTCAAGATGGCGACTGTGTTGCACCAATTTAATTTCGTACCTTCTAGACCAAGGGTTGAATGCTTGTACAACGTTTCCTGGCAATCCGAAAATTAGTTTAGGAGTATCGATAACAAACTGGTGCTTACGGAGGGAAGAACGACGGACGACAGACCATTCACAGGCTGTTTAAGTATATGACCAATAGAGCTAAAAACAACCGCCACCACCAAGATACAACCCATTAAGTTATTTAAAAAAACAATAAATACCCACATTCGCCTTCATTACAAATATTCCCATTACATTATATGCTGAATTTCTATACTAATAATAACTTATATACTTCATCATCAAATTTCCCGAGGAGCCGGGGTGGTTCAGTGGTTAGCTTGAGGAAACCGAAACATAGTAGTAGTAATTGGTTTCAAATCCTACCATGCAATTAGTGGGCTACAGTAGCGCGTCCTTGGGCAGGGCACTTTGCTCCAATTGCCTCAACACTTCATAATCTATTTGTGTAGCTGTGCCGTTATAGACAAAACCAACCAAATTTCCTGTGTTCACAAAATGAAGTCCCGTTGTCTTACACAAAGGACACACCATGTTTATGACATATAAATTTTACTTTGGCATAAGCCACTAAGCTATTGTACGATCCTGCCTATTCTGCAGTAACATCTGATAATCAATAGCACGCGAGTCTCCAAGAACAATAAGCAAAATTATAAAAAGCGACACAATCTCATTTTTGAAATTAACATGCCCCTCTCACCAACTGGTTCTAGGTCATGCATTGCTGCAATTTCTTTAATCTGGTTAAGACAATATATTCTTGGTGTGAAATTAATTTTGTTTATGAATTTCAACCAATATTCAAAGAAATATAACATCCAATGTATTAGTCTCAAAATTAGCGATGTGCATCACTGTTGGATGTATGCATCATCACGGTGCAATGTCTCTTCTACGAAATATTATTTGCTAGCAGCGGGGCATCTGCAGTGCCTACAAAATTAAACAGAGATTTCCAGAATTTACTGCGTTAATCTGGCACGTGTGGGTGGATTCTTTCAGTCAGAATCATTGTCTACAATACAAATGGATTAAACTTTTTATAAACCAGTAGGTGTTAAAATATCACACTTGACACGTTTTCAAGCACACAGTAATGGCTAAAATATACCACCTAAGTTTGAACGGTATCTATGGTTCAGGCAACAAAGCAAGACCATGTGGTGTTTCAGACTTTAAGTGAACCTCTTTTGGATGCAGACCATTGCAAACAAGCTGGTCAATTATAAGTGACATCTTGGTCATTCTGTCTTTACGCTTTGCTACACTTACAACCATCAGATTCATCTACTTAATTTTCCGCGTACTTTCTGAAGCACTGTTGCTTGTGCAAATACCAAAATAATCTCGAGTGTTCATGACACACAGCAGTGCTCCAACGTTCCAATATTTCACTGCATATTCCGGTAGTTAATCTCCCGTGTCATCCCCTTAGGTGAATATATCTAGTGCTCGGATCTCCCGAATATTTTGGGTAGTGTTTATTGTAACCAGACCTGTTGACTACAAGCGGTTCAGATCGCCATATACAGCTTTACATATTTAAATACTGTCTGATGATGCATTTATTTCAGTTCAGGTGCTCAGATTACCTCTGTTTACAGATCAATGAGAAATTTAACCAAATATTAATGCATTCAGTATTGAAGTTACACCTACCTATCTTCCCCAAAAACATTATTTTCATCTTTCATCACACTTTTTTAAGCCTGTGAGGGATGCAACGTGGCAGGAATAAATTTAATATCATTAAATAAAGTGCTATGTTTCCTTTTAATTTTTATATTTTCATGTAATATAGTATAAAATGTATTTTAACTTCCTTACATAACTGAGTTTGAAACGGTGATTTTTAACATGTAAGTTGAATCAGCTGGTCATGAAGCTATAAATTTTCTCAAAAGAATTTTTAAAAATCTAAAGTTTTATTTCGGTCATGGTCAATCCAGACTTTAGTTTTATTTACACAAACGTAGGGCAGTGGAAGGTATACAGTAAAAGCCAGATGGCTAACAGGATGGTCTAATTAACTGTCTAAACAATAATTAGCTCAATTCAGCCTACGCAAGTACAGTTGGATACCTAACGTAAACTCATATATGATCAAAAGTATTAGAACTAGCCTGCTGCGAGAAAAGAAAACTTTATTAATGAAGAGATCAAGAAATATATCCTTTGGTTAAGCAATGGAATGAATTTTCTGTCCTGCGACAAGGATTCATTAACGAAATTTAAAAACAGGGATGGAAAGAAATATTGCGGAATAAAGTTCGATATTCTCCTGAAAATCCTAGAAAACAACATTCCATCGTCCGAAAAATAAAGAGGTAAGAACTAACATTTTTTTCTTAGTTTTGGTCAGAAATATGCTGATCACATGGGAAACAAATACATGTATCGCGTCTTCTGCTTTGCCTTATACTTTTATTTTAAAAATGTCCCCTGTATGCAAACTAAAATTGGTTTCACATTTTGAGAAATGTTATTTGTGAATATTTTCAAACACTTTGAAAAAATAAAGGTCTAGAAGTAGAACTAATGTGTATTAAATATGTTGACTAGAGTAAAATTCGTAACTGGCCCTTTTATCCTCGAGCTACCCTTTCTTCTACAAAAGGCTTGGAATAAGTAATTTCCGTGTTTGTTTTATCACCAAAGCAACCTTAATTGTTAAAAAAAATCATGTAACAGTTTGTTATTGTTGTTTTTGTAGGGTTTAACTCTATTTTCAGCACAAGATAGGCTATACATAGCGGTCAGTATAAATAGTGGAGGAAGAAACCAGGGCAACCCCGGAAAGAACCACCGACCCACGAGAAGCTACTGGCAAGCTTTCTCACATACCCCATTGGCCGAACCCTATGCTTAAAACCACAAAGAAAGAGGTGAGATGGCAATGATCCGTAACGGTGAGCGCTTTAGACAACTCAGGCACTCTGTCCCCCCACCCATATAACAGTTTAACTTTTAGTTTGTATTTAATATCAAATTTTATGTGTTTTAATAACATTTTTGGTTATATTGATTTTTTTGTTCGCATATAAATACATTGAGCTCTAGATGAAAGACTGACCTATAATGTCAAATGTATAGGCGAATTAAAATGAAATAAATAAATAAATAAATAAATAAATAAATAAATAAATAAATAAACTAACAAATACACAAGGACGAATATGGCTGATAGCTGATGTTGGTTGGATACACAATGGATGGATGGCTTCGCAACCGTCAAGAAACACCTTTAGCTACACACAAAATATTGTAAATGGGACTATCAAAAAGTTAATATTGGTGGAAACAATAGTCATACGCATGGTAGAGAATTTTTGATTATCCACTCTGTTTGGTACAATGGCTCAGTGGTTAGCATGCCTTAGTCCCAATCAGTAGGTTTATGGTTCGAATCCTGCCCAGAACAGCCTAGATCGGTTGCCGTCTGTGGACAGGCCTCGGCAGCAAATGGTTTCTCGCGAGCTGATTATCAACCACACTCCTCCTCCTTTATGGCATTGGGATAAAAGGGGGTTCATCAATACTGCAGGCTCTTATGTCAAGATTAGACCGAATAAATCAACTTCAGTGTCAAAAACTCAGAAAAAAGAAAGCAAACGGTCCCTTCGTGGATCTAATTCACTTTCAAATGACAGTAATATAAAGTCAAATGGCTACATTTCTAAATAAAGACAAGTTAAGCTAATCAAAAATGGGGTACACTGGTTGTTTCAAAATTCTGGGGTCGTCGTAAAGGAATTTTTCTTAAAATTGAAAACTCTCTTATTGATGCTAATGGCTGTAAAGTGGTATCCTGTTGGGTTCTTAGAAGAAAGGTCTAAGTTCGAACCTTTTAATATTGACTTAGCGATATGTATACCCTATAATGTCTTTCTGCAGAGATCCAAAAGCCTGCTATTTTTAGGCTTAAATCGATTACCCATACAGCAGATTCAAATACATAAATTCTACATTTCCTGCTTATTTATGATAGTGAACATGTCATGATATATTCTACAATTTCTTTTTATTGCAGAGATTCGGTGTTTTTATGTATTTACATTAACTGGATCAAAATTAAAGGAAATTAAAAAGATGGAAACGATAGCTATGACATATATATTTCCATATCCACTATCTCAGAACTGTTCTTTCGGCGATATACATTGACATTTCTTTTCAAATAATCAATGGAACACATGTTCTGTACTTTCTTGGAATCTTCTTGGTCATGTCTGAATCCGAGTTTGTCAAAAACGTCAATTACATAGGAAAGTGGCTGGGTGTTAATATGAGAGTATCCATATTGTCCAGGCACCGCCCAACTTAGGATCACGCCCTCACGGGCGTGGCGAACAATGTTATCCAGGAAAATACTTTCGAATTTGTGTGGTATATGTTCGGCAACCTCCAGACTAAAAATCCAATCGTAAAGAGGAATTCCATATTGAGGCACTGTCAAGTCCATGTATTTTACACGGCCGTTACTAGCTTTTTCTGCGTAAGGTGCGCCGTCGTATGCGTCACACAATATTACCTTTCCGGAATCGCTTATGATTTGTTGATACCTGCCGGGGCCATCTCCAAAGCTGGCAACTTTTTTCCCCTGAAACAGTGTCAGATAAATCGTATAATATATGTATGTATGTATGTATGTATGTATGTATGTATGTATGTATGTATGTATGTATGTATTGTTACGTGTTTAGGCTCTTACAAAACGTAACAAGAAAAAACAGAAGACAACAAGCTCTGTAAAATTTAACAAATAATTAATTTCCCTAGAAAAACAAGGTAAAAATGAGAAAAATAACTTACGGTTTTAGGAATCAAATCCAAAAATAACTCAGGAATAATCCAAGAATAAAAAAATAGAAGTTCTAGTAATAAAAAGTCCTAATGAAGCTGAGTTCGAATCCCGATGAAATCCAAAATGTAGGACGATGATAAACTTGTGTTGTATGTATCCTCTTACCAAGTAACATGTAACTAAACCTGCTTAGAAACTGACCATATTAATGAATTATAATCAAAGTATATAAAAACTTATACATCAAGGCTAATCTAAAGTTTACTGAAGCCAAGCTATCACTATGACAAAAAGGAAAACTCATTTTCCACGGCGTGATCCAATAACCAGGATGATACAAGAAATAGATAAACATATACTGAAGCTATATTCCAAAACTGGAGAGGATGGAATAAATGGTTTTGAAATAAAATAAATTTTAAAAAAAATTATCTAGGCTTTGTAAGGATTTACGGAAGGTGGTTTGAGTACACGGACACCAATGTGATCGCTTGGTATAGCGATCCTCCAAGGCCAGCACGACAAGAACTATAGTGCAAGTCATAGAGGTCAAATATGCGTATTTATTCGAATTAAATATAAATTATTGTATAAAAATGTAATACTAATTTTATTTAACCTAAGTCTATTCAATCATAATTATTGAATGATCTGCACCTTAACTGTCGTCAAGAAACTTCAAGATGAAAATTACCGATCGCTATGCACTTTTACAGTGGCTGTCACGTACTGAACTGGGTCAAGAAATGAGCACGTCGAGTAGAATCTTCACAGTACAGGGTAGGTAATACGAATTTGCTTATCAAAATGAGCAGATTTCATTGTGACATCACATCACGCGAGATGCGTTCCGTATTGTAATGGATTACACCTTTAGGTTGACCTAGTCCAAAAATGTCAACCCAACTTTATCACTGATTTTGCCGTATGTACTTCTCGGAACGTGTAAATAATAACATTCCAAAGGAATATGGATGTATGATGATCCAAATAAAGTGAATAATTGCCATTTAAAGGTGTATATGTAATCAAATTCTACAAAAATTACACCCATTACTGAAATAATCGTCGTTGAACGCATTCATGACCTATATGAGTTTTAGTAGGTCAGAAAACTGACAAACAAGTAGTAGAGAGGACGTAACAAATGATTTCTGAAAAACTGATGTAAGAAAGAGTCAAACTATAACTTGTACATTCACGAACGTTTCATATGAATAAGAAAGATTTGCATTGACGGTAAGTGCAGACACATATTTACATGCACGAGGAGAAGAAGTGGGGAGAAAATGTACCTTAAAAAATTCAGTCAATTCATTCGCTAGCTGTCTATCGGTTCTATGTTCTCCGCTGTCTTCCATGCTTGTTTCCAAACACCATCCTCCACTTTCACTTGTTTGTGCTGCAGTTTTCCTTGCTTTCTGTAATCAACAGTAAAACAGCTGAAAAAATGAAATCGGTCTGGATGGATGACAAAGACACCATCTGGTGGTTGTAACAAGAGTTATTAGCGATGGGTGCAATGCAAGTGGTCCTGTCCATCGCAATTTGTTCCGTAAAGCCTTAAGCAAAGGAAGCTGTGCTTGGGAAATCAAAGTTAGAAGGAGATGGGCGTTCTGGGTCCATGGCTCTCCAAAAGACGACGTGGAATGAATGAACATTCCAACTCCTACTAGGTCTCATCAATACAAACAACTTCCCATTAAAATATATCAAGTCGACTGTGCAGGATCATACACGGAGTATTCAAAAGGAGAAGACCAGACAAAATGCATAAATGGCACATCGATGTATATGAATCATTGTTCACATCAAATTTCATCAAAACATGTTCAATTGTTCTTGTGCTATGATGATTACATGCAATATTCCATGAAAGGATTGGAAGTTGATCGAAAAGAAACATAACAATTTCCAAATTGGAGCGGACGGGGCAAAACACATAAAAGGTACATATAGGTATAACAGACGATATTCTCGCCAAATTTCTTGGTTCTTGGTCTATGCTGATTACAGCCAACCTACGCAATTTTCATGCGATGAAACAAAAGGTACATCTAGGTATAAGAGAGGGTATTCTTGCCAATTTTCTTGGTTCTTGGTCTATGCTGATTACAACCAACCTTCACAGTTTTCATGCGATGAAACAAATTTGCTCAACAAGGGCCATAACTCTATCCAAAATAAATTCAAACAGACTAAACCCATAAAAGGTAAATGCAAGTTTTTGAGACAGCATTTATGCCAAACTTCTTAGCAATGTGCAAAGTGGTTTTGGTCTATTCCAGAGCGGATCCTTGTTACCAGCATAGCTCTGGAGCTATTCCACATTTTATAATGCAATTTGGAGTTTACATTGCTACATAGACTTCTATTTAACTTTCATCCAGAAAACCCCACCTATCAATGCTGATCCATAAAATCAATAGACAAGAGTAAATGGAATTTGTTTACTTTTTGTATTATATGGGTCATATTATGCTGATAATTCCTGCAACACCTTAAACGCCCATTGTATCCCTCACCATCATTCCATCTCTTTCACACACGCACGCTCGCACACACATACTCATACACTTTTCATATTGTTACATCAGTTGAATGTCTTAAAAACTAATCCTGGAAACTCCTAACTTAGAATAAATTTAAATTTACATTTGAAATAAATACGTTGTTTTTAACACAAATATTTCTGTCCCTGTCAGTATAGCGTGCATGGTTACCAGTCAACATTTCTAATTTTATGGAATTAAAGGTAACTGTGAATATCATTTAGATGTATGCACAGTTTTAATAGCACGATCGTATTTACACAGTGCACGCTAGTCTTTATATATATATATATATATATATATATATATATATATATATATATATATATATATATATATATATATATATATATATATATATATATATATTCTTTATGTATGTTTTTACGAGCAAGGAATTATTATCAGATAAGTACCATTATTAAATTGCAGAGAGACTATCTGTTTTTTGTATATTGTAAATTCACATGTGTGTGTATATTGCCTTGTCATTTATCTAGAATAGTAATGCAACAAACAATGGGCCAGATATATCTTACGTGCGGCAAGTCAGTATCTTTAAAATATCATCTGTGTGTATGCGTGCCGCTACGATGTCTGCAGTGTGGCAGTTTATACTGATGCCTAACACTGGGTCATCATGCCGCAGACATGTAGCATCATGTCCCACCCAGTCACATTTTCACGACACCAGTCCTAAAACTAACCTCTTAATGCTGAGCGCCTTGCGAGGCAGCTGCTAGTACTTTTTGTATGTCTTTGATATCACTCAGGCGGGGTTCGAACCCACGACCTCCGGCATCCGGGGCGGACGCTCTAACCCCTTTTCTCACCGGGACGATCAACATATCTTTTGGCATTTATATCTTCAAGGCAACTCTGTAGGAAATCAAATCAAGGTATCATTGGTACATAGCATTACGTTAGTATTTTAGCTATAAGCCACTCCGAGATTATGTCGTAAAAAGGGGCCCCGAGTGGCCGAGTGGTCTAAAGCGCTCACCGTTCCGGATCACTGCCATCTCACCTCTATCTGCGTGGGTTCGAGTCCAAGGCTCGGCTAGCGTGGGTACGTGGGAAAGCCTGCCAGTAGCTTCTCGTGGGTCGGTGGTTCTTCCCTGGGTTTTCCAGGGTTCTTCCTCCACCAGTTATACTGGCCGCCATGTATAGCCTATCTTGTGCTGAAAAATGGCGTTAAACCCTAGAACAACAACATGTCGTAAAAAGGAGAGAATTTGAACTAGGTAAAAGCTTTTTAAGGAAGCTCCCAGAATGCACATGAGAGACGGCAGTGAGAGATTCACAGGGTGTACGTAGTGACGACACCGGAAGAATAAGAAGGAAGGAGTAAGGAGTAGAACAGAAGGCGGAAGGCGAAGGTGGCCGAGTCAACTTTCTGGGTGCACACAAGAGGCACGAAGCATAGAAGAAGAGGAATGAAGGAGGAAGTAAGAGAAATCAATAGCAGACGAACACCATGGTCAACGTACTGAACATAAACTCTTACAATAGGACATTAACTTTCTTGTGAAGAATTAAAGTGTAAAATGGCATTTGGTGAACCAGGCCAATAACTGTGTCAAGATAGCACTGAACTGAAGCTTTACTATTATTTTAATCTGAAACTGAAAATTTATGTCCGGGAAATAATTTGAATCGATTTTTTATATTTGATAAAATTGTTAGCTATTCAACCTTGAGCTATGTATCTAGAATGTCAGCATTACTGACTGGGGGATCGGGAGTCGAGTGGCTATTACTGTCAGCTGACCACCCACCATGTGATCAAAATTCCGAGCAAATTACGAAGTTCACCGAAGTCTGCATGAAATGGGCTATTACTGACTGGGGGATCGGGAGTCGTTACATTTTAATACACACCTTCTGCAGTATTATTTATAATATCGTAGAAAGGGTTGTGACAGTTTCTCTGTGCATAAAAATATCTGGGAAGCAGAGTACAGCGGAAAATGTACAAGTATATAATAATAATAATAATAATAATAATGAGTTACAAAATATTTACTTATGGAAATATTAACCGAACAATTGCACACGTCTGATAAACTGATGTCTGACTGTAGTTTTGATAAGATTACATTTGGAAATTTGGACGCTTTCAGTTAGGCCGAACTCCCCATGAAGTTTAATTGCAGCATCCCGTTATGTCCCTTTGCGTGTCTTCTATTTCGGTCCACGCCAGTTTCGATTCATTCGGAGGCATCTGAAGGGACTCGTCTGAATACTCAATCGAGTTGTAGTGGTTGGCGAGGTTCTCATTGATTTTCTTACGAACGTGATTCTTGTGGTTATTCATTCGTTTTCTGAATTCAACGGATTGAGTAACACAGATTGCGATTTATAAGACATATATTTGTCAAAAAATTTGGTTCGACTATCCTATCCTCTGATTGATAAGGAAGCTAACTCCTGTCGTCCAACTTTTGAAAGATCTGGTCTCGGGCATATGTTTGCAAATTTGGCCACGCTTGCCTCTGCAGTAATACGTGGCTGAATCTGCGATCTTGTATGAAGCTAAATTGGATATTAGGATGTTAGTAGACTGTTTTCAGTCTCTGTAGAATTAGTTCCAGTGATGATATAGATGCGGGAAGTTATTGTCTGGACTAGGACTGGTCTCTTGACGATGATTTGTAGGGCTCTAGTTTGGGCGTTGAAGTCCTTTTGGGGGTCATTAAGAGACGTGTTATGCTCCGGAAAACGCATTTTCTAACCTGTGTCACCGTCGTGGTAAACAGGGTGGACCACTAGCAATGTCAAGATGGTAGCCGAAAGTTTTCCAAGTATACTGTATAAAAAAAACTTCCTAACTGGCAAGTCTCTAGCAGGTCAAAACAAAAATGCAACAATACTGTTGTTAATCCACTAAATTCCTTCAATGTCTGTATCACCAATCAAACTGGTATAAACTTTCGTGTGTAGAGTTCTGCTTGAATCTTTTTGATTAAACGGTAGTAGTAAAAGACAAGAGTTCGTGACCACTCCGGTGGCCTAGTGGTTAGAGCGTCCGCCTCGGATGCGAGAGGTCGTGGGTTCAATCCCCGGCCGAGTCATACCAAAAACTTACAAAAATGGCACAAACAGCTGCCTCGCTTGGCACTCAGCATTAAGAGGGTAGTGTTAGGACTGGTCGGCCTGGTGTCAGGATAATGTGACTGGGTGGGACATCATGCTGCATGTCTGCGGCATGATGCCCCAGTGCTAGACATCACTACAAACTGCCACACTGCAGACATTGTAGTGATGTGACTGAAAAATTGTTAAAGCTACGTTAAAAATCCAATTCTCACACACACACACACACACACACACACACACACACAAGAGTTCGTTTTCTCTTGTAGAGCAATGAAGCCTAAGTAAAATTTTCCAAGATGTATCAATACGATCCTAAACTGTCTAAAAAAATCAAGTAGAACTGATAAAATTAATCGAACACTGATTAATATTCAAGACAATAAATACAAACCCATTAGCCGATGACTAGTATTCAAGGCAATAAACACAAACCCATGGGCCCATGAAGAGACCCTTCTGATAAAAAATGATCTTGACACATTTTACTACATGTACTTTCCGCATATTTGAGAAATGAAGATGGGGTTGACAAATAAAACATCACGGACTCACACTCAATATAATGTGTTCTTCATTATCAAGCAAGTAGTTAAATACAGAAATCAAATAAAAACGTTGTGAATTGCACTAATACAGTGTTATATGATAATGAACTAGTCCAGAATTATACATGAACATCACAAATGTGCCTTAGGCACACTGTTGATAGGGTTTATCAGAAAAATGTTTACACATCGCCATTTAGCTTGCCTACAAGTAACAGTCCCATCGTACAGGTAAAATATATTTGATTTCCATTAAATAAGTTTTAAAAAATTACTGTGAAAAGACAGAACTAGAAAACATCTATACCAGAATGACAGCCTGGCTAACTAAAATGTCTTTTCAACGAGGAACTAGCAGGGTGGGGGTGTCTGGTTTGGGCTGGGGAGAGAAGTAATTACATGTTCAGTACAGATTACAACTAAGATTAAACACGTTCGTTTATATTGAAATAATAAGCAGTGTTATGATTAATACAGGTATCAATACGAACGTTATTATTAGATCTTCGACAAGGTCATGTTAAGGTAGCTCTTAATGCAGAAACAATGTGCTTATAGCGTTACGGTAGTAATTCATCTCAGGCAGGGAAAGGGTTAATTTTTTGTTCAGTCCCGCCTTTGGTGAAGTCTATAATGTCCTTTCTACAATCTGATTAAAATCAGATCTCCAATATCCTTCGTGAAGATCTGACGACGACAGCTTCGAGGCAATATTCTGGTGACCCTTGAACTATGCAATAGAAATGCAGCTTTCAGAAATCAGAAAAAAGAAATCGTTCGGCACATATTGATGCACTTCAGCCATACTACTCAGTCTCCCAAACCCGAAGATATAATACTTCACCTCACTGGGTGATAAATTTACTCCTAAGCGGTCGCTGTACGATCTTCGCATAGGACAGTGAAGCTCTGAGTTTAATCAGATTGGTCTTTCTTCTGTCCTCTGTCTGTTCATACCGTCAACGTTACGGGGATAACGATTCCATGTCTTTATTAAGAAACAAAGAAAATATTAGGGGGACATAAACCGAACAGTTTGAAATTGAAGAGACGATTCTTGTAATGCTAATCTAACTACGTCATGCTAATTTGTAAGCACTGTCAACCCCACCCACTCATATATCTGTTGTTCTCTGCAATGTCAAATGGCCTTGTTTTAAAATTTTACAGCTGTATCGTTTTAAGTGTAACTACTCAGAACATTCTAATAAAAAAACACATTTTTTTCCATACGAGTCATTTGTGGCAAATAGTATCTGATTATCTAATGTAGGCGTGGAAATTTTTTTGTCTTCTCAAATGGAGTAATGTTTTACCTAAAGTAGTTATGTGATGAAAACATGTAAGTCTCATCACCCCCCTCATTTTTCGTATATATATATATTACACAACAGCAATTTACGCACATACGTATCAAAATAGGACAAACATAAAATTAACCAAATTATAATTCACAATTTAAATTTAAATACGCAGAAATGATTGAACTTAAAAATAAGCACAACATCTGAATTTAATACATACACACTATACAGATTTCTTTACTCCCTTGTATTTAATGATTTTTAATCATCAACATCATGTTATTTTCTACTTAAAATCTTGATCAAATTTACTACCTAAACCATGAATTAAAAACCAGATGAGGGTGATTGTGCTGGCGAATAATAATAATAATAATAATAATTTCCGTTTAACCTCCCGACATTATGCAGTTTTGTGGTTTTGGTGTTAGTGCTTTATTTCACTAATTTTGAATATTGATTTTAAAGTCTGTATAAATAACAAAATCACATTTCACGGCTTTTCCCAACATCTCATCTGGAGGTCAAATGGTGGGAAGTAGGGAGAAGGCAGTATGTACTCAGATATAACGAACAAAATGTCAATCAAACTAACTAACTAACTAACTAAATATATATATATATATATATATATATATATATATATATATATATATATATATATATATATATATATATATATATATATATTCTCTGATGTGTTGATAAATTTTGTGTTCTGAATCTTGTTGCTGTTTAAGTACTGTTCACACACTTCTTTCTGTTTTCTTTAATAACTGACACACCCCTCCCAAGTATTCGTTTTTAAATCTCAAAAGGTATGTTATTCAAGTTTGATTTAATGCTAAATTATGTAGTTGTGGAACATGTTTTCTTTAGAAAATGAGTCGCTGATATAAGCAAATACAACTTCAAGAAGAAAAAAAATTAGGCTGGCGGCAAGCAGTGACATCGGACGGTAGAATGTTGGAATCTGTTAACAAAGTGGAAAGTCTTACATTTTGAAACAGCCAAGGTGTTGTTTTGAAGGAAAATATCATCTGAAAGTGTTATCTTTTCTCACCGCCATTAGAGCGTTGACCTTTTGTTTTTCACAGACATTATCAGCTAAATGAACTCTGTGCGCAAGTTCTTAAGTCCATTTCCTGCCTTTACGCAGACGCATTTTGAATAAAGATTTTATGACACATTCATAATGAATCAGCAAACATTCTTCTAACACAGCTAATTTTCACGTGCAGTCATTTTTCGTAGAAGATTGTCAGTAATGGAGTAGCACGTGTAAACGTTTTTTTTTCTTTCTTTCCAAACATGACCTCCTTGAAGAGGCCAGGCCAGAATAAAACTCTGACAGCTATCCAAAAATGCCGCTTTAAAAAGCGGGTCAGGAAAACAAAAATTGCTTTGCTTTAGACTGACGCGGTGATTGTTGTATATAATATCACTAAGGCCGAGAAATCAGCCAGCCCCACACCTGTATGGCCGATATTGACCGAAGATATTACATTACAAGTTGCAATTATTTGCTGTCAATTTTTTCTGCACAGCCAGTCTCGTCTGCACACATCTCTTTACGATTTATACATTTACTGGTATTTCTCGCGGCTGTTAAGCTATAGTCGACTGTAGGGTTCTTTTGGCGATATGGACATATTTCCAGATTAAATCCCAGTTTAGACAAATCGTAAATCCACGTGGAATGGCACAACCATCTGTCGTGTGGCCATTTTGAATTTCTGTATAGATGTTGCTATTACCAACTACCGGCTAGTGTCATAACTGTACACAGAAAGAACTGCATGGAGCATAATTGCACATTTTAATATACAGTTAACATCATACCCACATATCGTTCATCAGCATCAACACAGATTTGGGGACTTTGTTTTAATTGCCCGGAAATCTTGATGTTTCACATTGTTAATAAAATGATAACAGGCACTTGAAAATTGCCTATTGACTTCATTTAAAGAGAAGTGAGTTCATTCTGGTATGCAGTCCCAAAAATAACATGCGCAATATAAAGTTACATAGATAAATGAATGAATTTCCTAAAGTATGATTACAGTGTCACTTTCGTAAGTTTTATCAATGGTCTTGATTGGTACAGACGCATTTGTATTATTCATTACGTGTATTAGTCCTACAATGTACGATATTGCACATGCTGCTTTTGTTTTAGTACTATGTCTTACTATCCAAATAACGGCCTTGTATAGCCTGTTCCGATTTCGGTTGACATTGAAATGAGTAGTCAAAGTTTCAGGAATATCTCACATACTTGGCTGCCTATATCGACCCTCTTCCACTAATTGATATGTAATTAATATACTTACTGTGCTGTCTTTATACTGGCGGAATGAAAATATGACACTAGCAAATGGACGCATTTTCATGTTCCGTTGCCATACATTTGAATTTCTTGTAATGCGACGGTAGTCGAGGTATGCCGAAGTATGTTTAAGTAGGTTCATGAGGGGGATATGTTTCTTGAACGAAAAGAAACGTTGCTTACAATTCCTATAGGCATAATATATTTTTATTCGTTTCATTAAAGAATAATATTTCAACTTAAGCCGATTTCGGCATTCCCGACATTGATCGCTTTCCAGCCAACTGAAATGTAGGCCAACGAAACTTGAAAACAGGTCTATTTCGTTTGTAGAATTTGAATTTATTAGAGGAAAGACACAAGGGCAAGTAAAGTCTGGCAAAAAACAGTATAACTTTACTTTGTAGAAAAGCGTCGTTATTGGTTGAAAGTTGTGTGTGATATTCCTGAAAATGTGACTTTCGTTACACTGTTAGTCGACATCAAAATACGCTACACAGCGCCGTTAGTTAGGCCGCAAAACCCATCACCCACCCACTCCCGCCCCGAACAAAAATATCGGGTGATGTGTCTTACGTTGTAGGACTATACGTGTATCAGTCATAAGCGAGTTCAGGTCTTACTCTATTTGCACACAGTTGTTATTGTTTTGGGGTTTAACGCAATGTCTCTGCGCAACATATGCTTTGCATGGCGGACAGTTGAGCTGGTGGATGATGAGCCAGGGAAATGCCTGGTACCAACACCCACGGGAAGCTACTGACAAATCTTCTCACATACCCACACTGGCCGAGTCCGAGACTCGAATCCAAGTGGATAGGTGAGATGGCAGTGATCGGTAAATGCGAGCTTTTAAGACCACTCGTGACCCTATTTGCACAAGGTAAAGTATGCTTCGACTTTTCTACTTACCTCAGTGCGTGCCTAGAACTGCTAGTCAATACTATATACATAGGCTTCCGATATCCAACGACGTAACAACTCAATATGCAAGAATTACGTACATAATTCTAAATAGGCATCAAATAAACACAAAAGCAGACAGAATGTATAATCAATGTAGGTGATCATGAAGTCTACCCATTACTATAAGAACAGAGAGCACCGAGAAAAAAGATCGCGTTTCTAGTTATTATTCCACCCTCATTTTAAACTAATAGGATTTGGATGTTTGTTGTTGAATTTTTAACGTAGCATAACAGTTTGAATCGTATTGCTACGATGTTTGCAGTGTGGCAGTTTATAGTGATGACTAGCACTGGGGCATTATGCCGCAGACACGTAGCATCGTGTCCCACCAGACACATTATCCTGATACTAAGCCGACAAGTCCCATCACTAACTTCTTCATGCTGAACGCAAAG
This sequence comes from Sinohyriopsis cumingii, assembly GCA_028554795.2. Classification (NCBI taxonomy): domain Eukaryota; kingdom Metazoa; phylum Mollusca; class Bivalvia; order Unionida; family Unionidae; genus Sinohyriopsis; species Sinohyriopsis cumingii. The sequence goes on along the minus strand of CM068827.1, from coordinate 69,923,253 downwards.
TGAGACAGCTGCAAGTAACATTTTTTATAAGTCCTTGAAATGACTTGGCCGGGGTTAGAACCAACGACCTCCCGCATCAAAGGCAGATGCTTTAACCACTTAGGCCACCGGATTGGTAAATGTTACAGAGACCTGATGGATCCTTTTGAATGTCATAAGAGGTGAATGTTGGATAAAGAACCACTGTGACTCAGTGGTTAGCGTGTCTGATTTGCGACAAAAATGGTACAGGTTTGAAACCTACCATCGAACGCAAGTCGGCTACTGTGGTTTGACCTTAAGCAATGTATACCTACTTGTGTTACTGTGCCGCAAAACACCAAAACCAATCATTGCAAACTGCTTCACCACTCATTTTGTTTTTATTAAAGCGTAGAATGGTACACGATTTTGTTGTTTTCTCTTACGAAAAATGTACTGGTGTATTTGTTGTTTGTTGCAAAACTGTGGACTTAAGTCGAGATAAAAAGTTTTCATGTTACCACTTTGTTAAAGCTGTATTTTTCCTCAAAATGACGAATTTTGAACTACTATAAGAAGTTCGTTCTTTCTAGCTCATGCCGATATAAAAGCTATCTGTCTCCCCCCTCCCCCCGAAATTCATCCAGTTCGTCAAGCACATCATTTTAGTTTTCTGGAATCACCCTGTACTACAGACTAAAACGCATCGGTTACAATAAATGGTGTGGAGGTTTCGTAAACCAGAATCTTTCTCCATGATACGTTTTGCCAAAATAAATCGTGCAACATTCATTGTGTTTTTATGTTTTGTTTGTTTTAAATTCGGTATAAACCAGTTTTACCAGTAAATCAGTTTTCAAATCGGGCTCAAATCGTATGGAGGGGGATTACCGCCATAATTATATGCATGTATTTTCTAATCTTCCTTGATGCATTATTGTAAATGGCTGCTTGCAAGTGCTACTTTCATAATTCTATCAATGTATATCGTATTCATCATTGATGCAGATTGTACGTGGCATGTTGCAAGTGCTACTTTCCTTTTGCATTATGGTCAATGGCTGCTTGCAAGTGCTACATTCATAATTCTTGTCATGAATTTTCTATTCTTCATTGATGCAAGCTGTAAATGGCTGTTTGAAAGTGCCTAGATCTACTTTCCTTCTGCGTCCTTGTATCTTGCAATTTGCTAACTACTGAATTGATTCTGTAGTTTTTCGTATGGCAAATGCTACGTCAGTTATTACAAGTTTTAATATTCCATTTATAAACTTGCTATATCACAAGTTACACAAACTGCACCTTCCAAAATCATGACTATAATGTAGCATCAAGCACGTTGCAAGTTAGAATCGAGGCAGTTAGCATAAAATAATGCCTCATTATGACAACAGATGGCGCTGTGACACGTCAATTTTTTAAAATACGACTACTCCCCTGACCCTAGCAACAAGAGGTTATACAACTTTACGGCATGTTTGTGCGTCTTATTTAAAATATCATTCGAATTAAATTACAGCAGCTGACATCTTAGAGTATTATATTCGGAAGAGAGGTGGCTTGCAAGTAGCACAAAACAAATTAAATGTATCAAATTGTATACAAAGGGATGTATTTGCACAGCGTCATATTTCCGCTAACCCTTCCCACTCCATTTTATTTGAACATTTTGTCTGTTTAATTTACCGCTGCCGCACGGTGGCAGAATAGGGTAGCCGCTTACAAGAAAGATTAAAGGCCCTAATTTGTTTATATATTCTCATTCACAATGTTATCAGTTTAGAGCAGATTTATTATTTTAGAGTGCAGTGCAAATACTCCTTTTTGTAGCAGTAAAGACCTCATCAGGTCTGAGCAAAGTGCAGATAATAGCACCTAGAGGCCATACTTTCATTTCTTTATTCACGAGAGAGAGAGAGAGAGAGGATTCTGTTTATTTTCTCAACACTATGTAATTAAATTTTACTGTTAATCTGCAGTTTACAGTGGCAGTTTAATTATATATATATATATATATATATATATATATATATATATATATATATATATATATATATATATATATATATATATATATATATATATATCTATATATATATATATATATATATATATATATATATATATATATATATATATATATATATATATATATATATATATATATATATAAGAAGTAAGGTAAATAGTCGAATTATACAAAATTATTATACATGTATGGCATGGATGATTATGCAATAGACAGCAAGTATTGTCACTAGTTGTCTGTGACAATGTCATGTCTCCAATTTCATTTTGGGGCCCCGAGTGGCCGAGTGGTCTAACGCACTCTCCGTTACGATCACTGCCATCTCACCTCTGTCTGCGTGGGTTCGAGTCTCGGATTCACCCATTGTGGGTATGTGAGAAAGCTTGCCAGTAGGTTCTCGTGGGTCGGTGGTTCTTTCCGGGGTTATCCCGGGTTCTTCCTCCACCATTAATACTGGCCGCCATGTATAGCCTATCGTGTGCTGAGCAATGACGTTTTAATTTCGTATTAAATCTCCAATTTCAATACAATAGCAAGAGGCAAATGACTTGAAACAAAGACACCACATACAAAGCATATATGCTACAAAAATATGAACTTATTTCATTATATAAGAAAAGAAATTCTAAGAGTATGAAATATATTTTCTAGATGTAAACAATGAACACGTCCATACAATTATGAGATGCTTTATTTCGACAGATATCAAACTGAAAACTACATATTTTTTATTATGTAAAACCGTATTCATCCATATATGAGGTAATATTTATAGTACAGATAAGATGACTGATTGTATGGTACCTCAATGATAAAACATCAGACTCCTTTGGTAGCAAATTGAATATAAATAATATTGCTACTGCTACCAGTAACCAGATCAATTTGTTTGTGTTATTACTGCTACAATAAAGTACTAAAAGTGTTTGATACATTTGGATATGAAATTAATGTAGTAGTTAAAAAGATTAATACAAATTTTTACATGTATCTTCTACATATGCGATTGTTTTCTGTTTGAAGAACAAGACACCCCCACATAATCTTCTAAAATATTTTTAAAGTTTTTAAGGCTAGTCACAGCTCAAGTTGTTGTAGCATCCACCATCTACACCAACCCACATAATCATCTTTATTTGTCTGTGATTTTATCATTATTGTATCATGTTTAAAAGATAAGTTTATATTTTCATGACACAAAAATACCAATATGTGACGGCAACATAGTCTGAAAAGAAAATTTTCATACAGGAAGGCAATTATAAGGAACAAATACCTGGATTGTCTTGTTACATTGTTCTTATATATTTATTTGCCAATCCCTTTTGTTTTTTCACTTTCACCTGAATAAAACATGAATGAAGACAAGATTGTCACACAATGTGGCTTATGGATTGGACATACACTCATCATTGCAAATTCTGAGGAATTAAAACTGTAAATTCTGGATTGGCCAAGACACATTACCTTTTGTGTACCACATACATTTGTAAATTATGACTCAAGAACAGTCAGGTTATATTCCCTAGTGTCTGTTTCAAGAATTAACCCCCAAAAACATTCCATTACTGGATCTGTATTCAATATATATATACTGTACAAAAAGGCTCACTTTTTGATGAATTTATTTTGTGGGCAATAAAAACAAGTTGTTTGTACTTGCTATGAGCTAAATCCGTGAAAAGGATTATATTTTATTTGTTAATTTGTTATTTCTGATACTTTGACCTTCACGAAACTATTATATTTATGAACCTGAGATGAAATTTTAAATTTGGCCTCTTATCCCTAATGTATGTCTTGGAATAATGGATAAGGTAAATTCCATAATTTAAATGTCTTAATCACTCAGCAGAGAGAGAGAGAGAGAGAGAGAGAGAGAGAGAGAGAGAGAGATTCATAAGAAAGTTAGTTTCTTCACAGAATACTAGAAACCACCTGCCAATTTCTGACTGCAGTTGTAAGATATCTGAGCAGAAAGTAACAGCTACTTTATAAGCATGCAAGTCATTTTAATGTGAGTTATAGGCCCCCCAAGTACTATTCCTCAGAGAAGACACAATACTGGGTTTTAGAAATTAAACCACACAAGTACCAGTTTGTTACTTTGTGAAAAATGGGGTTGTGTTGTTGTTGTGGGGTTTAACGCCATTTTTCAGCACACGATAGGCTATACATGGCGGCCAGTATTGATGGTGGAGGAAGAACCCGGAAAGAACCACCGACCCACGAGAAGCTACTGGCATGCTTTCTCACATGCCCACATTGGCTGAATCTTAGACTCGAACCGCCGCAGACAGAGGTGAGATGGCAGTGATCCGTAACGAAGAGCGCTTTAGACCACTCGGCCACTCGGGGCCCCTGGGTTGTGAAGTGGCAAATTGTATGTCGATCTAACAAGAAATCATTAGTTGAGACCAGACAACCATTAATTAGATTTATGGAGACAGGCGCGTATCATATCGCCATACTACCGAGTACGGTAACGTCCTTTAGAGGGAGAATTTCGTTCCTAATTAAACATTTGTTTATACAGCAGCCAGGCGGACAATTAGGACAAGGAAAACTTCATTTTCATGGTAAAGTTGTCACATTTGAGAGAAGGCAGAAACTCTGTTACTCAAACTACCAGGGTCAAGTTGACCCTGACTTTGGCGCCTCTGGAAAAAGGCGGCAGAGATATTTTATTCTGATTGGTACGTTAAATGAGAGGGCGTGTTCCAACACAAAATTTCATAGGTTTTAATAACGCCCGCATCGAATTTTAATCAGTCTAAGCTTTTCCTACAAGAGGGGACCCAAAGGTTACGACTCCGGGAATTTGCAAGAAATTTCCGTAAAACTGTTGTCCAAAAAGGGGACGATTGTCGAAAGGAACCGACGAACTAATTTACCGATTAGAGGGAGGAACGTTGAAAGCAAAGGTAGTGTGACAATTCCATGTAATTTGTTGATGCCATATATAATGCTTTGCTGAAGTTATTTAATTGTATCTGCATGAATATTTTTTCTATATTCGTGTAATAATTTGCTTTATGAAGTATAACTGTGTTGAGTTTATGCATAGAAAGTTGTACATTAGTCTTCTTTAGATAAGTTTGACGAATTGTTTGAATTTGTCGTCTTGTTTGCATAAGAATTATGTACTAAGAATTTAATACATTATATTAGTTAATATGATTACAAGAATCCGTGTGAATTCGCCGAATTTAGAAGATTTCACGTATGATTAAGAATAAGTGTGTATTGACGGAAATGATCTAGTAATTGATTGACGTGATGTATCCTATTTATTCACTGTGTAAATTGAGGCTGGCTCAGAACCCCAGGCCTCGCGTATGTGTTAATGTGTAAGGTCAAGGCGTAACGAATTAGCCATTTGACTAACTAGGGTCATTATAGGACATGTGGAGTCGATTGATAGCCTTAGCGTCTGTTTAGCACTGATAGTGAAATCTGATAACGAGGGAGAATCATGAAGAATTAACCGTTTCATAAATAACGGGAAATTTAGGTTGTCTCTATTTATATTTATCTAAAAGGGAGAAAATAGCTCCAGAGACGTATGTAACGAATGAGGGATGTTATTCTGAGACCTATACGGAGAAGCATAGAGAAGAGTGCAGTGAGACGTATAATCCTGTGACGCAATCCTGCGACGTATTAAATTCTGAAGACTTATTCTGAGAGTGTCCTGAGACGGATGGTAGAAAGTATCATCCTGAGATCCAAGGGTCTGAACAGCGACAGAGGAAGCAAAAACAGACTGAGGACGAGCAGGTTATGAAATCGTACAAGACGTTGACTTCGATTGTCCACTCGATCCTATGATGAACTAAATCTATCAGTAAACAGATCGGCTATTTTATTTAAATCTATTTGCGTTTTCTTTGTATTTCGGAGAAAGTTAAATTTATAAAAGCAGAGTACATTCCTGATGTAATGAATTTTCACAGTGTTTGTATGTAATTGATTAAATTGTAGGGGGCCCCGAGTGGCCGAGTGGTCTAAAGCGCTCTTCGTTACGGATCACTGCCATCTCACCTATGTCTGCGGCGGTTCGAGTCTAAGATTCAGCCAATGTGGGCATGTGAGAAAGCTTGCCAGTAGCTTCTCGCGGGTCGGTGGTTCTTTCCGGGGTTTTCCGGGTTCTTCCTCCACCATTAATACTGGCCGCCATGTATAGCCCTATCGTGCTGAAAAATGGCGTTAAACCCCACAACAACAACAACAACAACAATTAAATTGTTTGTTTACATGTACGGGGGCTCGTGTTGGTTTGTTCTATATACCTGCTCAGATTCCCTATCTATACCACCTATAAGTTTCACCACTTATATTTCTATTTACTCGAACCGGGCAATAACATCGAGGGCGGTCAACCCCTAGATAACGAAAACCAAAACGGAGGGACAATCACTCCCCCCGTGTAACAGGGGTCATTATGAAAAAATGGAGACACCTGATGTACCTGCTGGTGATGAGTGGCCAGTGAGCAATCAAGTTGTTGTTCCTAAGTCATATATACAGGAATGCATAATCTAGCCCATAAAACTCCTTAAGCTGGTTATTTTGGTGTCAATAAGACTTATCACAAGATCCTGAATCATTTTTATTTGCCGAAAATTAAAAGTGATGTTTATAAGTACCATATATCTTATCACACTTGTCAAATGGTAGGAAATCCCAATCGGAAGATATCTAAGGTACATATGCAACTTATTCCTGCATTTGACCATTTGACAAGCCATTTAACAGAAAAATGGTAGACTGTCGGTTCTTTACCTGATACCAAGTCAAGCAACCAGTACTTGTTGATCCTAATGTGTGCATCCTCAAGATTTCCATAGTCTATTCCTTTCAAGAATATTAAAGCAAAAACTGTTCTAAAAGTTTAGGCAATGTTTTTAACACTTGTTTGCCTCCTCAAATCTGTCCAGCAAATTTTTATGTTTATTTCTGTCCAGCAAATTTTTATGTTTATTTCCAACAACTTATGCATGAATTAGACATCCAGCAGTTTAATTTTTCTATCTGTCACCCTGAAAGTAATGGGGCTAGCTCAAAACTGTCCGAAAACACTCTCATCTACCCTGGATACAAGTACACCATTATACTGAATCATACCTTAAAAAGGACAGTGATCAGTAAAATCCTGCATTGTATAATTTTCGAGTAAAATCAGGAGTTTTTTTCTTCCCCATATTGGTATTTATCACCAAACGAAAGACCATGACTACCCTAAAACAACAATAGACTGTCCCAAAACACCCTCAACTACCCAGGATACATGTAGGCAAATAAATGGAACAAAGCCAAATAAAAAGACAGTGATCTGTAAAATTCTACCCTGTATAATTATAGAGTAAGATCAATAGAGTTTATTTTTTTGTTGTTACTTGATGAAGACTGTCCCAAAACACACTCATCAACCCAGGATACATGTATACAATTACAATGACTTAATGAAATATGCAGTTTTGCTGCATTCTTTTTCTCTTTCTTTCTCTCTCTTTCTTTGATCATAGATAATTCACTAAACTACTTTCATATTGCAAAGAGCAGCACAATTAACAAGTCAGAATCATGTGTCACTACATTCATATTTCAAAAATTCTTTAAAGCTTTTTTTAAAAAATCTTTAATGTGACAAAGAGCAGCTGAATAATTAGAACCCAAGGGTGCTATATTTCTATTTTTAAAATTCTTGAACCAAATTATTAATTTTAATTGGTTTGATAATGGTATCAATTACAATAAATAAAAGTAAAATCTCCTGTAACATCTTTTGTCTCTGATTATTTCCACATTTAGAGACAAAAGTTTTAAAGGATGCAAACCAGTTTTAAAGCTGGGTTTTTGGTTGGTTTTTTTATATATAAATACATTCAAAGGTTGAGGTTCTGTACATTAACAATCCAAATTAAGTATTGGAAAACAATTGTACACTAAATCTAATCTTTCTAATCGCAAGTAAACATTTTTATCATGATAAGATCATGATTTTCCACAGTTCGATTATTTCGGTTCTTGCGGTAAAATATGTTCCAAAATGAAGATGGTGATAAGAATAAGAACACCTTTAAGGAATGCTTAGTTGTTTTTTTTTTAAAATGTCGTTTTACCTATAAACTTGGTTTTTTATGTGCTATTGATGTTGCTCCGAAATATTTTATTTTCGCTGGAGCTTATGTACAAAAGTAACACAGGAAAAGATAGACAGCTGTGATGTGCGTCAAAATGGGTGACGTACAATGCAATCCTTACAACCAGGGTTCGTCTGATGAAAGCTTGTTAAGAAGAGGACGAGGGAATATATCATTGTCATTTCTGATCCTTGCTAAAATAACTAATGTTTCCAAAGTAATGAGAGATATCACTAAGAAGTAGATTTCTTAAACGGTGAAGGTAAATACTTAAGTGCGTCAAAACTGGGGTTGAAAAAGATGGACCATCCTGCTGTACTGTATGCGTTTTTGTTTTCGTAAGGTGCTATAAATGACTTTGATTTTCGAGAAAGCATATGGTTTTAGAGACGATTAAAACTTTGTTGCTAACGCACACCTTAAAAAAGGGACTGAAAGAGTTACCGACACAAAATGAATGTCGTAAAGCTCCTTGGGGAGCATTCATTATTTCTGGTAAAGGAAAAATCTTTAGAAAATTAAAGCGCCGTCTGTTGTCATAATGCCTTGCTAATCTCTAGTATGCCATTATGACAAAAGGTGGCAACATGAGTTGGACAACAAAGACGATACTGATAAAACTTTGTATTTACATTGTTGCAAGTCCAAATCTGTATGAAAACAGCAGTTGGGATGATGTAATTGTAAAGTTTATAAACAGAATATACAAAACTTGTAATAACTGACACAGCGTTTGTCATACGACAAACTACAGAATCAATTCAGTAGTTGGCAAATAGCAAAATACAATGATGCAGGAGGAAAGTAGATCGAAAAACTTGCAAGCAACCATTTACAGCTTGGATCAAAGAAAAATAGAGAATTCATGACTAGAATTATGAATGTAGCACTTGCAAACTGCCGCGTACAATTTGCATCAATGAAAATACAATATACATTGATAGAATTATGAAAGTAGCACTTGCAAGCAGCCATTTACAATAATGCATCAAGGAAGATCAGGAAATACACGTATATAATTATGGCGGTAATCCCCCTCCATAAAATCGTGTGGTGTTCACTCTTGAACAGAGACTGCACGCATGCCTTTGATAACCGTAGCGGTATTTATGGATTGTCTGTATAAAGTCGCCTGTACCATATTGACCTTTTCACCGGTTGTTTCCATGTTCGTGACAAAAAGCAATTAAAATCACCCCAGGTTGTTATTGTTTTTGGGTTTCACATACCAACTCTGGCCGAGCATCGAACCAACGCGGACAGAGATAAGATAACAGTGATCGATAAAGACGAAAGTTTTAGAACACAAGGCCACCCGAGGCCTCTACCATGGTTATTAACACGTTGTTTTGTCTGCTTGACAAGTAAGGGACTATATTCACGCGTTTAATAAATGGAAATTCTAGATATGCTTCATAACCCCATATTGAAAAGGGATTGACCAGTTAAGAAATTACATTTCAAACAAAAAGAACTTAAAACACTTTTCCATTTTGACACATCACACAACATCCATGTTAGTTTACCCCCTATTAATTCTTCACAGCAAATTTTCAATCAAGTTTTGTCTTTTTACATAAACCATAAACATTCGTAAAAGAGTATTTAATTCACTAAGGACCTACTAAGATGGATTTGGCAATGACAATAAAAGATGAGTAATTTTAGAGATAACTAAATTTTGTATCACAATTATTCCAAAACGGAGTTAAAAACCTCTTATTTCGCTGAAGTAGCAGGTTCATAATTTCCAAAAATTATATATCGATAATTTTTCCATGTTATGTGAAAACTTTAAACCGAAGACAATAAACTCAGCATAACCCCAATTTTAGGTTTATAATCTGGACATTATTTCTTGTTGGTACCGATCCAAACTACTAGAAAATTTTAAATAATGCTATTGATAATTTCGACATGACATCATCCCTGGCATTCAAACAATCAAACACCGCTATCTGACTCATTCGAGTAGCTCAATGACCCAGTTTTCTTCATTTCAGACCTTTGTCTCTGATGGCAATGAAAATCCTTCCAGCCTGCTATTTTTGTTTTAAAACTAAATATTTATTACCATTAACATGTTAAAACGTATTCCCAAGATTTTCCAAGATTCATTTTGAGAAATTCTATGATGTCGAAACTAGACACTTGTAATGCAAGACAAAGGATAAGACCCGAGTAAACCACACGTTTTCCCCAACCGGAACCGGGCGTCAAGCCTGTTATAACTAGTATGTCGAAATTATCAATACCCATTTTAAAGCAGATATTAGTATCTGAACAAGTAAATAAGAGTATTACGTCATCAGTAGCATAATGAGAGAAGTGATACATCATCAGCATACTGAGATCAATAATCTATCATCAGCATACGGAGATAAGTGATGCATCGTCAGCAGACTGAGATAAATAATGCACCATCAGCAGACTGAGATAAATAATGCATCATCAGCAGACTGAGATAAATAATGCATCATCAGCAGACTGAAATAAGTAATACATCATCAGCAGACTGAGATAAGTGATGCATCATCAGCAGACTGAGATAAGTAAGGCATTATCAGCAGACTGAGATAAGTAAGGCATCATCAGCAGACTGAGAAACGCGATGCATCATCAGCCTACTGAGATAAGTAGTGCACCATCAGCAGACTGAGATGAGTAATTTCTCATCAGCATACTGAGATAAGTGATGCATCATCAGCATACGGAGATAAGTGATGCATCATCATTAGACTCAGATAAGTAATGCATCATCAGCAGACTAAGTAATGCATCATCAGCAGACTGAGAAACGCGATGCATCATCAGCGTACTGAGATAGGTAATGCACCATCAGCAGACTGAGATCAGTAATCTCTCATCAGCATACTGAGATAAGTGATGCATCATCAGCATACGGAGATAAGTGATGCATCATCATTAGACTCAGATAAGTAATGCATCATCAGCAAAGTAATGCATCATCAGCAGACTGAGAAACGCGATGCATCATCAGCGTACTGAGATAAGTAATGCATCATTAGCAGACTGAGATCAGTAATCTCTCAACAGCATACTGAGAAAAGTGATGCACCATAAGTAGATGAGATCAGTAATGCTTCATCAGCATCCTGAGAACTAATCCAGGTTGTATTACGAATGTTTATTCTCCCAATATCTTGTTTTATCATAAGAGCTAAATCCTGTGCACACAGGATAAAACTATTACCCTCCTGTCTACACATTTAGATGAGACCAAACTAATTAGAGATTTCACCATTAGCACTAATGACATATTCTTATATTTCCATTAAAACAAGGTTATATTCAATTTATTGCTGTTGTTTTTAAAATAATCGTAACTTTATCAATAAATGGTCGTGAAACCAACTGTTGCCGTCATATTAATGCTTAACATTTCCCTCCAATTTATTGTATAAATATTGATTATCATTAAGACAAGAGACAGTGGTGTACATGGTAGTTTTAGTTTAACGGATTTTAAGCGGTCAGATATGGTAATGTTAGAAACAAATTCTACCTAGTTCACATCTGATACTGATAAAGATTCTGACCCATAGGAGTTGGAGTCTGCATTTGTCATCACTGTTGTTTTGATAAACTATTGCCCTGGTGTAAAACTAAAGAATTGTTCTCTGTAAAGGCAGTCGTCTTGAGCCCTAGCTTGGGTGAACATTAAAAAATTGGCTGGGAATATACTTTGTGTTGGATGTTATTGTTTGCAACTTTTGTACCCCGTAACAATTTTGGTGGCAGCGATGGGATAGCAAAGTTGTTGGAAATTTGACAGTAGCATTGAAACCGCACAAGTACCAAAGTTTTGTCTGAGTAGTGTAGCTGCAAATTGCTATTGGATATACTCTGTAACTTTGTGTCAGTGATTCCTGTTAAGCCAAGGATAAACAAAATAAGGATTGAAATGACGACCCAAGGTAGCGTTATAGATGAGGAAGTAGGAACGATTGTTGAAGAACACAGCATTGCAAGGGATAGAACCAGACGGAAACAGCAAACAAATTTGATGCAATTCACAGATATTGAGGGAGACTTCAGTGGTGAAGAACCATATAATATGGAAATAGAGGAAGAGCAGCCTGTAAGAAAACTAAAGAAAACACAGAGCAAACTAAAAACATCCAAGGACACCAACAGGCAAACTGAACGTGACCGGTTACAGTTAGAGACGGAATGTGCAACTGAGAGACAAAAATTAGACTTTGAAAGGGAGAAGTTGCGAATGGAGCACAGTCTTAAACTTAAAGAGCTGGAGTTAGAGATCGAGAGGGCGAAACATTAGAAAGACATAGATAAAAAGAATGACAGCCTACCATTCAAAGTCAAGCTTCAAACTTACAATCATCAAGCGAATGAAGACATTCTTACATTTCTCTCAGAATTTGACGCCGTGGCTGATCACGCCAAATGGGGCGAAGAAATGAAAACCCTGCAACTGAGAACGCTGCTAACAGGGGAGTCAAGAGAGGTAGCACAGCAAACAAGTAAAAGCTATGTTGAGCTAAGAAAGGCCCTGATAAATAGGTTTGGGAAAAGACCTCATGAATATTTCAGCCAGTTAGTTAGCATAAGGAGGGATGCTAATGAAACATACAGAGGTCTGATGGCACGTATAGAGCAGTATTTAACACGGTTCATTGATAGCCGTGATCCACATAGATGTTTAGCAGATGAATACTTCTTGAAGGCTCTCCCACCAGTGCAGGCCCAGTGGATAAGGCGCAATAAAGGTAATGGTTCTCTTGTCGATGCTGCTGAGGATTATGTTTTGCCCATCAATGACAGCAAATTCGACCCTAAGCACAGCCGACAACAAGCAAATAACCAAGCATCAAGTTCACCTCAGTCCAAGAAAACTGGTTTGATAGAAAAATCATATGGAGACAAAAAGTGCTATAAATGTCACCAGAGGGGTCATGTTTTGCGTGACTGTCCCAGCACAAAACAACAAAATCAAGTAACCTGCTTTGTCCAGAATACCATTGGTGAACGGTTAATAAATGTACCTTGAACAGTGAACAACAAGGAAGTATTATTTGTTAAAGATACAGGCGCAGAAATGACCTTGATACGTGAGGACCTTGTCGATAAGTCATGCATCCTTGAAGGACAGAACCTGACACTCTACACTGCCATTGGGAAGCCTTTTGAGGCGAAATTAGCCATAGTAGAATTAGACACGCCATACTACAAGGGTCATGTCCAGGTTGGACTGGTATCTGACTTGGCAGCAAAAGCGCTGCTGGGTATGGACATTCTACGTAGGAAAAAAAGGACTATGGTAGTAAAGAGGAACCAGGCAAGAGCGCAGAAAGAGGACGCTGAAGAAAGTGAAAGGAAAATAAAAGAATGTGGGGTCCGATCCCATGAATTGGATGACGTGCATCTAGATAGGCTATTTTCGGACGAAGATAGTGATCATGGTCCTGATGATGATGAGGATGACATCCATCGTGAAGATGAGGCTGATGACAAGAACTTGTCGCTTGATCAGCTGCACGATGTTAATGTGGAATTAATTTCTCAGTATCAAAAGAATGACAGCTCGTTGGCTGGATTGAGAGAAAAGGCCCTGTCATATGCAAGTGAAGTAGAAGGCATGGACAATGCATTTTTCTGGGAGCATGGAATTTTAAAACGGAAGTGGAAGTCGTCGGATGGAGAAAAATATGGAATCCAATTAGTTTTGCCAAAGCAGTTACGTCAAGCAGTGATAGAGTTGGCACATGATAGACCGCTTGCTGGTCATCTAGGAAGGGAGAAAACGAAAGCAAGAATAACAGCAGCATTTTATTGGCCAGGAATGTTTGGGGATATTCAGAGGCACTGTCAGGCCTGTGATATCTGTCAAAAGACAGCAAGGAGAACAGGGAAGGAGAAAGCTCCAATGGTGTGTCCAACAATTGTGCCAAGATTGCGATGGATATCGCTGGCCCACTACAGCGCACAAAGGCGGGGAACAAATATATACTAACCATAGTAGATGAAGCTACCAGGTATCCGGAAGCATTTCTTTGAAGGACATTGATGAAAAAACAGTGGCCAAAGCCTTATATGGCCTATTTAGTCGGGTTGGTATACCTAGGATTATCCTTACAGACCAAGGTACCAACTTCACAAGTACACTTCTGAAAGACCTCTACAACATGCTGAACATCAAGGGGATCACAACTTCTCCTTACAGGCCACAGTCCAATGGGAAGGTCGAAAGATTGAATGGCACACTCAAAGCTGTCTTGAAGAAACTGTGTTTCACGAACGGTGAAGACTGGGATGTGATGCTGCCTTATGCACTGTTTTGCTATAGGGAGGTACCACATGAAGCAACTGGGTTTTCGCCGTTTGAGCTGCTGTATGGTTGGTCAGTAAGAGGGCCGATGGAGATTCTTAAGGATCTATTCACCGTGAAGGTGAGACACATAAGTCAGTTGTTGAACATGTGCTGTCGATTCGCCAGAGATTGGCTGATGTAAGTGAGTTAGTGAAAGAAAATCTGACAAGAAAGTTAAATCATGGTACGACAAAAATGCTACCAAACGGGAATTTAGGCCGGGAGATGAAGTCCTAGTTTTGTTGCCATCTGATGCATCGAAGATGAAAGCTCACTGGAAGGGACCTTATCGGGTCATTTGTAAGGTCAATGATGTTAATTACAAGATTAACATTGGTGGTAGGCGAGGACAAGTAACCTACCATAGTAATCTATTACATCAGTACAAGAGAGCTGTACTGTTATCAGCAACTGTGTGTGATGAATTTGATGGAGGAGGACGGATTGACTTCCCACTGGCCGACATGGAGAGTTTGGACAAAATTAGTCTGAATGGTAGACTGATGAAAGAACAGCGAGAACAGGTGCGAAAATTATGCTCGGAGTTTGAAGACGTGCTAACTTCAAAACCAGGCAAAACCAACTTGATCACTCACAACATTCGAACAGCAACAGATATTCCAATCAAGCAGAAACCCTATCGTATTCCCCATGCAAAAAGGGCTGCAGTCAGAGCTATAGTAGACGAAACGTTACAGCAAAAATTGACAAGGAATGGACAGCCAGATCGTGTTACATGGGATGAGACAGCTGTTAAGTCATTCAGTGACTTGAAGAATGCACTTGTAAAGACACCTATCTTGATCAATCCTGTTTTTGAACGCCCATTTGTACTGCAAACAGATGCAAGTGATGCGAGCATTGGAGCTGTTTTGAGTCAGTAAAATGACAATAAGGACGAACATCCGATAGCGTATCTCAGCCGCAAACTATTGCCCAGGGAGCAGAATTATTCTACATTTGAGAAAGAATGCCTTGCGATAGTATGGGCGATAGAATCTCTTCACTACTACTTGTGTGGTGCTCCATTCAGTGTAGAAACTGACCATAACCCAACTAACTTGGCTAAGCCAAAACAAAGGAAAAAAACAACGGCTTCTGAGATGGTCCCTGTGTCTGCAACCATGAGTTCACGATCAAATACCGTCGGGGAGCAGAGAATGCAAATGCTGATGGATTGTCACGTGCTGGAGTCTAAGACTATGTGTTTTAGTGTTCATTCTTTTGGACTTATCTGAATTAAGACCCATATGATAATGTGTATTATAGCTTGTCTACTAATTAAGAACTTTCGTAATGCACATCAGTTTGATTTTAAGTGAATCAAAAATGTTTGTTTTAGATGTTATGCTAAATGTTGTATTCGGAATATGGAAATATTTAGCGAGTCATTGAATACTTGTACTATATACTATTTGATAGAACTCTAATTGCCAAGGAGATGCTAGACCTTTTAAATTTCTTGAAGTAAGGTAATTCCATAGAACTGTATACAGCCAAATATTAACCCTTCAATCTTGCTTGTCCATCCTTTATAATTTCTTTTCAAAAACTAGTTTTCTCTTAAGGGGGAAGGTGTTGCCGTCATATTAATTCTTAACATTTCGCTCCAATTTATTGTATAAATATTGATTATCATTAAGACAAGAGACAGTGGTGTACATGGTAGTTTTAGTTTAAAGGTTTTTAAGCGGTCAGATATGGTAATGTTAGAAACAAATTCTACTTAGTTCACATCTGATACTGATAAGGTATAACGGTACCAATTGAGCAAGTCCAGGTGGCCGGAGCTTAAGGTGTATGGAACATTGTATTCAGAATTAAAGAACAAAACTAGCTGTGATTGGTGCATTATGTAAGAGTTGTACTTTCTGTTTGGCTTAAAAAAATGTTGAGCCTCTTGGCAAAATGTGAGTTTGTGTTAATTTCTATCTAAATCATATTTTGTATTTTTTATGATTTTTTAAAAATATGGTACACATGGCTGAAAATGTGCTTGTTGTGACTAGATAACTCTTACCCCTGTCTAGTTCCAGTAGAGTTATCTCTCTTAAATGCAATGGAGTACCTGGTTATGTCATTGTCAAATTGACAATCTAGCATTGTTCTATATGACAGTGTGTGACATGCATGCCCAAGTAGGACAGAAAGTATATTTATTTCACGAAACATTAGCATTGAGGTATATGGAAAAACAATTGGTACCGTGATACCATAAAGATTCTGACCCATAGGAGTTGGTGTCTGCATTTGTCATCACTGTTGTTTTGATAAACTATTGCCCTGGTGTAAAACTAAAGAATTGTTCTCTGTAAAGACAGTCGTCTTGAGCCCTAGCTTGGGTGAACATTAAAAAAATGGCTGGGAATATACTTTGTGTTGGATGTTATTGTTTGCAACTTTTGTACCCCGTAACACTAACTAAAAATGCTTTTGTAAAATCAATTAAAAGAAAAAATATAGGAATATTGTGCTTTTCTTGTAAATCCTTAAATTATCTAAGTTTCTTATCTTCTGTCCAATCTATCGACCTTTTAGAAACTGTTTGAGCCTTATGTATAACTATGACGAGCAGTTTTGATTCTCCTTACAATACATACAGAAGTAATTTAGAACTGAGATGGATCTCCGAAATGAAATATAATTTTAAGGTTTATCACCTTTTGGTATACATATAAGAACTCCTTGTTTCACAAAGTTTGTACTCAAAGTTAACAGACTCTCCCTTGAAACTTTCTTTTCCACAAAACATAATAATAATAAAATACTATCTATCACTTCCTTTTTTTAAATTATTTTGTTAAACATGTGCAGCCTGCCTCAGTATAGGACCATTTAAGCAACGTTTTATATGAATCATTAGATCTAGGAAAGTTTGAATAACTATACAGCGTTTAAAGATCTTTAGGAACGAGAATATCCTTTTGGTATAAATTTATATAAAACATCTGTAAAACTTCTTTCTGTTAAAGAACCATTACCTTAAACAATAGGCAGTATCATTTTACTTTTATAATTTATTTTTTCTAAATATATGAAGTATTTGGTAAATTTTTTAAATCCATTTAGCTCTAGCCCGATTCCCCAATCTGTCCATCTTTATTTTCCAGATATCTTCGAACTATTTCTTATTTTACTCTTGCTTTTTTCCCCTCAAATTTTCATAATTTAATCATACTGTTTCTCTCTTCTAAATTGCGTATACCTGCAATTATTTCATTTTCCTGTCGACCTTGGATTTTTAACTTACAGTATGTATTTTTGAATTGTTGATCATCTAATTACTAATTAGAGTACTTAAAAAACAAGTTAATCATCTACTACACATTCAAAATCAGATTAAGGTATAGCCTCATTTTTCAGTATATGAACAGTAATTTTAACTTTTACGATTTCTACTCTTCTAACATAGTCATGGTCTTTAAATAATGACTTGCTCAACTTCTATAACGTTTTTTTTTTCAAATTTCCTTTTGGCCAACTATATTCTCTTTCCATGAAGGTGATCAGTGATATATCCGGGTTCACCACCGTATTTTCAGTCATTGTAAATAAATGTTCTGAAAAAAGACCAGTCTAGCTCGTTTCACAGGATTTCATTTTCAACAGGTTACAGTATACCTATCGATTCTTACATTAAGTCACATTCTATACAGCATCTATATTATATTCTATTCAAGGAAGTATACGGAATATATTTCATTGTTATGAAAATTAACTGATTTCCTAATTTCTTGATACTCCACAAACCATGACAATTTTGTGTAGCAAGATTTATTGACTCAGACGTGTGTGTGTGTGTGTGTGATTTGGATTTTTAACGTAGCTTTAACAATTTGCAGCCATATTGCTACGATATCTGCAGTGTGACAGTTTATAGTGATGTCCAGCACTGGGGCATCATCATCCATCATGTCGCAGACACGTAGTCTCATGTCCCACCCAGACATATTATCCTGTCACCAGGCCGACCAGTCCAAACACTAACATCTTAATGCTGAACGCCAAACGAGGCCGCTTTTACTATAATTTTTTATAAGTCATTGGTATGATTCATCTGGGGTTCGAACCCATGACCTTCCTTATCTGAGGCGAACGCTCTTAGCACTTGTGCCTCCGGAGCGGTATATTGACTAAGACATAAACGTGTATGTACTCTGGTTATTCTTTGTGTACATAAAGAAACTTATATATTGCTGATTTTGTAAATAAACCATACGTACAGATATCCTTTAACAACATGTTGTATATTTTACAATATCAAGAATACTCTTATTAAAACTTGCTGGTGATCTGGTTTACAGTCCATGACTGGCGCGTGTTGTAACAGAACAGAAGATTAACAACATAAAAATAAAGTAGAATGTTTTTGAAATTAAACCGTACAGAAGAGAAACCACAAACACAAAAGAACAAAAGAGTCCGTCGAAGGGACTGGCTCTTTACTGGGCGAAAAGAATTTCCAGGAATTCAAAATAAGACAATTTCTTTCTCTGAACTGAGGAATGGTGAAACTATCTTTGATATTCTTCAGCAAAAACAAGACTTTTTCAAAAATGGTCGCCGTCTTGAACATATTGGATGCTAGATTGGCAACATTTTCATTTAGGACCAACACAAGTCTTCTGGCGGAAGCCACATGTTGATATGAGTTTCCGTTATCAAGAAGTAATCCTAACAAGGTTTTCAAGATGGCTGGAATGGGTGACATATTGGATGTCAGACTGTCGCCATTTTCATCTAGAACAATTAGATGTCATAAGAAGTCTTGTTGTGAGAGCATATTATGGATATGACCAGCAATCAAGGATGTCAGACTGGCACCATTTTCATGTATAACCAACTAGAGATCAAAGGATGTCTTTAATTGAAGATCCTCGTCCTGACATAACACTTCATCAAGCAAGATGACCGTTGAAGGAAGTGACCATATTGGATGTCTGAGCTGTACTATTTTTAGTTAGACCAATTAGATATCATAAGCAGTCGTTTAGTATATTAAAAACTTGCTAATACGGCATTTCATTGAGGAGTATCGATAACATGATTTTCAGGTAGGCCGCTGTGGCGGCCATGTTGGATGTGCAAGCGTTGACATTTTTATTTAATGACAACTAGACATCATAAGAAGTTATCTGGTGAAAATTCCACGAAAATATTACTCTTTGTTCAAGAGGAGTAGCGATAAGAAGATTTTTAAAATGGTCGCTGTGACGGCCATATTGGAATGAGATCAGCGCCATTTTCGTTTGGACCATCTAGATATCAAAGGAAAGTCTTCTAGTGGAAACCCCATGCTGACATGACCATCCACTCAGGAGGAGCAGCTATTACACAAAGATTTTCTAGATAGCAGCTATGGTGGTCATATCACATTTCGAACAGCGCAATTTTCATTAAGGACGACTATACATCATGGAGAATACAGACAGGTGAGAAACTTAATCGTCATAGTTCTTACATGGGAGAGGATCCAACTTCGACAGATTCTTCAGTATGGCACATCTGAGGTGAAATACATCAACATGTCGTGAAAGTATCGGTGAATGGGAACCCTTAGGAACGTAAATGAGTCGCTATTATATCCGTTACTCTGGTGAAGACCCTGACGGAAAGAAAGAGCCCAAAATTTAAATCAACTCCCGTTTCAGAAAAACCCGAATATTTGCTGAAGGCTGGGAATATGGCGGCGTGGAGATAGATCAACAGAACCACCCAATAGTTCGGGCTGACGGCATTCTTGACTGAGGCAGACGACTCCATCTTGAACCTCTTTTAAGGGAGGAACACCTTCACTGGGGAAAGATCTGTGACAAGTCGAAACTTTCCTCCTCTCTTTGAAACTATGAAAATCCAGGAAATGAATCCTTGACTTTGAAAATCCGGGAATCAATCACTGATTTTGTATGTTCTTGACGACTCTACTGCGCCTTTCTTGGATTTTTAGTAATGTGAATATGATCTACATTAACTAACCATCAAATTACATCCTTCAACCAATATGTGCCTTAAATTATACACAGAAATATACGAGTCTTCCTCTCAAAAGAACCGTGTCACTACAATAGGGTATTGTTTGGATGATGCATCATACAATGAGTAACTTGCCCATTATCTGTGTTAGTAAAATCTCGTCCGAAAATCAAATTATTATTCAAGTCACGGAATAATTTCCTTCCTTGCTTTCTATCGACCTAAACGAGCCTAATGTACATAGAGATTTTAAATCGTTTCGTACCAGGAAAGAATGTCATAGTATATTACTTGTGTTCGATGATTTTAATAACGGATTCGACTTAAAATCCACAATAAAAGTAAATGTTCCATAATTAGAATATATACAATAAACGCAATTAACTTTTCAGTATCAACTTATCTCTCGCTTGAGTAATGAAAACAACGCATTACATGCAAGTCTCGACTTGAAGCATTTACCTAAAATGCGCTCGTCGTCAAAATCAAGCGGCGTATACATAGGATGTAATGGAATGCAAACATCACCATATCTCGCAAGCTTATTATTGCTCAAGTGATGTGTACTTGACACCAGAGAAAACTAAAATCGAATAATGGGCTCTCCTTGTCCAAAAATAACGGCTTGTATAGTATTAGAGTGTATGCACAGAAACAATCTTCAAACGAGAACCTCGGTGGCCAGTTTGTAGAGCGTCAGTCTGATTCAAATCAGATTCACAGTCCTATGCAGAGATGTGATGGTCACCAATAAGACGTAATATTCGGTCGGCCTTGTGGTTCACAAATAAAATCCCAACTTTGAAATTTCTGAAAGTGACGCTTGTTATTCGAAATGCTAACGATAAGTCCCCCTAATATGAATTTGCAATGCTTTATTTGAAAAGATATACACATTAAAAGTAAGATATCATCAGTTCTATGGTATTGTGGTATTCCGAAGTTCTGGCATATATTCTATAGAGCGTCACCTATCATGTACTTATATACTCTACGATTTTAAGTTACTAGTTCGGAGCAGGCCCGGCCCAAGGGCAAGGCGAAAGAGGCAACCGCCTTGGTCCCGCGCTTTCAGGAAATCAACTCCGAAATGCAATTGTTTTTGCTTGGGGCCCCGCGCTCATCGCTTGCTGCCTTGGGCCCCCCATGTTGCCTAAATTAATGTTTATTTTCATTCAGAGGTATTTGGACGGTAAAATTTCATACGTGATTTAAACTGTTAATTGTACCAGCACATATCACAGCTTTAAACAATTTGCACAGAAGCAGAGATATGCCGAATAAATATCAGATTTCATGGGAAGTGGAACATTCGAATATGAGCTTTATTTTTTTGGTTAAAAAAATCATAATTACCAAAAACCTTTTCACTACATAAAGAATTAGAAAAGCATGTTAATACAGGGGAAATTTTAATTCGTTACACAATCAGTAATTTCCATATTTGAAGGGTTAGGCCAAGATGTAGCAATTGAAACCGATGTTTCAAATTATTCGCTGAAGGTCCCATTCACTCTGAAGTAGACAGGAAGTTTAAGCCTTCACGTTGGCTCAAGGTAGACAAAAAGGGAAGTAACAGACACGTCTTATAAAAGTGGCCATTAAAATATCAGTAATGTAAATTGTACATGCAGAACGGTTTGTAATATCATCTTTATGGACGTGTATGTTATGAGTGACTAAATGCGTGCACGATAAAAACCAAACAACAACGAATCATCGAGTGGTCAGATTGCGAACCGCTAGAGTTAATTACCTTGTGTTAACTGGGAATGGGGGTGGGGTGCGATTATTACTTTATCACTTTTTACTAATATGAACAAGATCAAATCGATGCACAGCATCAACTCGCCTAAAAGAAAAGTATTGCAATGACGAAATAGACGCTACATTTACATTCAGTTGGGCGAGATTATTTCTTTAAAACAGATGAAATCGTGCAATTAAAATTATAACTATATATCACTAAAAGTATATTTCGACAATGACGATTGTTTAGTTTTTATTAAGAAGTAACAAACGTTTTTTTAATGAAAGTTAGAGCAATGTTTTACGTTTGACAGTTTTTATTAAAATAATTGATACTTCCAAATCGCCCATACACAACTTTCAAAGTTATGACAATGCTTATATTATAGTATCAGGAATACAGCTCCGGTGGCCTAGTGGTTAGAGCGTCCGCCTCGGATGCGGGAGGTAGTGGGTTCGACCCCCGGCCGAGTCATACTGATTACTTATACAAATGGTACTAACAGATGCCTCGCTTGGCGCTCAGTATTAAGAGGTTAGTGTTAGGACTGGTCAGCCTGGTTTAATGGATAATCTGACTAGGTGGGACACCATGCTTTATGTATGTGGCATGATGCCCCAGTGCTAGACCATACTGCAGACATCGTAGTGATATGACTGGAAAATTGTTAAAGCTACGTTAAAAATCCAAATCACACACACCCAGGAATAGCAAGCGCAAAATGATGAAAACATTCCATTCGAATTATAGTCTCGAGTGCTGCAATCAGAAGGGTTCTTAGCTTCAAGAGCTTAATATATGCAGGGTTTTGATATGCATGGTATTAAGTAAAATCGTATGATTTGCAGTTTATATTTTTCATACTACTAGCTACAAAAGTTAAATTGAATCGAAACAGCACTGTTTTGGGATGCACATAATAGCACTATGGTGGGATACACAATATCACTATTGTGGAATACACATTTTATCACTGTCGTGGGATACAGATAATAGCACTGTTGTGGGATACACATAATAGCACTGTTGTGGGATACACATAATAGCACTGTTGTGGGATACACATAATAACACTGTTGTGGGATACACATAATAGCACTATTGTGGGATACACATAATATCACTGTTGTGGGATACACATAATAGCATTGTTGTGGGATACACATAATATCATTGATTTGGGATACATATAATATCACTGTTGTCAGATACACATAATAACACTGTTGTGGGATACACATAATAGCACTGTTGTGGGATACACATAATAGCACTGTTGTGGGATACACATAATAGCACTGTTGTGGGATACACGTAATATCACTGATTTGGGATACATATAATATCACAGTTTTGGGATACATATGTAGTAGGCTTACAACTGCACACATGTAAATTAACTTCAGACGAAATTTCAATGAAAGTGTTGACGTGTACTCCACCAAATATAAAAAATTTGTCTCCAAAATAGTGAAACTTATTTGAAATGTATTTAAAATCCTATTTGTAACTCTTGCAGGAATCTTCCCGAGAAGGTAGCAATGTCAAGGCCAATGAAGGTGATGAGGCAACAGTTGAAACGCTGAAGTATACACCAAACCAACGAGGTGGGAAATATAACAAGGTTTGTCGTTTGCGTTCTTACTTCATAAAAATTTGATTTGATTTTGTCTTTCTAATTTTCAAAAATACCTTCGTGTCTAAATTACAGATAATATCCAAGAATGTTTAATTATAGATTTGGAATTTTCGCCAGTAGCAGAGCATTTGTGCTTCACAAGCACAACAGTTTTCATTTTTCACCGTTTTCAGTAGTTCTTGGAGGATGTAAGGAGGATGTAGCAATGTGCAATCATGACGTTAGAAATGCAGTCATGACGTTAGAAATATAGAATCATCACGTTAGAGATGCAATCATGAGGTTAGAAATGCAATCATGACGTTAGAAATGTGCAATCAATTCACCAAATCATGTTGCCACAGCGTGATATAACAACGCTGCCATATATACCAAACAATACTGGTGCAATGTTATTGCATTACAGAATTGTTAGCTGAGGTGTTTTGTGATGTTGTAAAATATCTATTTTAAACGGTCAAAATCTGAAAGTAAGCATTGGCTCGACCCAAATTATGTTTGAATAGATTTATTATGTTCTTCCTTATCATAAAAATATTTTTCTTTCACTAATATCCAGTCTCAGCCTGGCCACATATTAAACCTTAGCTTTGTGTAAAAGCCCCATAAAACAATATTACATATGTTCATTGAGAACAAAAAAAGATACTCTCTCCGCCTTTAACGAAAAAATAAGAGTCACTTGATGGGAATAACATTCGACTTTTCGAAAAGAATTTTCGGGAATTCAAGCCAAGACCATTTAATATTTCCAACTGCTGAGTGTTGAAACCATATCTGATGTTCGTGAACGATACGATTTTGAAAATAGACATTTTGGCAGCCATAGTTGATATAAGATCTGCACAATTTTCATTTATGTCAAACTATACACCATTTGAAAACGTTTGGTGAAAACCAAATATTTATATTAGCATCCATTCAGAATAGTTAGTGATTTTTTTTCCTTCAGAATATACTGTTGCAGCAAGATCTGAGGTGAGATTGGCACCATTTTCATTCAGGTTATTATAACTGTTCTGGTAAAAGGATCCATTTTGATGTGACGTTTGATCTTAGAGAAGCACCAATAACACCATTTTCAAGACTGCTGCCATGGTGGCCATACTGTATGTCAGATCTGCACAATTTTATTGAAGATGAACCATAAAATGTCTTCTGGTAAAAACCCAATGATTTCCATTCAGGAGTAACGATAAAAATATTTTCAGAATGGCTAATATGATAGCCATTTTGGAAATCAGAATGGCGGTATTTACACGTAAGATGAAGGAGACATAACAAGAAAAGTTTTGTGAAAACACCATACTGATATGACCATATATTCAGAAGGGGTAGCGATAACAAGATTTTGTAAAGATGGCTGCTTTGGTTACCATAATGAATGTCTGGGCAGAATTGTTTCCAATTATTACTAAACAGAGATCATAAGAAGTCTTCTGGTAAAAAACTCATATCGAAATGCCTTCTGCCCCGGAGGAGTTGCGACAACAAGAATTTCAAAATATCTGCCGTAGCGTCAGTTCGACACCATTTTAATTTGGTATCAACTAGACGTGTGTGTGTGTGTGTGTGTGTGTGTGTGTGTGTGTGAAAATAGCTACAAGATGGCTGTTGTGGCGGCCATATTGAAAACATGAGCCCCACCATTTTCAGTTAGGATCAACTACACCTTATGATATATTTGTTGCAAAGATTCATGACAATCCTCCAAGTAGTTTAGGAATAGTAATGATAACAGTTGTATGATAACGTGTGGTCGTAGAACGGATGTCACACAGACGACAAAGAAAGAGCCATCATATAAGCTCCAGTAGAGCACTCCCCTTCCTCGCCATATCGTTTGTTGGGAACCCGTTGCAACTCTCTCTCTCGTACACACACACACATTGTTCTCTCACTCTCTCATTGACACACAAACACATTCACAAACTCTTTCTCTCTCTCTCTTTCTCTCGTACACACACACATTTTCTCTCACTCTCTCATTGACACACTCATACGCTCACAAACACACATTCACAAACTCTCTCTCTCTCTCTCTCACACACACACAATGGAATATGCCTTACCTCACATTCAAGGCGTCCAATTTGCTGCATCTTTTCATTAAGTAAACTCGAGAGCCTGTTTCGCTCCTGAAGTAGATTCCTTGCGATATTATTGACGTAATTTTCCCTAAATTCAGTCTCTCCTTGTTTTGCGGACCACGCATTTTCCAACCTAGAATTAGTCACAAAAAATCTCAACGACACAATAATAACCAACGATGCTAGGAAACCTACAGCTACACAACTTTTTAACGTCACCGACGGCATGTCTGCCTTTTTCTCGTTTGTTAAGTAGTTCTGATGCCACGGGTTTAACTGGCTGATAAATGATGAGTTTAGAAAGGCCCGTATATGCTACAGCTATCACGTTCAAGTGTGTACTCGACAACCGATAACGAAAGCCTACGCAGTTGTTATGTATGAATTTTGCCCTACTAGATGGCGATAATGGTCTCCAGTATACGTGTTGCCTTACAAGAGGCCTGATATGCTGGACATGTTTGCAGACAGAACATGCGTAAGTCAGACAGGTAAAAGTGTGACCTTGCAGCACATCTTATAACAACAGTACAATGTCCACTCCAAGCAGTGGATTTAGACGTTTGTAGGATACGCCTTATGTGGAATGAGGAGAAAACAAAATGGTCTATATCACGTGACCGCAGAAGGCAATATTTAGTATAATCACAGGGGCTCGTATCTTTGCTTTCTTGTCATACATGTACTATATAGTAACTAACAAATTTATTACGCTAGAAAGGAAATAAGTGTCATCCCTTGTAGTTATTATATATAGTACATGTTTGACAGGTCACTTGTAAGCAACGATACGTGCCTCTGTGAGTATAATAAGGTACACACAACGATACGAGCCCTTGTGAGTATAATAAGGTACACACAACGATACGAGACCCTGTGAGTATAATAAGGTACACACAACGATACGAGCCCTTGTGAGTATAATAAGGTACACACAACAATACGAGACCCTGTGAGTATAATGGTACTCATGCTACAAATCGTTTTCACTCATAAAACAACCACTGAATGGGTGCCACTTGTACACACGCTGAGGTATGTATGTACGTATGTATGTATGTATGTATGTATGTATGTATGTATGTATGTATGTATGTATGTATGTATGTGTGTGTGTGTGTGTGTATGTATGTATGTATGTATGTATGCATGTATGTGGAAACATTTGAAAAATGATAAAAGAAACTCGAAGAAAAAATATCGACTTTATTCCATAGTCTGTTGCCGAAATTTGACAATTCAGTGGAAATAAAAAAAATTACAAACACGCACGCACGCACGCACGTACATATATACATTTTGCATAGGGTTCAGTTGTAATGTAAGACAGAAAATATACATGGCCGTGTAATATATACATGTCAGTTCCTTGAAATACAACTCGTTTTATCATCGCAATGTGACTCAGCCTGAGATAATGATTTGGCGTTCTTACCTAATCCACTTTTATATCCGGTAAAGAACACAAACAACATATACACCTAAATGGTCTCTAATGAAATTAAACGTAGCGATTCGTTGGCTATATCTGACCAAAAAAAAAAAAAATAATTAAATAAATAAATAAATAAATAAATAAAATTTAGAACTAAATAGTTGCTCATGATATCAGACACAGAGATGAGTTCCATGCAGCACCAAAAACCATGTTCAACTAAATAGCATATTATGACGTCAGACGTAAACAGTGGTAAGAGAAATCGGAACATATATTTGATAACAACAATTTAAAGGTGGCACTGACTTTGAACCGACTAGGAAAAACGGTTTCCATCGCTAGATAATAAATGCTACTTACGTTTGATTTGTTTTCCGGCTAGAATTGTTTTTTTTTATCCCTCCACAAGTTGGTAATAGTTTAGAATTTTACACCCCTCCACCAGTTGGTAAAAAATTAAAATTTTACAAGAACTCTAGCCACTTACTACTGGTGGTAAATTTTCAAAAACATCTTTTAGTTGTTGTTGTTGTTGTTGTTATTGTCGCTGTTGATACTGATGCTATTATTATTGTTATTGAAACTCTTGTTGAATTTTTGAAAGAAAAAATGTTTTATAAACTTTATTCTGATATAATGGTTATTTGTCTGTGTAGTCGTACATTGGTTATTTGTCTGTGTAATCTTACATTGCGTTTGTGTGTAGTCTTACATTGCGTTTGTGTCCATGGTCTTTAACCACTAAACCGTCTTGCCACGCGTTTTTCATAGCAGTGAATAATGCCCGATAACACTACCATCAAAAGCAATGACCTCGCACGAACGCGAAAAATCAATCAACCTGTCCACCATTGATTACCGTCTGTACTCGCTCATAGGGAAAGTGCAAATGCAAACTGCAAAAACCCAGATCTGCCGCCGCATAATACAGATCTAGGTCTGTGCAGTTTGTTAGGAGCAATTAGTAGAAGAAACAACATAGCCAATGATCTGCAGACGCACGTTTTTGTACTGCTGATCGGGATCTTTGTTATTTGCAGTTTTACGCAACTTATAAGCGAGTACAGACGATATTGTGACTTGGGGCAGTGAACAGCATCTGATTTGGTACTTTTTACGCTGGTAAACAATATGATGAGAAACGTTCTTGTACAAATATTATCGTATTTATATAGAATAAACTCGTAAAAATTTAACTCAACCGTTGACTGAATAGTCCATGAAAAAATGTAATATTCCCTTGTCATAGGAATACTTATCTCAGATGTGTCGTAGACTCTGTCACTGAGATCCTTATGCATATACTGTCTCAGATGTGTTGTACACTATTAATGAGATCATTATGCCTTTATTATCTCAGATATGTAGCAAACTATTAATCAGATCGTTAGCTATATAATAATGTAAAATAATACTGTTAAAATTCGGGCTCCTTAATAAATAGTGGTTTAAACCCACATGACCACTGCCTGTAAGAAACAAGTTATATTGACGGCCTTCAATGTTAAGGATGCAGTATTGGAAAATAATATGAATGCATACATATTTATTTTCTCCAAAATCGTAGAATAATTTATGAAAGTAAAGAACATGACTGTAATGGTCCACTTGCCAGTTTAATGGCATTTCAATAAAGTCATTTTAAACATTGTAAGTAGTGCACATTTCATCTCGAATTTAAAACTGAACCATTTTATATTAAAAATCAGTTGGGTGAATAAGCCAGTGAAGGCTCGAGGCAGTGCAGTTTAATTGTCTTATCATTAGACCACCGATGCTTGGGTCCTGAGCCATTGCAAGCTATGACCACTGGAAATCGTCCCCTTTCAAAGTTACATTTCCTGTACGATTTATTTTCAGAACAAACGCTGTCACCGACCTTCCCAAAGGACTGGCGGTGTTCACTTGGGATTTAGCGTCATTTTCAGCGCAAGATAAGCTAGCTGTACATTGCGGCCAGTATGGCTGATGGAGGAACAACCCGGTAAAAACCTGGTAAAAACCAACTACCCACGGGAAGCTAATGGCAAGTTTTTTCACATAACCACATTGGCCAAGCCAGAGGCTCGAAACCACGTGAGCAATGATCGGGTAAAGGCGAGCGCTTTAGATGACTCGGCCACCCGGGGTCCCTAAGGATTGGTGTACAGCAATAATTATACCGTTGCATAAAAAGGGCCAAAGATAGCCCAGATAATTATCGAGGGACTAGTCTGCTACCTGTATTATGTAAAGTCTTCTCATCAGTTTTGAGTAAGAGGATTACGAAATGATGTAAACAAAAATATGTACGTGGTAACATACAAGCGGTGTTTAGAAAAGAATACAGTACTATAGATATCACATTTGTTTCACAAACATTTACACGGAGATATCTTGTTTAATGCAATGGCAGATTCAATTGTACAGTGATTGTACAGTGATTGATTTTGAAAAGGCATTTGATAGAATAAACAGAGATGCTTTGCGGCATAAATTTCAAAAACGAAAACTGAGCATCAAAATGGTATATATGCTTAAAGCAATACATACGCTTTACTACGTATTTTTAATTCGAATTTGTTTTTTTTATGTTCCATGATTATACGTTATGTAAGCGTTTATTTTGGAATTGACCATGTCCAGAATCAAGTTCATTGTGTAACTGACCAGTAACTTTTTATTTTGTATAACAATAATAAAGTTAATATTTCTCTATTAGTGTGGGTTAAATATTAGGATCATTATCAATGAAGATAAATATGTTTGTTTGGGTTCTGGGCCTTTGACATTGGACCCCCCCCCACGAAAACCTATTGTACCTGATGTTTCCAATATTCTTTATTGTAATTTTAGTAATAGACCTTGTCTTGATGGAAACGTAAGATATTCTAGAAATGAACTTTGGAACTTGATCCTGGTTCTACTTTTCTGTCTTAGCTTTTTATATAAAGTTGTTTACTTGAGAAATCAATCATTCTTGCATTTAACATCTGAGGCAGAATCAGTCTTATTTATTTACTCAGTGTTTCATTCGGCTGGAATTAATTATGCAAATTATTATTGACTGGAAATTCAAAGTTCTCATCTATAATATTTTTGGACTGGAACATTAATTTAGAGTTATAGTGATTTCAGACAAGAACATTTTTTGGATTATATTATTGTGTACATCAAAAGACGGTTAGCACATCGCCACACTACAAGTCACTTTCATATTAGCTTATTCGATATCACAGGCATGTCAACGAAGTCAATAATGGAACTTATATGGAATACCACTAGAATTCAGTAGGAACTTTATACATTAGACTTGTGATGAATCGTTTACGACTATTTGGGATTTAATGTGCATTAATCTAAGTTCTTTTTAACTTTTCACATTGTATTCAAAGAAAATAAATTATTTGTTGAATTTTACAAAACTTGTTGTTTTTTGTTCTTTTCTGTTACTTAGATTAAACCATAAAGTCTATATTAAGGCTTGTGTTAGGACCAGAAAATGACAGATTTATCTCTTCGACTTTCCTTTAGGTGCGCGTCAAGGATGCATTCTTCACCCTGACGTTTATCTTTGTTTTTCTGTGACCTTCAAAGTACATTGTCTAATGATAGCTATGATGTAGGTATCAATGGCATTGTAAAACTGTTAGTAGTAATATGTCATTAATTTTGGACATATAATATGTAGTAGTAATATGGGACAGAAATGTCACTCGGTGGGACAAGGTGAATGTAACATGATAATGGCACTTCGGGGGCCAAGGGAACTTAACATAGGAATGACACTTCGAGGACAAGGGGAATTTAACATCGGAAGGGCACTTGCGGGACAAGCGAAAATTAACATGGGGATATTTAAGGGACAAATATGGTACTTGGGGGACAAGCGAAATCTTCAGGTTAATATGCGGGGGACACATAAGGGACAAAAGGGTTGATGGGGACAAAGGGGAATTGGGAAGGGTTTTCAGTTGAAAACATACACACACACGCACGCGCGCACACACACACACACACGCGCGCGCGCGCCAAAACGCATATGGCAAGAGTGAAAAAGGGTCTTTTCGAGGCAAGTGAGGGGCCTTGAAAGGGCCGTTTTTTGTTTCCTAATTTTTCTACTTGACATCCAATTCTTCCACCATCTCCTCTGTCTAGGAACCTAACTTTCTTCTTTCCATCCTCATGCATCCATTTTGGATGCCCCATCTTCCTAAGCTTTTCCTGGACTTTGAGCCGGGACTCATTCATTCTTTGGAAATCTTGTTGTTTCCTGCCGTTTTCCTTTTCTTTCTCTCCCCATCCACTATGGTCTTCATCTTCTCATTTTCCTCTTCCATAACGTCTTTGATTAGGCTCTTAGCTTTTAGCTTTTTTTGGGGCGGGGGGCACTTCCCTTCTCACTCTGCTTTGCATATACCACTGGGCCTCTACTTGCTCAATAGCTGCTCTACGTCCACCATGATGTCGATCACTTCGTCCAGCTTTTCTGCCATAGCTTCCTCTTCTTGGATAGATAATGAATCGTACGACTGACTGACTGACTGAAGGTATACTCAACGAAATCTTTGTACATTCTCTGGTGTTCTTCTTTCATAGTCTTTACACACTTCACAGTCTTTAATTTCTCCTACGTGAATTGTCTTTCTGCCTCATTATTTTCTATGTGTACGACGGTATTGTTGAGACCTTGTAATATGACTTCCTCTGTGTCGGGTTCGTTACCACTGTTCCTAAAACTGTATTGAATGTCGCGTTCATTTCTGGTAATGGTTCTATGTGAAGTTCCTTTCTTGGATCAATGAGTCAGATCTTTGGCGTAATCAGCCACTTCTTGTGTCAAAGCATCGAAGCCAAAAACCTTTCCGGTCGTGAATTTGTTGGTGTAACCGACTAGATATACACACTTCTTGGTATGTATCGAGTGTGGATAATGCTCGACGAAGGTCTTCTTTACAAGGAGGTAAACAACTCGTTTTCATCCCTATTCTCAACAGTTAAAACAGTTTTTTTTTCTTACACCTATAAAGTTGGATTAGTCATGTTGTCTTTGCATCTACTGTTCATAAATGATCCACAACGAATCTGCTGGAAAACGAAATCCGAGAATATTAGTCATCAATACAAACACAAAACGTTGTCCAAACTCCATGGCAACAATTGTCATAGAGAATTCTGATTCCCCTCTACGTTCTGAACAGCGTTATTGACTTCCTTCCACAGAATGTGTTGTGACACTAAAGACAAAGATGGTTGCATGGTGGCACTATTTTATGTCCACGTCGCGCTTTTGTTTGAAATATTATCTTCCGAGAATAAGCGATCGTAAACTTTGTAAATAACCGTAGTTAAAAAAAAATCGACGAATGACCTTAAGTTTGTATCTCACTTGAATTTTGACAACTCTTTGTAAAATCGTCCCTGTGGCTCCAAAGGTAAATTCTGAATGTGCTCTACTAAACTAGTCATTCACATCAATATCTTTCTTTTTTGGCGAAATAATAACTAACTTTTCAAACAGAATCGGTGGAAAAGAGATATTGAATACATTTTAGTTCAGTATGAATCTTACCATACATCACTTGTCGCAAAGGAGTTCCGTCTTGTGGCAATACTTCTTGTAAAAGTTTTGTTTTCATTCTTCTAAGATTTTAAACTTTTCTTGTATTTCGTTCGATAAAAATTCTATGTGACACTGCCAAATTGTGGGGAGAAAATTTGGCATCTTAACTCTTTAAGAAGTCACTTAAATGTTCGACCATTTGAATATTTTCAAAGCAATCGCCGTTTTATAGTATTAAGATACCAGTGGCTAAAACGTCTGTGGCATAATGGACGCAATTGTTCCTTGCGCTTTACTTGTATGTGAACGCACTCTCTGTAGATGTGCTCACTTAGCTCAAGAAGCATACTACTAATTTCCTTTTTTTATAGTATTCACCAGGAACATGTTATTTTGGTCCGACCAAAGGAAGGTAGTGACAGCGCGGAGACCCTCTGGCATCGTCCAGGTAACCGAGTCTTCATAATCCCATTCGTGAATATCACACCTCAACTGAAAAACCGTAGTTTATCTCCTTTTCCCAAGTGGACAAATCCAGCCCTGGCTAAATGTGTTGGAAGTAGGTCCATCCAAATATTTAGGCCATTTCCATTTACATCTGGAATCGCCTTTCAAAGTCAGAATAGCCTTGCAAAGCCACAGAAAACGTGTACACGTGTATTATTCTTTGATTGGCCCATTTCGATGAACTACTGGTTGTGGTATCCAGAGTTTTTGTTTTACAAGTGCATGGATGAGATCCGTAGGTTGGCACAGGTACGGCATCATTATTATCAGTAAATCTGAAAGGTAGTGCTACATCGCTTTCGCTGGTAGAGCGGTAAGGAACACGAACGGCATCCTTTCCATGGTAGTAAATGAGTGGCAAGGCCTTGATACAAAGAGCACACATTGATTGCTTCTCCTGTGATTTATCCGCGTCGTACAGCATTATTGTGGCATTGGTTCGTCCTAAAAACAAACTGTCTAGCGGGTTGAAAGGTTCAAAGTGTGTTCTCGGGCACAAATTACTTTCTGTACACTAATCAACACGCTTCAGGGACTGTTGAGGCTTTCTTCAAAGGATAGATATCTCCGTGATCCAGAAATAAATTGTCCAGTTCGGATAGGCAATAGGGGCCCCGAGTGGCCGAGTGGTCTAAAGCGCTCACCGTTACGGATCACTGCCATCTCACCTCTGTCTGCGTGGGTTCGAGTCTCGGATTCGGCCAATGTGGATATGTGAGAAAGCTTACCAGTAGCTTCTCGAGGGTCGGTGGTTCTTTCCGGGGATTTCCCGGTTTCTTCCTCCACCATTAATACTGGCCGCCATGTATAGCCTATTGCGTGCTGAAAAATGGCGTTAAACCCTACAACAACAACAACATCGGATAGGCAATACTTTAACATTTCTTCCTGAAAGTCAAACGGGTTTGAAGAGTAAGTATGATACCAAGCGTAGAATTCTTCTAGTTATTATGTGTGCATAACGTCGGGATTGTTGTAGTGAACGTCAGATAAATGTGGGAGCACAACGTGCTGTTATTTTACACTAAATAACAGAAACAAGCAAAACCAAAAAGTCTTGTAAACCTTAACAAATAACACTGGACAACAAATTTTTACAAAAGTCATGTTACTGAAATAAAATTAGTCAATTCTTATCAATTTTTATGTGCTGAACACGAATATGACAGTCAAATTGCAAAATTGGCTCTAGTTTTTTTGTAATCTGCAAGAAATTAATGTTTACATAACGAAATGCATTCCAATAGTAAAAGGTCAACTGTAATAGCCTACCTATAAAAAATCAAGTCATTGACTACATCTTAGATTTCTTCGCCTGTCTCTTGTACAGCTGTTCGGGAGCATCTCTGAGGAGTGTCCAGCAGTAGTCAGCCAGCATTGTAGTGGACCATTTTCCCTGGTATCTTTGTTCCATTGTTGCGATATCTTGATGAAAACGTTCGCCGTGTTCATCACTAACAATACCACAGTTGCTAGGAAAGAAATCCAAATGGGAATGAAGGAAGTGAATCTTTAGAGACATATTGCAGCCAAGTTTCTTATACTTCATCAACATGTCTTCTACTAGTTCCTTATAGTTTTCTGCCCTAACATTTCCGAGGAAGTTTGTAGAAACTAGGCGAAAAGCATTCCATGCTTGTTTCGCGTCACCTTCCAGCAAGTTGTTGAACCGGTCATCTTTGAAAAGCTCTCGAATCTGAGGACCCACAAAAACTCCCTCTTTAATCTTTGCTTCGCTGAGTCGAGGGAATTTTTCATGCAGGTATCGGAATGCTGGCAAAGTCCGGTCAATGGCTTTCACGAAGTTCTTCATCAAACCTAGTTTGATGTGAAGGGGTGGTAGCAAGATTTTCTGAGCCTCAACCAGAGCTGGGTGTTGGATATTCTTCTCTCCAATGGCTACATTCTGCCTGTGAGTCCATTCCTTCCTCATGTAGTGCATTTCCCTTGCTCGGCTATCCCACTCGCATAAGAAACACATGTATTTTGTATATCCTTGCTGCAGTCCCATTAAAAGGGCAACTACCTTCAAATCACCACAGAGGTGCCAGCTGTACTTGTTATACTCAATGGAATTCAGTAGCTGCCTTAAGTTATCGTATGTCTCTTTCATGTGGACAGCATACGCTACTGGAATAGATGGAAGAATGTTTCCATTGTGCAAAAGCACAGCCTTGAGACTCAGTTTCGAAGAGTCCACAAATAGTCTCCATTCTTGTGGGTCATGAATGATTTTTAAAGCATTCATGAGGCCCTCAATATCGGAACAGAATATCAGATTACTTTCCTTTCTGAAGAAAGGCTCCAATTGCTGGTGGCGCTTTCGATATGCAGTAATTGTGACATCTTCTTCTAGAAGATTCCATTGTTGGAGTCTTGATCCTAGCAATTCTGCCTTGTTCTTTGATAAGTCCAAATCACGAATCAGGTCATTTAGTTCTTCCTGTGTTATTCTGTGTGGGGTTGATGATGCACCACAGTGAAAATCTGGATCACTGCATGCTGATGGACCAGGAGAAGAACAGGTTGACTCACCTTTGTCTTCGTCAGATGAATCAAGAGAATATTCTGCTGGAGGTTCTGGAATAGGAAGTCCCTCACCATGTGGAACTGGTCTCAATGCAGACGGAATGTTTGGGTAGACTATTCTCGACTTCTTTCGCTTCGTTATTCCGCCGGAAAGAGGAGGAACCAAGCAGAAGTAACAGTCATTTAGGTGGTTGCTTGGCTCTCTCCACACCATTGGGACTGCAAACGGCATTGATGACCTTTTGCAATTCAACCACTGTGAAAGCTGTGTTGTACATGTAGCACAGCATATATGCGGAGCCCAAGGCTTGTCTTGGTCACCAACCTTGCATCCGAAGTAAAGATGATATGCCTTCTTCACTTGAGAATTGATACTTTTCTTCTGGTTGGCAAATGTCACTTCCCCACAAATATAGCAAAAATTGTCCGCGGTATTAACACACTTTCGAGGCATTACTGTTCTTTATTGTACGTAAATGGATAAAATAATAAGTTTTATGTAACAGTAGCTTGAACTGTCTCGCACAACGTCTAAAATATTTTAAATGCTGAACCTATCTGATTGGGCTTTATATAGTACACTGCTTACGTCAGCTTCAGCAGCCGCCTGGCATTAGTATAATAGGCCTACACATGTATAGTACACTGCTGACGTCAACTTACTTCAGCAGCCGCATGGCATTAGTATTGCATTGCATCAGAAAATGATGCAATCAACTGTGGATGATGTGAGCATGATGGTATTATGCAATGTTACATCATTATTCCGGATGTTGCTGCAGTCCTACTGGAGAAATTTACACAGTGAAACATAGAAAATGAGGTATATGAATATCTTCAAAACGAGAGCCAATACAAATTTTTCACGGTTATATTCGTGTTCGGCACACCAAAATACTACAGATTAGGGCCTTTTCAAGTCAGTAATGATTTCACTGTTGACCAGTGTAATTTAATTCTCTAAGTGACGATAACCTTTCGTCATGAATGGATCATAATTCTCCATAATAAAATCAGACTGGGATTTATTTGACCCAACAAATATATTGTTTTCAATGCATGACTGTGACCTTGACCTCTGAGAAATAAGAACATCTGGAATAGCGTCTTTATTCTGTTGCTTATTTGTAATTTCATTGTAATCCACGCTAACGTGCCCTTTTTTCTTGCAATTAGTGCATGTAGGAAGAGACTGATAATCAGTCTTATCAGAAGTTTAATTTCTAAATGTTGTGCCAGATTGAGATTTTGACATAAGCTTTTGAGAATGAGATGGGTTTTTTTTTTATAACCAAAATCCCGCTGAAATGAAACCTTATTGAAAAATGAAACTTTGTGAGTCCAGGGATAATCGATAGCTGTAGGAGCAGCATTTTCCATAGTTTCGACCTTTCGCTCTTCAGAATAGGTCTGACATCATTATGGATGCAATTCTTAAACTCGTCAACCATTATAAGTTGTCTAAGATTATCACAATCCATCTTTATCAGTCTTCTTGGCTGTGTGCCACCTATCAAACAATTGTTCTTTTCCCCTTCCAAGTTCGACATAGGTATCTTAGCTATAAATGAGTTCACAAAATGTTAAGCTACATATAGATTTCGTAAAGTTTGTAATGACAAAATACACACATTAATCAGTTATGGGGGGAAAAGGAAAATTCAGTACTGATTGATTAATTGTCAACTCCACAAAAGTGCATACTCAATATTTCATGAATTTTAACATTCTTAAGTAATATCCTAATCACGAGCGAAAACAGTGGTGTAGCATGTTTTATTTCAAGGTCTAACTTTATATTTTTAGTTTAACAAACTTGAGGTTAGCGTTAACGTTTAGATCTATCGAAATATCATTATATATTCAATATATATATATATATATATATATATATATATATATATATATATATATATATATATATATATATATATATATGTGTGTGTGTGTGTGTGTGTGTGTGTGTGTGTGTGTGTGTGTGTGTGTGTGTGTGTGTGAAGAGATTATTTCGTCCTTCACATTATCTTTGCAATGAAATCAGCACTTTCTAAAGCCGTTTGGAGTCTAATTTTTAATTCGTATTTCAACATGTAATTGATGTGAACTTTTTTTCAAAATATTAAAGATAATCTTAGTCATTTTTGTGAAATAGAAACAAGTATATTTTACATAATCAGTTTAAGTTAACCTATTGTGTCAAAACTATGTACCTCATTCATTTTTTCTTTATCGGTCAAGCCAACGATTGATTGAACCCGTCAATAACTTATCTTTATGACCTTTAAATAAAACAGAAAAAAAAAAATAAACCGTGCTTGTGCCAACCAATTACACAGTTGACGTCTAGTTTATGTAACATCACAAGAAGGAGTCATGCATTACTAGGATGTCGTTTTCTCCGACTACTGCGGTCGTTAGGTGCAGAGTGACCCGGATGTGGCTAGTATGCAAATCATGATCATCCTATGATTACGATTGACTGAACCCAAGGCGAACAAATGAAAAAGGGCGTTGGCTGCAGAACCACTCTAATTTTCTAAGCTTTTATTCAGGAAGCATGTTTGGTATATATTTTGTTTAAAACCTTTTAAAAATTCTTTTCCTGCATAAGTACCGATATATTTCATCTCGCGGTACATAACACGGTATA
This sequence comes from Sinohyriopsis cumingii, assembly GCA_028554795.2. Lineage (NCBI taxonomy): Eukaryota > Metazoa > Mollusca > Bivalvia > Unionida > Unionidae > Sinohyriopsis > Sinohyriopsis cumingii. The sequence continues at coordinate 69,884,647 of CM068827.1, read as the reverse complement.
ATGTAACTCGTAGCTTCACTACTGGTTATACAATCGCGTTTATCAAGTGTGTGTGTGTGTGTGTGTGTGTGTGTGTGTGTGATTTGGATTTTGGACGGAGCTTTTATTAAGGAAGAAAAAATATCCTCTTTATAATGTGGCAGATTTAATGCATTCCATGCTGTATAAAACTCTACTTCATGTCCTTCAATGCAGATGATCTTTCTTCTTTTTTATTGTTTTTATTGATTATTTCGCTCAACTATTCTTTACTTTAATTTGTTGTGCCTGTACATTTTTTACACTGTTATTTTTTGTATTCATTTCATTTTATTGGTATAATGCTTTTCTTTTCATCTTTCTTTTTCGTTGTTCTCTTATTGTGTCTCTGGTTTTATTTAAAGTAGTGTTCACCAGAGATATATTCTTATTTTAGGATCTATCTAGTGGAATCAGGCTGTACTTTAACTGTGTTCAGTTATAATTTTAGAGGATTATTTAATTTAAATTATTCATTGGAATTTTAAAGTGATCAGTGATACTCTTGGACTAAATCACTATTTTGGAACATTCTATATTATATCATTGTGATACAGCAAGACTTGATACGCCTGTGCATTAAGACTGTTCGCACACAGGTACATTCAAGATTGTATTTCATAAGGAAGGCGACTGGAATTCGTTCACTACACTCTATAATTTTGGCTTGTTTTAGAACTTTTAGGATCATTTGGGATTTAATTCATAATGCTCGAATTTCCTTCAAATTTTCATCTTATATTCTAGGGAAATATATTATTTCTTGCAATTTACTGAACTTGATGTTTTCAGTCTTTGTTGTTGCTTAGTTTAAGATTATAGAGTCGTAATAGATAATTGTGGACTCGTCCGAGATACGAATTTATTTCAACTAATTAACAGAAAATAAAATTGGTTTTGAAATTTAAATTCGCGTTGTTTCAGATTTTCTCAGTCCCAGGTATTTTAATATCACATATTTGAGCGAGTTTTAGTGAAACGAACAAGCTTCACCATGTCGTCTAAACTGGAGAACTTCATTTTCAATCCTACCCAAGAAGAGATAACATTCTTGTAAAAGGAATAATTGTTTGAGCTTGACAGACAATATGATCTTTCTGAAGCGAAAGCTTCTTTAATGAATCTATAGATAAAGAACATCTGGCTCTGAAATGAAATTAAAATGACTGTATTAAAACGAAAATGGAAATAGAGTTAAGAAAGATTCAGCTTTAAAAAGAAACGATGCGAATCTAAAATCAGAGAAAGCAAACATGTATGTGTGTGTGTGTGTGTGTGTGTGTGTGTATGACTTGGATTGTTAACGTAGCTTTAACAATTTTTCAGTCATATCGCTGCAGTGTGGCAGTTTATAGTGATGTCTATCACTGGGGCATCATGCCGCAGACATGTAGCATGATGTCCCCCCAGTCACATTATCCTGACACCAGGCCGACCAGTCCTAACACTAACCTCTCAAATCCTTGTTGTCTTAGGCTGTGCCTGACGTAGTTGTTCCAAAAGCAAACAACAACAACAACAACAACAACAACAAATATATAACAAAAACATAGTAACTTAATGTCAATCCATCTTTGAGAACACACCATACAAAAACATTTCGAGAGAGACAAGACACACACGCATAAGATGTCGAGGCAACTGTTAGTACCATTTTTTTATGTCTTTGGTATGACTCGGCCGGGGATCGAACCCACGACCTTCCGCATCCGAGGCGGACGCTCTAACCACTAGGTCACCGGAGCGGTAGAGAGCAGGAAGACTGGGAAACATTAATGCAAATGAAGAGAGACAGACAGACAGACATACAGAGAGACAGATACAGACAGAGAGACAGACAGAGACAGACAGATAGAGACAGACAGAAAGACAGAGACAGACAAATGCAAAGAGAAGGGAAATGCAGGTGCAGAAAGAAGAAGGAGAAAAGCAATTGTAGTTAAAAGACTTAGAACTGGCAGGCCAGAACGCACCCTCTCCTTTACACACAAGTTCAGGAATTGAGGTTGACTTTACCAGAAATATAACGTCAATTCCCCCTTTTAGTGAGCAAGAAGTAGATCAATATTTTCTCTGTTTGTGAAAATTGCTAAAAAATTTCTAATGTACAAGAAAGAGAACATAGCTCACTATTATTACAAAGCATACTTACTAGCAAAGCTCGTGAGGTCTACACTTCGCTGTTGGTACAACAGAGTGCTGATTATGTTCTGGTTAAGGAATTTCTCACCCATGCGACAGAAAAATCTAGCTGCTTTGCTAACCTTACCTTTTCTTATCTCATTCTAGTCATCTCAGACCAGTCGTCTCACTCAAGGTGTCCACGCGCTCAGAACTACTTTTAAGAAAAGAAATCCTTGTTGTCTTCAGCTGTGCCTGACGTATTTGTTCTAAATTCAAACAACAACAACAATAAATATATAACAAAAGCATGGTAACTTAATGTCAATCCATCTTTGAGAACACACCATACAAAAACATTTTGAGAGAGACAAGACACACACGCATAAGATGTCGAGCTTTTTGGTATTATGCTAGTTTGGGCAATTTTATCATATACGCAGACCTAGCTCAGTACAGTTTCAGGTCAGCGTCATTATATGTAGCTAAAGCTACGTAACTAGTTTTAAATATTTAGTGTGAAACAAATTATGTACTGTTAGCTACATTTAATGACGCTGACTTGATAGGATAAAATTCTCAATGCTGTGTGAAATGAACTATGACAGAAAACACGAATCCATGCACATAGACTATAGACCTATACACTTCATAGCCTCCCAGCTCTCTTAACAATTGTTCTTTTCCCCTTGCAAGTTCGACATGGGTTTGTAAAGTTTCTGTTTTACAATTTATAAACTTCTGTCGATAAGTCTCAGGTACCAGCTCATAACCCTTTACGATATATTCATTAATTACATCATGAATAGCAGTTACATGTATCATCAGAGGAGTTCAGAGATCACGAGATTTGCCACTCTTTAATAACAAGGTCCAGTTCTGTTTTAACTATTTTAACTTTTCAGCTATGTTTTCAATATGCCGATAATATTGATCTACTCCTTTCTCTGTAAAACGGGACACTTGCCTAATATGTTTGGTAACATCAAAACCTGAACCTTTTGGAGAGTGCTTTCTGATTGCCATTTCAAGTCCTTTATTTCAATTGCATTTCCATTTCTTCTTTTTTCGTTTGCATTTTCATTCACATTTTTTCTTTCTGCAGTTAAATTTTCGATTCATTTTCTTTATTTGTATGAAGCTGAAGTTTTTCTAATTATATTTACAACTGTTTTATTTTTAAATTTCAATTCTATAACTTTTTTTTCAGGACCAGACAGAGATTCGTAAATTAAATCCAAAACCACTTGTATCAAAATATATTCGTTTCCACCAAATCTTGTATCAAAATAGTTTTTATTTTCCGTTTTAGCAAAGGTACTTTTAGGTCTGAAATAGAATAGCAGCTCCTTCTTTTTTATACACTTCAACCCTTCTTTGGTCGGATTAGAAACACAACTCTCCACTCGAAATGATCTTGTGGAAGTTTAATGGCTTCAACATGTAAAATCAAAATACCAGGACATAGAAATTCCGAAACAAAATGTACTAATTTTTAAAAAAATTGAATTTCGTTCAAATATTTTTCAGAAATTCTTATCCTGGACGAGCCCGGAATTTTAATTACGATTCTATGGTCTTAAACTAAGTATAAGAAAAAATCTAAGCAAACAATTTCTGTAAAACAATTTAAGTCACAAAATGAAAATTGAAGAAGTGGCAGTATTATTAATTAAATCCAGTAATGGAGTATCCTCAAATCTGATGATGTGCTAACAGTCTTGGTGTATCATAATGGCATTATCCAAAACTCCTTTGAATAAATTCGCAATAATCCCAGAATAATATTTTAGTCCAGAGTCAAAGACAACTTTGTAATTCCAGTGAATAATCAAATAGCTTCCTCTGAGGTTACATCTAAATGGAACATTAAACACATCTGCAGACTGTTATTAAAACAAGAACATGGGAAATAATAATAAATTAATTAATGACCCTTATATACAATGCGACAACGAAACTAATATAGGTTCGTATGCAAGCCCGATGAGTTAAGCAGAAATTAGTGACGTGAATGCCAGTTTCTTGTGCAAATTCTAAGTATAGAAAGATGAAATTCACTTTTTTCCACTGGTCTTTCTTCAGGTCTTCCTCCAGTTCATTCTCGTAGTTTTTTATACTGATGTTCAAAGTCAACGACTTGGCAATAAAAATTACATCATTGCTTTCATGAAAATACGCGTGCCCTGGAGTCTTTTGTTCGAATGAGCTGTCTACAAGTGGAGCACGGTCTCAATAATTCACAAGCACTTTTCTACTATTCAGCTTGTTTCATGCGATGATGTTCGTAACACTTAGGAAATCCTGTGATACTAGTGATGGCATCGAAATGCTTTTGATGATGATTCACGTGAATGTATTTTCCGTCTGGGAAATCGGACCCTCGAAACACGAGAGCTTCTGGAACAATACGCCGCCTCGTTTGTTATGCTTGCCTACTGAAGCAAGAGGTATGCTTCTCTTCCTTCTTTTGACATGTCCGATTGTCAAATGATCGGTTCCATTCTGCGGTTTTGTTCTTGTCAGCATAACTTAGACCCACGACTAGCCTGAGCTAAGCTTGTCTTGTCCTGGGAGTTGCTAATTTGGACGATACTGTGTTCGGTACTGCGAATGTTGTCCACTAACGAAACTTTTCTGCGTCGGGTGTTAATTCTGCCGGTATACAAAAAATACATTCAGACGGGAAACTTCATAATGTGTTGATGGGTGGAGAGCCTTGAATGACCATCCTCTTTAGCTTGGCTTTTTATCGTTTCTGTGTCTCTAACGAGGAATCCTGTAAATCTGTTGTGAAACCTTCTACTTTCTGAGGTAGCTCTTTGGACTTTACTTCTTTAAATTTCACAGGATAGGTGTAAGCCGCCGTTGCATATTTTCTGGAAGTCAGTTTTTTGCGTCTCTCAGCGTGATTATGAATTTCATGAGCCACCGAGCGACGTTCTATTTGGGTACATCTGGAATTTCTTGGACTTGTGTTACAAGTGGACGGTGTTATTTTCAAGCGCACTCATGTCCTCTATGAAATCACTATCATGTGATTGGGCTAACAATCAGTCAGCGTAGGAGGCGACACGGAAAGTCGTCGACGTCGCTTCATAGCTTTTTCTTCTCGTATCTGACTGAAATACTGTGATCGTTTTATGTTAATTCCATATTTTCATTCGATTAAGTGTTACACACACTAGGTTCCTATTTTTAGGGCGATTTTCTTACCGTTAGAGTAAATAGCATTCATTAAGCTTACAAAATGAAAATGTGGTGCTATAACGGATTACCGTTCTTGTAATAAATTTGCAGAATGTCTGTGAAGAGAAAGGAGAATGGGGTCCATAATGACCACAATGTCAAAACAAAGGAACGACAGGAGAAACGATACATGTTATCATTGCCAGAAGAAAGGACATTGGTCTTGAGAGTGTCCTAAGAAGATAGAGATCAAACAAGAGAAGAAGCAAGAAGGAGAGGAGGAGGAGAAGAGGTCTTCAGAAACAAAAGGAAAGAACGAATCCCTGTCAGAAAATGCAAAAAAGTAATACCAAATACTAGAAGAGGAAAAACACATACAAGTGAAGAAATTCAAACGAGAGAGAGAGAGAGAGAGAGAGAGAGAGAGAGAGAAGGAAGGAAAGAAGTGATAGACTTTTGTTATGTGAAACTTTCATTGTGATTCAAACAGGAGAATACACAAAGGAAAACCTAAGGTTTTTTTGCCTTGATTTTTTTTCTCAATACTATCGAATAGTGACTGAATCACGCACTCACACACGCACACCATTCAATCATGAAGAAAAGTGATTTTGTATAGTATGTATAAGGTGTTGAATTGTATAGGTCATGTATTTGATAGTAGGTTTGCACGAATTCACCTTCTTCTTTTGCATCATACCCGTTTCATCTGATAATAGCTGTGGGGATGAGAGATTACACGAGGTATTTTGTATATAATGTATGGTGTGTTCGATGTTAGATACCTATTCCCGTGTTAAATTCCCGTAGACTCTTATAAATTTTGGATAGTAATCAAAATGTGTTTGCGGTATTTTAAATGCGTGTGTTTGGATTGTAATCAAAACTCAATGATGCTTTAACATTTTCGTTGGGAAATGTAACCAGGGTGGATTCTGCGGTGAATGATGGATCAAATCCACTTATCTTCCCTTTAAATGGATAGGTGGCAGCATAGAACGAAGCGCTCCAATATTACTTCCGGTTTAAGAAACAAGCAACAAATTGATAGCATCTTCATCTTGCTTTACAAAATGTCTCAATCGTACGGATCACGGAGGTTATCTTCGGCGAGAGAGGAGTTTGAATGTTTTTTTTTGGGCGAACGATGGAGTTAATTGATAGGTATGAAAATATTAGTGATATTTTTCATAGAAAGAGGAAAATCAGTTTCTCATATCTGCATACAAATGGAATAAGCGTCATTTGACACATTTCCTTTGTGATTTTTTCTGTACATATTTTTCAACAGATTCATTTCCCTAAAACTACAATTCACGGACCAGTCAGCGATTTGTTGTGAATAATTCTTTACATAGTTGGTGGCATAATTTAGCGAAAAGTCTGGACTTCCTTAGAATCGACGATTTTAGCTGTTTAGTTTGGAAATGTATGTGATACTGGTTAAATATTTATTACGTTAAACACCTATATAACATATTATTACGGTAATATCATATCTGCATTATAGTCAACTGAAAATGTTCTTTTTGTTCTCATTTTGGAAGCCTATGACAATAAGTTTTTCAAAGATATCGTCATTGACAAGTATTTTTATAAGTAACATAAGTGAGTTTTTTTTGCTATGTTACTACTGCTCTCCTCCAGAAAATAATTATCGGTAAAAAAGACAGAATATTATTACTCTGTTTCTTATTTTAAATGGGTTTAATTTGATATTGAGCACATGTATGGCTTTAGATAGGTAGCACTGCCGGATTACCAAATAGGCAGAGTAGGCACCGGCCTAGGGGCCCCGCGACAACGGATCAAAATAATATTGATAAAACGTGTTAGGAGATAATTTGCGAGGGGGACCCACTATTTTGACTGCTTAAGGGTCTAAGGGCCTCCACAATGTTTAATCCGGCACTGGCATGTGTGTGTGTGTGTGTGTGTGTGTGTGTGTGTGTGTGTGTGTGTGTGATATAGGTAAGATGTTTTGTAAATGAATTTATTTTTAAATTCAAGCAACATACACCCAAAACAATAGCTGGGTGGTACAAGGGCCCAGGGCCCCCGAGGCTCAAGGGGGCTCGTATATTATCGTCTGATTTCACAGGCAGGGCCCCCGAGGCTCAAGGGGCTCCGTATATTATCGTCTGATTTCACAGGGAGTGTTGTTAATAGTGCTGCAACCGTATCTCTGGACAAGGGAGGATAGTTATGGGCCCCTATGTGGCTGTGCCCAGGGCATTCAAAGGCCTTAATCCAGCCCTGAAACCAACTAAGATCAACATCAGCGCTGCGACTGGTTGAGTAGCGTCCGTTAATATTAATACATCTTTTGAATAATATCAAGAGTGCTTTAATATAAAATTAATAAGCGTTTGCAGGGCTGGTGAACGTTCAAATGCACGCAACGCTTCAACAGCAGGATGACTGCCTATTGGCCCGTCCAGCCGATTTTTAAATGTAAGTCGAATTAAACAGTGGTAGACGATTTTGTCTGCCACGGGTTAATTAATAAATAATCAAGTGATGGTGCAAGCTCCTACTAGTCAAAATACAATGAATGTGTTCTTATGTATTCGACCCAGTGAGTTCCAGGTCCACCTGTCAAATATAAGTTGATGACGTCAGTGTCCCTTATGCGTGGAATCATTAATGAAAGTTCATTCCGCATAAAGACACCTCGAAAATGTTAGTGGCGATGACTTCTGCCAGTTAGTCAAATATGTCCTTACTGGAGTATTCTGCGAGTTGTTCCTGGCAATCGAAGACGTTTCCTTTTTTATTCTTTTACGAGGTGAAAGGTCGTTGATGTTTTGAGACGCTATGCATCATCCTATCGCCTTTCACAAAGCCATTCCGGATGTTGTTCCTACCCCATCTAGCGCAGCTGCTTTTGCAACCAATGCAGCTGCAGCAACTAACAGGGTTAGAATCGCTGCGACAAATGGAAGATTTTCACCAATCATTTGCATTTGCATCAAATCTGACTTGGATAACTTTAATGTTACCGAGGTGTTCGTTTGTCTGACTGCATTAAATTCGATTAAGTTTTAAGTTAATGGTCCCAATAGTGTTTAAATCATTCATGCGCGAAACGAATTCGGAAACTTTAGTTACATTATGATGATGTTTAAGTGAAAATTTATTAAGCTTTAAGCTCCGATATCATTCGTGATGCGGAGCTGAACGATCTATAACAGTACTGTAGTGGTAATTTGTGCGAGAGGAAGTGAAAGTCGTTCCTGGAAATACATAACAACCACCAAGATTTATTTTATTCTGTTTGGATCAGTCACACGGGGACAATTCCAGTTAATCTTTTCAGAGAAAGCCTCGATGTGAGCCTGTCATAGTCTTTTTTTTTTGTTGCTCGTTTTATTTTTGTAAGCTGAATTTCGCCTAGGCTAACATTAACGTTGCGATAGGACATTATTATTTTAAGATCTGAACAGGTATAATTACTCTATCTATTTTTAACTGACGCGTCAAGGACCACCAAAGGACCACCATTCGTACCCTCTTGTCAGAGAAGATCGCACCATAACATATGCGACCGCCAGCCGCACCTACACATGTATAAATGTACATGTCGATCACGGGCTGCCTCAACAACTCCATATGCTTTATGAAAAGTAATAATTCGGGTTCAAAGTAATGAAGTAATAAATTAGGTTTAAAGTAATGAAGTCGTGCAGGGAAATTTTGCAAACCTATGTCACTGTTTTGATACTGGTCCAGATACAAGCACAGATTGTGATATGCACGTACCATATGTTTTTATTGTCAAGCAAAACTTCTTCCGATGGTTCCTGATGTCCATTTAATCGCAGAGAAACTTCAGTCATCTAAGTTGTCAAATATCTTGTGACAAGTTTGGTCATTGTCTCGATTTGTATTTTGAAATGCCCAAAATATGTGTTTTGGCAGTAAAGCAATGCTGGGTGCTCATTTGTCATGTAAACTGCCCCGCTCTATTGCTCACCGGGTACATGTCTGTGGGGTGCGCGAGAAACGACATTGTTGATGCGGTTCCAGACTTCATAAACGACAAAAAACGGTCTTCTGAAGTCTATAAAGGGGTTAGAATAGGCATCCATAAGGTTCATGATGACAACTGATCTTTACCAGCAGCTGCAAGTTCATAATACCAAACTGCATTACTGGCGTTGTTCTTACGGAATAATGTGACTGTTTTTTCCACTCCAACAAAAACCTTGTGAATATCTCTGCAAAACCTAAATATATGACTGAGAGGCATCACACACGAAAACCTTAATGAGGTTGCATGAAGCTTGTTATGTACCTACATCTTTAGCAGGGGAGCTTCGTAGTTTATATATATATATATATATATATATATATATATATATATATATATATATATATATATATATATATATATATATATATATATATATATATATATGAGAATTTTAATTATCGGATGTACTAGTATCTTTGATGTACAGTGTAGATGGGCAAATAGATGTCGCATAATCATCGTTGTATCTGTTGAGTCCAATAATCGTCGTGGCAATATCAACGTTGTCAAAAATTGTTTTAATTTCCTTTCCGTCGATGGAATATTTTGGAATATTTTGCACTGTCGAATAACGTCATGGTGCCATTCTTAACAAATCCTACTTTGGTATTGACGTAATCTTGTATACGTATTCTCTCAATTTCCAAGAAAGCCTCACAAGGAAGCAGTATATTAAACTAGCCAAAAATTTGGGCAAGCCCATACGACTACTAATCTGAAAATACCACTGATCCTGTCCATAAGCAACTGGTCCTACATTTCATCATACAAGAATACTAAATTTAGTAAATGACGCAACGGTAAATTCGGGTTAACCTGAATGTCAGTCCTTTATAAGGTTGTTCATATAATGAAACATGGAAGTAAAACACAAAATAAGATATGTATGTATGTCAACTTGATTAAATTTATTAAATGAAGCATAGCATGGCAGGGTTTACTGACCAGGCTGACGATGCTCACTGTCTAGCTGATCCAGACCCATACATAACTCATCTAAAGGCTTGGTATCAAAATCTAAGTAGTGATGAATAATCTGAATTGAAGTCTGAATTATAATCAGGATCCTCGTTCATTTGACATTTATCAATGACAGTATCAGAACTAGACACCGCCTCCAAAGATGAGGATGTGATGCTATGCGCTCATGAAATTAGGTTTGCGGAAGAATGAGTTCCAGCAGTGGATTGCTGGAATTGGAACTGTATTCATTACTAATCATAAATATAACTACAGATTTCGTATATTGAGTACACACCAGTAATTGTTTTTGCTCCGAAGATTTGGGACACGTTTGGTGCATTCAGTAAACTTAGGGTTCGGATTGGTCTACAATTCCAGATAAAGGATACTTCTATTGAAAACCTCAAACAGGCAGGAGCAAATCATAGCCTAGTCATAACGATTAGTGGTATCTAGATATCTGATATATGAATTTGGGAAATAGAGGTCGTATCCATCCAAGTATGGGTTATTGCCACGAGCATAGCAGTGGCTCACCATAGAAATCGCGCCACGGATTCCACGCTCAACAAATACAATTTCGATCAATGTCGGTGTGTAATTCCAACTCCATTTTAATTTTTAACAGCAGCGAATCCCAGTGATTCCCGATGACGAAAAAGTGTGGGGTGGATCGAATTTGTACACACGCATGTCCGTATCCAGAAACATCTCAATGACATTCGCGAGTTAAAACGCATCTTTTCTTAAATACAAATCGTGCTGGTCGCCATGTTCATAATCTTTTTTTTTTCTTCTTCTAAATTACCTCTGGAGACAGTGGTGAGTAAAAGACTGAGTTTCATCAAACTTCTCCCAACTACTCATGTACTGGGTAAGGATTTTTACTGTTTTGTTTGAGAGGAAACCGAACGCTCCATTATCAGCGGAACAACCGTATTCACTAGTAAGAATTCAATCTATCAACGCCATTTGCAGCAAGGTTACTGATTAGTTTAGCAAGGCTGGAATCGAAACACTGAAACGCGTCAATGAATTGCAACTGACAAATCCTAAGGGTCATATTTATCCATATTGTTTGGAATTACTCTTTTTGGTGCCTTTGATGATTTTGTTATTGCTTGCTTTATTAAGCAGCTATCAAAGGCACGCAAGTTATAAAACACCACATGAAATGTTATTTTGTTTAATTTGCAGGCTTTGCGTTCCAAGCGATGTGTGCAGCTCTTCTATGCGCGCCTGTGATGTGATAATATTCATGAAGTTTGAAAGCAGTTGTGCTAATTTTGCCGTGAAACACCCATCCAGAAATAAGTGGCTTTAGAACACTTATTATCATCATGGGTCTTGACCATTCTGCGGGCGAACAGAGCTTTGCCTCAAGTATTTAATGGTAATCTAGAGCGATTTAAGAAACACCTTGGAGCGCTAGTACCCTGTGCTATGTTACGTAAACAAGCACATATTCACGATTGAGGTCAAATAAGTGAGATCCTAACTCAGATATTATTTCCTCCAATTTTGCATCACTGCCATTAAGTACCCCTATTTTTCCAGTGTAAAGTTGTACACCAGCTTGTAAATTTCCATTACATGTTTGTATCAGATAATCTCAAACTAGAGGTGAAAGTTATAAAAATAATCCGTCATTGTTACTGGTAAATTTGTCATATAGAGCCAGCCTTTTCTCTTCAAGCACGTTGTATAGGTTTTCGTAATTTGTATGTCATTGTTAAATTAATACTAAAAAAATTCTGATTTTTTTTTGTTGGGGGGGTGGGGTGATATTCATTACTTTGGCTACTATATTCCCTTGTTGTTCGAATGTCATCAACATCGTCGTCGTCGTTGTATTATTCATTCGTTTCGTTATGTTTACTATGTACTCTCGTCAAAGTCAGCGACTTTGTTTTTCTTGCAGAACAACAAACAATTGCTTCAAGTTTTTTTTCCCTCATAATATTAGCCATGTTTATATCGTTGCTCCTCTGAGATTACTCCTAAGTAGATGTTTATAAATATGAACTGGATATTTGTTTGAAAAGACATGAAAGATATTTTGGGCCTCTTTGACAAAATCTGTATGATGCATTTAAGCGTAACGGTGATTTAATATCCTACGCGCATCAATCTTAGGAAGTTTTTGCCACTTATCTATAATGCGGTAGTTGTTGAATATAAAAATATTCTCTACCGTAAGTTGGTATAACATATTCTCTGCCAGCAGAAAATAATCTCAAACTACAGAAACATTCTCGTGCTAACTCTGCCACAGACAATATACAGTGTAGTGGCGATGAATACTCTTATGCCAGCAATATATTTTGGTCGCACAGAACAGATGCAGTAAACCCACAATCAGTGATATGGGCCAGACTGATTTCACTTTGCAAAACGTTTACACGATCGATGGGTGTGGCAATTGTATTTAAAAAATAAAACTATTATTGCATTTCCCCCAAATTAGATTGTTTTACGCGCGTTTTATTTTACTGCATAAGTACTTTCACACTAGCCTTCTAATTCAGTTTGTATTGTCCTATTGCTTATGCACACGAGTGTGACCATATGATAAAACTAATAAAATAAAGGGTGTATAGAAGGCGTTTAGTCACGTCAACACCAAAATTCTAAAATATATAGTATCACTCTTCTCGTGCTCTCAGTTTCCACGAAGTTATCGTTTTGTGCTAAAATTATACATAACAAAAAAGCAATACTGTCATATAAAACAGTTATCTTATAAAAGCATTACTTTGCTTATGAGCAAGCATGGCTTTCATTACACGTTGGATTCAACATGTTCAGGAGTACCACTTTTTCCGCTTGTTTGATAAATCAACCCCCTAAGTCTGTGTTGATACTGATGGAAGATGTGTGGGTATGATGTCACCTGCTCATTAAAATCTGCAATTTTGCTGCATGCATATCTTTCCGAAACAAACCTGATTACACTGTAGACACATACCGATAATTGGAACAGTCATATCTAGCGCGAAATTCAAAATGACCAGAGAGCAGATGGTGGTGCTATTCCGGGTGGATTTACGAGTCACCAAACATAGGATTTGCTCCGGAAATATAATATACATGCCACCAAAAGAACCAGTCAGCCGACGCTAGCTCCATAGCCGCGAGAAATACCGGTAAGTGTATAAAATGTACACCGATGTGTGCAGCCAAAACTGGCTGCAGATTTTTGCATGTTTTAATGAATAGGTCATATCGGCCCCTGAATCGGAAATCAATATCATCACGGAAGAGGGGCCGAATTATCGGCCTGTTGTTCTGCAGCCTCTTTGCCAGTTATATGAACTACATTATTGTGCAGTCAATGAACACAGTACAGTAATATATTTATTGTTCCATCTCTAATTTACACCATTCTTCCTTACTGTGTTGCTCATTTCATGACTCCAAACTATGAACAGTAATTGTATCAGACAATAATTTGTCTTATTAACTTCCGCCGAAGTTTCTCTTTCTAGTCTGGTATTTGTTACAATTTACAATAAATTTCTTCAAGCGTATTCCGTACTGCCAACGTTTGGGTCCCACATATACACTACTCCATGGACCCATATGTACACTTTTCCATGGTTCCATATATACTCTGGTCAATGGACCCATATACACGCTCCATTGTCCATTATATACACTGCTCCTTGAGTCCCATATATACATTTTTCATTGGTCCCTCATTTACACTGCTCCTCGACTTTGTGCACTCATACCGAAAAAATATACTTTCATACAAAATGGTTATCTCATTAAAGCATTACTTTTTAGGTCCTTTATAATGAAAACAATGACTAACAAAAAGTATCTCTGAACTTCTTTATCATATTCCTTCCATTCTTAACATTGTTTGTTGGTTGAAATGGTTTAGTTTTTCATTAATATTACTCGATTTGTAAAGTTGATTATATATTATTTCTAAAATAATTAATATACCTAGCATTACCAGTTTCCACAATTTGTTGTCATTTTTCCACAAGGACTCTACGTATTTATAAAATGACATAGGTATTTATGTTATTAGATAAGTGTCTGTTAGCAATTCTTTATAATACATACCGCCTGTATTCGCTTTTAAGTCCAGTCAAACAGCCAACAGCAAAGATCATTATCTATGGTAGCATAATGCGCCTGAAGATACATGCCTATGTTGTTTGCTCTGCTGATTACTCCTAACAAACTGCTCAGACCAAAATCTGCCGGCGCATTATGCTACGGCTGATCTGGGTCTGTGCAGTTTTTAGTTGAGATCGTCTTATAAGCGAGCAAAGACGGTTAGTGTACCAGCACGAATTCATTATTAGCTCATCTGGTCCGTAGATACAGAGCGAGATTTGCGTTTAGTCATGATTATCGATAAAGTTTTATTTTAAAACAAGATCTGCGCATAATAATGAAAATGAGCACAATAGTTATGTGTGTTTGTGTGTTTTGCATTTTTAATGTAGCTTAAACAATATGTCAGTCATATCGCTATGATGTCTGCAGTGTGACATTTTAAAGTGATGACTAATACTTGGCATCATGCCGCAGACATGTGTCATCATGTCCCACCCATTCACATTATCTTGACACTAGGCCGACCAGTCCTAACACTGACCTCTTAATGCTAAGCGCCACGTGCGACATGCTGTACCATTTTTATGTTTTGGGGATGACTCGGCCGGTTTTCGTGGTGACCTTCTAACCACTAGCCATCGTAGCGGTCCAATATTTATGAAATTGCATGCTATGTAAAATCAATTTTTTGTCTCTTTAACGCATCTTTCTTTTGTATCTAAATGAAAGGAAGCAAAGTAACCCGAGGTATAACTGTTGACTACTGAGAATCACAGGTTTGGTGTATTTTGTTATTCTGGCCTCCAATGGTGCTTCGCACACGTGGCCAGGCACGCATCTTAGAATGGCCAATATCGGTGGAAAAATTCAATATGGTGGAAGTAAAACGAAATATGCGTTGACAATACAGAAATATTATTCTATCAGTTATACCAGGCAGTGTCACAGCTGGCTTTTGCTTTGTATTAGTCAACAATTATGTAAATTAAGGAAATACTGAGTATTTTTTGGAAGTGTCACCATGCAGTACCATCATTATCAGCCATTATATATGACTTGGGGTTGGGGGTATGCTGAGAGGTTGCACAATTGTATTATTGTGCTGTATTTGTGTCAGAGATACTTTATTTGAATGAAAGTTGTATCGATAGTGTTTACCGTTAGTTTACATTAAGTTGCAAAGTTTCTTGAATGTATATTGCATTAGTGGAATGGATAATGGGGTCGGGGTGATTGGTATTAGGTTGGTAATGCAATACATATCTGTGCAATCTTTGGAGCATTACAGTTCTGCGATTTTTACCTATTTTATAAAATATATTTCTGGTAGTATGTGATAGCCTCGACTTGAAATATGGATAGGTCAAGTATTGATGTTAGTACTGCGTGCAATACATGCTCAAAGAATATATCTATATTTTAAATCATCCATTCGTTTTGACACAGAAATTAATAGATGTATACAGCTACCGCCATGAAAAAAGTGATTTCCTTTAAAATGGATGTTGTTTAACACTGATAATCTTAAAAGATTTTTATAAAATATACCTCATCATGGAATTTAATATTTTCCTTTTCAATTTAGTCAGGCATTGACGATAGATTGATTTCAGGCCACATATTAGTTAATGTAAAGCCAGTGTTAACAGTTTTATGCAAGTCTGTAAGCTGAAAATATTGGATGTTACAGACAGACAACCAATACGCAAAATACATCAACACATGCACGATTTTCTGAAACATGAGTTAATATATGCTCCGCTTCGTGCTACTTTATAAATTGCTATTGTATAAGTTAAAACATAAACGTATCCACTGTTAGAACTGTTAATTTTAGTGTGTCTGAGTAGATCCCAATACAACATGTACAGCTCTGATAATTTTCAAAGACATGACACTAGTGGCTAACACTCGTTTCACAGACTTATATATTACTTGTTGTTAAAACTGTAGTTTTGCTTCTTGGAACTACTGATAAATACATATACAAAACAGAAATAACGCTGATTGCTATGAACGCATCATTCCTGCCAATTTGAGTATTTTTTAACCATCATAGTGATATTGAAATTTCTAGTTCAATGTTATCAAAATCATAAATTGCATAATTTTACAGGTGTGACAATTTACCTATATAAATACATATATCATGTTAAAGGTATAAAAAAATATTTCTGTATATTGCTAAAATGTAACTCAAATAAACATTATTACTACCAAGTGTATTTGCAAGGTTAGTGGATTCTTGTAATGATCTTTTCTTCTCGGGGTATGTAATATAGAAAATAAATGTTTCTGATATTAAACAGGTGTTGGCTGTTTTGAAGCATTTTGTATTCCTTCTTGTAGTGTGTATATACTTGTTAATTCTTGCCAGCTGAGAGTTTGGCCAGTCATTTATCTCCAAAATTTGCATTGCATAAATAGGCATCTATTGCAGTAGCAACCTAGTTCCACCCACGCACCCAATAACCTTATATATACCATTAATGCATTCTAAAATACGTGCATTTACAATGATATAAAAATCAGTTTATCATAAAAGGTTTAAACTTAAGGTTAAAAGGCAATTTAAACACAGTCAATCAAACTTTCATTCACACAAACCTCAACCAAAAGATTTTTTAATCTCTCACCGTACCCCCTCCGCCAACGCATACATAACGGCTCAAAATGGCATAGTGACACGTTAAAGAAACACTCAGCACTTCTATGACTGAAATAGTTGTGACTAATCCAACGAAAACGCTTGCAACGACACAGCTGGAATAACTGTTGTAATGACAATGCCTTATTACCAACGCAGTTTTCGATAACTTCCTCCATCTTGATTGCTTCACCAGTATTGGCCATTCAACGACACATGCCTGGCCTCTTGTCCGGACCATAACGGGAGGCCCGAGTACCAGACTAGGGACTGGAGTTACGCGAATTCTGATATGTTTGGCTACAAAGAGTTTGAAACTCGTTTGAATTACCACATTAAATGTCTACAACATTTGTCAGTTATAGTTTATCACATGCATTGTGACTTATTTGATGACATGTTATGCATTCAATGCCAATATTTTATAAATTATTTGAATTCCTATATTTAGCTTTACCACCGATATGTTTTTTTCATCCTGAAACACTCCTAGAAGAGTACACCACCCAAAACAACAACTACAAAATCTCCAAAATCGTATATTGTAATTTCAGTCATGTGAAAGCCACGATCTTGGGTAAATTTGTTATGTACAAGAAACGACAATTATTAATTATACCTTTATCTTTGTAAAGAATTTTTATCAGAATACATTAAAATATATACAATCGACATGATAAAAAGTTAGCTGGATAGTTTACTGAAGCTGTGTTCTTGTACTTGCATGTAAGCATGCTTAGTGATATGATCAACTGTCACTCAAGACAGATGGGTGATATTACTCCCACTTGAGACTCTTTGATATAATATGCCGCATTTAATGCATGTATTTATCACTTAAGATTCATATCTTTATGCTCAAGTCACGTACAGGTTTACTGGTCACATACAAGATTTAATTACGCAATAGTCATGCGATCTTCATCATCCAAAACATTGTCCGTTATTAGCTGCTTGTTATCGCCACCGTATTTCAGCAACGTAGAAGAAAGCCATGATGAAACAGGGGATACATTTTCATCTGAACGTCTAGTTAGCGCTAATGAAAGTGGTTCTCATCTGACACCTAATATGGTTACCATGGTGGCTGTATTGAAAATCTTGTCATCAGGACCGCAGAGAGCGATCAGGGGCCTTGGGTAAAGAACACCCGGGCCTCTCCTAGTTCTTGTTGAAACAAAATGGTTCCTTTATAAAAAATTAAAAAGTGTTGTTCAGCCCGGGCCCGTAAGCGGCCCGGGCCCCGGGGATATATCCCCAGTTGTAACCCACTCTTTTCGGCCATGCTTGTCGTCACTTCGTCTTCTTAAAAAGATCGACTTTTCACTTTGGATCTTGAAGTTAAAAAAATGCTTATTTTTTTAGACTCTTCCAGCAGAAAGTGTTACCTCTGCACGGTGTCTGCACTTATAAACTGACAATGATATTCAACTGGTTCTGCGCGAATGTGTGTGTGTGTGTGTGACTTGGATTTTTAACGTAGCCTTAATAATTTTTCAGTCATATCGCTACGATGTCTGCAGTGTGGCTGTTTATAGTGATACCTAGCACTGGGGCATCATGTCGAGACATGTAGCATTATGTCCCACCCAGTCACATTATCCTGACATCAGTCCGACCAGTCCTAATACTAACCTCTTAATGCTGAGCGCCAAGCGATGGAGATATTAGTACCATTTTTGTAAGTCTTTCGTATGACACGGCCGGGGATCGACCCACGACCTCCCGCATCCGAGGCGCGAATGTGGTGCCGATCCGTAATATCGTAGAACAGATCGTTTGGCTCAATTATCAAAGGCAGATCTGGGTTTCCACTGTTCGTTTTCGGCTGCCTTATGCACGACTAAATACTATAATTATGACATCAATGGATCACAACAATGGTTCAGTCTCAGTTATATGGCTTTAACCTTGCTTTATTTACGATTTTGCCTTATCATGAAATACGGTATATTGACGAGAAAATGCAACAAAATTGACGAAACAGATGTTACTCAGCTCTTTTATTTGCATACAATGCTGTTCGAACAGTCATTTCAATACGATACATTTCCATATACATGCAATGATTCTGATTTGACAAAAGTCACAAAGTATAAAACAATTTCAAACCAAGCATTATGACGCTAAACGAATGTCTTCTTAGTAAGATTTGAAATTTGTTTAATTGCTAAGCTGATTATTAGTTTAATTTGCTTGTCTATACAAGATATTGCTGGACGAAACCCATCTACTCTTCACCTAAATCTGGAATTACAAAAGTACGCCCAGACGAGGTGCACATCTTAAATTGCCATATGTATAAGGGATCAGTCACATTTTCGTAGGTGGGGGGAGGAGGGAGATGACCAAGAAGTGATTCTTTTGGCAAGAGAGCTCCTGCCGCTCATTTTCTGAGAAAGTTTTACCACCCAACTGTGCATACATCCCTGTTATTCAGTGAAAGATTTTCTTGCTGGTTAACATGAACAACTAATAGAAAAACAATAGTCTCGCTCCCTTCCTACCTGAAACCCCCTACTGAAGATAGATATTCGGTGCCTAAGATGGGGGTAAAGATGTCACTCACCCAAGTTATCTGTCTCCATTAATATATTGTGTTAAACATTGTTACAACTTTATAATATACTTATTGACTTCCTTGGTTTGCACATAAGTTGAAATGATTGACGAATTAACAACATACGTGATACTCTTTATAGTGGCCTGGTTGGACTCAATACAGGAACCATGTGTTTGTTTGTTCAAGTATAGCCACTATTAAGTTTTTGAGTGAAAATATATTGGCATAGTTCATTATGCTATACAGGTATTAAATTCGTGACTGTGAATATTTGGCTCATAGTATATTGCTTGTTTAAAGCCGGGACACCTAAGCTATTGGTTAACCAGAGGTATGACTTTCTAATTATTCTTTATTGATCAAAAGGAAAACACGTTTTCATCAACGTGACACAGCTATCGTATTATATAACAAGTGAAGTTTAGTAACCATAATATGTGCAAACAAAGGACAAAACCTTAGATTCTATACTTTTATTTCAAGAAAAAAGGGATATAGGAACGTTTTTCCATTTTGTTGCGATCCTTTCTGGATTTTAGCAAGACATAAAACTACATTTCCTTGGAATGCATAAAGTGTGTTATGTATGTAGAGAACCACAGCGAAAAGAAAGCTGCTTTGACTTTAATCACGAGTGTTGCGTGTAAGATTTCAATTAACTGGCATATTTGCAAAACACTCACACAGTACAAACGTTATCCAACCTAAAATAATCCAATCTTCAAACAAAATAGCCGTCTACTGACGAAAAGGAAACAAAGATTCATATCCGCTTTGTTTTTATTAAATAAACATTAATAAACTGTACGCATGTTTCTTAAGAGTTTAGGTTCCGATAAAGGGGTCAGATTTATTTCAAACTGTCTCGTTATCAACGTCCAATCAAATCTGTCCTGAAGGTCACATGTACTAGGTAACAGCCTGTCTTAAACTGACAGTTTTCAAGATTAATTTAATGTACTTAAAAAAGGTAACGAACTTCTACAAAACAACCACCTGTCTTGAGAGGCCGCAGTGATTTTTTTATTTTAGCGGCAACTACTCAGACAGGTGTGGCTGTCAGGATTGAATGTGTATCCTTGGGATTAAGACATGGTATATACTATATAGCGTGGGGCTGAGACAAATGTGATTGCATAGCATTCCATTTAGGTCACGTTTGACTGTAGTGACTGTATAGTCCTGGGGTAAGACAAGTTTGAATTTATAGCCTTGCGGCTGAGTCAGATTTGAAGTCATGGCTTTGGTTTTTAACTGTAATTTTCTGGTTGCGAAGATTTTTACTGTAGAGCACAGATCCTATGGTTTAGAAAGCCTTGAGTTGAGATTAGGCTGGTCACAGAGCCCAAGGTTTGAACTGGGTTTGAATCATTGACCTTAGAGATAATACATATATGACTACATATCAATGTGGATGAGACTGGTTTGACTGTATATCACTGGAACTTGAGATTGAGACAGATCTGTCTCGGTAACATTGGGGTTAGGTAAGTTTCGACTGATAAACTTGGTTTGACTTGTATTCTTGGAGTTAAGACTGGGTTGACAATACTGATATAGGTTTAGCAATACAACTTTGGAGATGAGAGTATCATAAGGCTGGATTAACACTATTAATTTCTCATTTTGACAAAAGGGATGGGAATCATCACCTGAAATAAACATAAATTTCCACATGTACGGATTATTTCGTCATAGTGACGTGTATTGAGATACTCGTTTCAATATTTTGTAATGGTCTTAGGTATGTTATTAAACCTACACTTTCTTTAAACTGTCTGCGTTTGCTTCTGCTTTCGTTTTAAAACGAGATACCAGCAAGGTAAGCCAGGGATAGGATTACATCAAAATACTATGAAAATTAGGCTACCTCGGTCTCTTGTTTCTTCAATTTTGGATCACTGCTTTTTTATTTATGTATGCCCTTTAAAGGCTACTTTTCTTTTTAACTGTAAATTAAAAATGAGGATTTATTTTTAAAATCAGTATGGTCATCATGACAGAATCAGCTGGAATACAACATGGAAACAGAATATGCATATGCAAGTAATGCGTTTATATTTACATTTTCCCGAAGGAAACTTACTGTACATACTGTCTCATAATTCGTGTCCAACTGCAATCAACATAGACCATAATCTGCCGTTGCATAATTTTGATTAATCCTGACATGCTTTATAGACCCAGATCCAGTACTCATTATGCTAAGTCAGAGATGATTCTATGCTGTTTTCACGTTGACCTGACATATAAGCGACTATATACAGTACATGTCCCACTCTGTGAAACTCAACATTTACAGAAGGCTTCATTGTTTCCCAGTTCATAAGCATGATGTAAACACTATTTATTTACCAGATTGACTTAGAACCTCCGCTTTGCCCGATTAGATTAGGGCGTTGGCTGCAAGTTTACCAAGATCGTTAATTTGAAAAACATAGATTCTGAAGCGGCGGCATATGGTAACCAAATACGAGTTTGTGCTGACAGAAAGGTCAAACTTGGCAATGTTCATCTTGATAAATTATAATTTGATAATATTTTATGTTGGAGAAAATAATAATAATAATAATAATAATAATAATAATAATAATAATAATAATCGTACCTTTCTGATTTCATGCTCACAAAGTGATATCCATTCAAAGTCTAAATGTTATATTGCAACACGATCAAACATATTCGGCTCATCACCCGGCAACAGTACAAACAAGACCAGTAGAAACAAGATCTGTTCTAGTAGAAACAAGAGCTGTACTAGTAGAAACAAGAGCTGTACTCTTGAAGAGACTTATTCAGACAATATGATATTGGCATGTTCAAGCAGTGCAGTGGTCGATTTTAAACCATAAAAAACGTTATTATTAACAAAACCTAAATTACATCTAATACACTCTGCTTTATATTACATTTCATTTCTGTTCTTCACATATATTTACAGCAAATCACCCACTCCAGCACTAACTAATCAGAAAATATCCGTGCATCCACTCTTTTGCGACCATATGCATAATCGTGGTTCGTAGAAATTATACTCAATAAGCGAAATCCATCTTGTCTAAATAGACTTGCATAAAAAAGCAATTTTCCCAGATAACATTAGAAGATATATTCCTCAAAAATCTTCTGTAGCACGTAGGCTCCAATTGTAAAACGTCGCTTTTTCTCGCAATTGTACACTTCTGTGTAATATACACGTGTACAACAATTATGTATGCAGGATGCATCACCTTGTCATGAGTGCAAAAAGGACGACACACACTGTTAGCTGCACAACGCGGTGATATGAAGCAGACGAAATAGTCCTGGACTGGTTTCTCGAACTTGCTTCTGATTTTGCTGAAAGAGAAAAGAATTAGATAAGAACCGCCTCAATAAAACATATATATTATCTCACTGAAATGTTCGTATCTTGGGGTTTGGAATTATCATTCTCGCGTTTTTCACAAAATAGGAGTCAGAAAAAATCCGATTGGGGATGTACATAAAACTTTGGGGCAGAGTATTTTTTTGCGTACAAAGAAAACCATCTCATATTTTACAGGCTAGCATCATGGGTATGTTCTGAGCCAAATACCATGTCAGAACAAGGACATTGTGGTTTCACTAGAACAGTTGTTAGCAATAATTTTAACTTGATATGTTAGAATTTACGCATGGTCAGAGGTCAGTGTCACAGAAAATATGTTTTGGAAAGTTACATATCCATGTTATAACACCTTTGTGAAACAATCAACTGTACTGAAACAATCAAGAAAAATTGTCGTTGGTATGAATTCATAATTTAATGTGCTAGTGGGTCCGTCGATCAACTGTCAAGATTACAATAGGTCACCCATTAAAAGCATTACTAATCATAGCTGTAAGTGCCAATTGTAAATTGGCTTAACGTTGAGGAACACTATTAAGTTATATACTTGTTAATAGGTTGGTTGTATACTATTGAATTATTAATTTTAAATAAAATTATCTTTCAACAATCAGTTATGCGTTTTAAAAAGCGTTTCCATAATAGCGCATTTTTGGGGTATTTTCTAGTGTTGTTACTTTTTGGGGAGAAAAGAATCTTCTACATGCACAAAACAACGGCCACGGACGAAAAAGACACAACTGGCAGTGATGCAAACGAATTACCCTTCTGCCAATAAGTTATGTCAATGCACATGCGCTTAAGTACTGTTTGTTTTAACTTGGAACATTAAATTATGAATCTGTCTTGCAATCAGAACTCTCGTTCTAACTCGTTCTAACTCTCGTTCTATTTTGTTTGTTTTGGACCGGTAGAACAAGGAGGCACCACTAACTGAATGGTAAGTGAAACATCGCTTTACGTGATCTTTGTATACTGGTTTAACACAAGCTGTTTTTGATTCGTATATTTGCCTCCTCTTTAAAATATTGAATTTATTACCGTCAAGAGCCAAAAGACTATCCTACAAAAACTGGTTGATGATTTCCATTCAAAAGGAAAGTATGCCACATCATATAACGCATTGTGCAATGTATGGACAGAAATGGTGACAACGATGCAAGCAAAGTCGTTCGAGACGATTCAGATGTAAAGCAAATTGGTAGATCTAGTTGTCAAGCAGTGACCAAATATATTCTGATATATGAGTCATGCAGGTTGATGAATTAATCCATTGGTACCGTTTTGCCTGAGAAAATTGAGAAGGTCGAGAGAGAGAGAGAGAGAGAGAGAGACAGAGAGAGATAGAGTTTAATTATTTCAGTTAGAAAAAGCTGCAAAAATATATGATTTCACGAAACCTGATGCTAGATAAAATTTAGCGCAATGCGACTGTATGCCGTCTTTGTTTTCTTACTGCGGTCTGAAATGGATTAATGGATTAAATTTCAACGCATCAGTTGTCTGTCGTACATTTAAGCAGAGGCGTTGGATTACTTATCAGACATCCTAATCCGATCTTGACAAACATTGTGCACCATTTGGTAACGATTGTACTGATTAACCAGGATCAGACCTACCACAGTATGGTACAATAATACATCAAAGACTAAAAAGTCCTTTGGGATAGTAGTTATTGGATCTTTTGGACTGTCATGCATGTCGTCATGGCACCAACTTTTGGCGTCCTTTTTAATCATACATAACTCCTGTCAGCTGTAACTTTGATTTAATTGCTACGACAGTGAAAACCTCACAACAATAAAGAAAATCATCTCTGGACTCGTAGTAATATATCTACCACACATCTACTCGCAGTAACATATGTGGTACGGAACCATATATCTCAGCAGTTAAAATGTTAAGAGATAAGGCAAACATAAATGACAGACTTTATAATACATATCCGCAAATAATGTATATAATGCATTCCCTCACACACAATTTACGACTCTAGAGACCACACATAATACGTCCATCGAGTTGGTGATACTGATCTGAACGTTTTCTGTGAGTATTACTATTTACACAAATGCCTGCAAGCCATGGTTGATAAATCTAGAAGATTGCTGTATCTGTTTTAAAGAGACTGCAAAAAGAGCGGTTGATACACTATTAATGTTTTCTTGCCCATTATTTTCTGACAGTACATCATCTATATATTAGATTAGCAAGTCTACAGCTTTGAGTGCATTACAGAAGCGTGAGAAAGATCTTTGACATCTGCCCCGCGTCGTGGCCATATTGGGGTTAAGAGACTGAGTCACGAATAGCGAGAAGTATGACAAATGCAGTTACTACGATGCAAAGTACCCTTCAAGAACATCACTTAACCGGATCAAACTTTGTTTTGCGATATTCTCTGCCATTCATCGATCACACATACACGCTCTTTAGTTACTGCAATAAAAAAAAAGAATGAAATCATCAAACACTTCTAGAATAGTAGTGGTCGTAATGTTGAACGAGAGGCATAATAAAGTGTCCTTAACCTTTCCATTATCTAAATTTCGTTTTGATAATAAAACTTAAAATATTTAGACAAATTTAAAATGAATAAATGTTTATTGTATGCAAAAGGAGAGACATTAAAGCGTGTGTGACAAACCAGTTAGGTGCCTTATGATAGTGAATTTTCAGACGACGTTTCATAGAACTGTGTTAACATTCTCGGGCAGGACAAATAGAACGAAACACATGTGCCCAATACAATGATTTAATTAAGATACGATAGTTTGTTTAACAATATGAAATTATTGAGTTAAGTTTACTTAAATCTACACTGTACATAACCAATAACATGGCATACTCAAATCGTATTGACTTTACACAAGCTGATACAGCATCGAAATGTCGCACAATTGACGTATAAATTAATCTGTCATACGTCCTTGTTACTCCATCGACTTAAATGAACTTGTTTTACCGCTGATGTTTAATTTACAATGCAGTTATGGAGTCCACATTACAAAGCTAAATGCCATTGTTTCCTACCGTTACTTTTTGCCGTTTTTGAATTGAATCAATTTCTTCACGTTTCTATCTATCTATCAATCTATCTATCTATTTACCTGTCTGTCTGTCTATATATCTTCCTTCTTCCCTCCTCTCTCTCTCTCTCTCCCTCTCTCTCTCTCTCTCTCTCTCTCTCTCTCTCTCTCTCTAGTGAGACGCCCACTGCCGTCACAATATGTAATTCATAGGGGCCTACTGGAAATTACCTGCGGCCCACAAATCCTGTCCATGGCCCTACACACACACACACACACACACACACACACGCACGCACGCACGCACGCACGCACGCACACACACACGTGTCAATCAAGAAACAGTATCTTTGAAAATTCACCTCGTTGCAACCACATAATTCTGATATAGCGCGATTTTGTTTTCGTCAAAAGTGTTATGAATAAATTGATCATGTGCATTTTGCATTGAATGCCAGTAGATATATCTTGTGTAGAAAAAGAAATATCCGGCAACTTCGCACCTTGCATTAATAGCGCTTTAAAGATTATGATGGAGGATTTGCTCGAAGTTTAAATAAATTTACCACGGTAGATAAGGTCCCGATTTTAACAAGGGATGATTGAAACCTAATAGACATCAAGAAAAGGTGATTTTCCTAGTTATTGGGATCTGACTGAAAGTTTGACTAGGAGGTTTCCAGACATGTGTGTTTTGGAGCTCCAACCAAGGTGTCTTTTCCGACAGAGAATTAATCTACCATTGTTACGAATTGTGTATCATCTTTTGAATTTATAATATAAGTTTTATATAAGTAGTTTGAGAATGTTTTAAAACATTTAATTAAACGGTTAGTACTATTGAAAAGTACACGTATACTTCGTCGTAAGAGTTGTATTCATGACAAGTCCGACAACTACGGTACTAAGTTGAAATCAACAACTAAGCAGGTCACAAATCACATGCGAGTATGAATGTGAGTCACGTAAACATAGCGTGTGACTCAAAGTGAAAGTGCCATATGGAGAACTAACACGCGCTCTCTAGCATTTGATTGGTTGAATGAGATTTTAAGTTCAGAATATGACTGTGTATGTCGACGACAAAGTTATTGTGAAATAGAATAATACGATTCAAATTATTCTAGAAAGTATTGTGAATCAGAGATTGTTTATTTGAAACGCAAATGGACACTATGATTACACACACCATTTATTTGTTTCTTCAGTTATGCTAGTGTTCGTAAGAGCCATTGAGAAGTAAATAGTGATTTTTAATTATATCTCTTTGTATATAACAAAACGGATAAACTTTTATTTAAACAGACATTCTTTTTGGATTATGTGATTATATTCAAGGACTTGAATATTTAGCTAATTACATTAGAGCATGTGAAACTTTCAAAGGCTTCGGTGATATCCTTCGTTCATGAGATTTCATCGAAGTAAACAAAGTTGGATTTAGAACTGTGTTAAATTCAGTTGTGTTATCATCGTAACACATACACACTATATAAGCTTCGTTTGGAATACCTTAGAACAGTTTCCGGATTAGTGCGAAATTGATATTACACTTAGGATGCTTGGAATTACATACAAAGAATTCATATACTAAAAGTTATTTTTAAATCTTTCACTTTGTTTAATTTTATATTTTATTTACAAAAAATATATTTTGGAAAACTTGAAAGCTGGTTTGAGTTTTACATAATCTTGTTTTTTAAGTTTGAAGCAATAGACGTAACACCATAAGCATGGCCATGTTCAACTACGAAAATTGGTGGAGTACGAACAAAGACGGCATCATCCTGTGTTCATCATCTTGCTTTTGCCACAGTGATGAAAAATTTGGCAACACCTTGTCCAGACGTCATACGAGAAAAAGCAATGTCGACAAAATGGCTGAAAGGAGATCAAACTGAAAGTTGTTCCACGTCAGAGCATCACCAAACATATGCATGATTTATCACACATCAACGTTAATAAGCTGTGGGAGGGGTAGGTGGGAAGGTAATTAGTCTCTAGACGCACACGATATCAGCTACGTATAGAAAACACAACTTCATCTGCCGTACAAGTCATCTACCCTTTCTTGCCTTACTCTCATTTGTGGAAACTCGGCTTTTAAAGATTAAATAAATTTTAATATTTGATAATGCATGCATGAAAGTGACAGCTTTGCCAAATACTAGTATTCCAATGTGAAATAGGTATACAAGTTTTAAATGCTGTCACTTCATTATCGGCAATAATAGAACAGTTTTGTGTTGGTGTGCATGACAGATGTATGAAATTAATATTTTCCTTTGGTTTGATTAAGCCGGCTTTAGAGGTTGTTGTGTTTTTATGTGTGCTTTAACACTTTTTGTTTTGTTTTTCATAGTTTTAAAAACAACATGGATTTTCGGGAGGTGTTGCATCTCTCTTGTACTACTAACTTCATATAATGTAGAAACGTCTGCGTAAGGTCAATGCACAATTAGGAACATGTTTTTTTTTGTAATTTTAAGTTATTGCTTCAACATTACTATTAATAAACAAAAGCAAAAGTGTTCCTAATGGTCAGACACACACACACACACACACACACACACATATATATGTTAGTCTTGTTAATGTTCTTATATCAAAGGGAAGCAACCGCAAGAATGGAGCTTTAGTGGTATGTCTATTTTTAGCTCCCTTTCTTACCTTTCGCATCTACCTGTTCCTGTACATGATGCTTCTTTGGGGGTCATATGTCACCTTATCTTATTTCAGTTGGGCAGCTGTCAAATATTGCTCTTAAATCTGACTGCCAAACATTGAACAGTTACATCGTATCTCTCTCATCCAATCAATCAACTGAAAATTTTGCACCTTAATGTAAAAGCAAGAACGTTCGCTCCCGCTCAAACAATCATTCAAGTACAAGTCATTTGTTTCTAAGTATTTAAGCATCTGCAAATAAAATGCAGCCAATTAAATATAAAATCATTAACATTGTAAAATACTCGAATGTCCAAATAAAGAAAAGGAGGACACTTCTGTATAACCTTGAACCGAACAATTGTATTTTTTACGGCGGTTTTCTCGTCCACTTGTTCCCCTAGGCTAAAACTATCATATTGAGAGAGAGAGAGAGAGAGAGAGAGAGAGAGAGAGAGGTGGGTGGGTGGGATGTTCGGAATAAAATAAGTTAGCAAGTACACAAAGAGAAAGATATTAAAACTTGCTCATATTTATCGAACCATTATGTATGTAAACAATGAAAGTAAACATAAAATGATAAAAAGACAAAATGAATGAAGGCGAGAAAAAATCAATATTGCATCGAAAAGAGAGAGAATAAATTTCAGACAAAATAGATTCAGCAAATAACAATAATTGATTGACACTGAGTCAGCGAATAGCCTTAAATGATGTGACATGGAACAGTTTTTTTTTTTATCTGTCGTGCAATCCTGTACATGGGCAATTAAAGGACACGTCGAATTATGAAAAGACAAAAATTAATCATCGCGAGTAAAGAAAAAAAAAAACCTCCACAAGCCTGGTTGACCAGGAATTGACCAGAAATATTTAGTAGTTCCGTAGTCCATATATCCAGTCGGACATTGCACAATATACATTTCATTTAGAAAGTAAAGCAAATTTTTTATATTTCCAGATAAACTTACGCTGAATTGTTAGATATTTTTACAATATAATGTAAATTTTCTTTCAGTATATGAAATATTGGCAGTTTTCCATCAGCATCGGAAAATTATCAAGATGTATTCAAATTTACAGTCAAACAGTCAAATTTAAAAAAAAATACAACGTGCACTTCTGCTTATGAAGAACTTTAAAAACAAGCCATGTCTTCACTTCCCGCCATGCATTCAAACGGTCCAAAATGTGTGTCAGATGGATTTTGATTAGTCTGATTCAAATACACCACAGTACAATCCAATGGACATGCACACATGACTTGCTGATGAATCGAGAGGGACAAAAGTATGATCACGTGAGTAGTTGAAAAGAATAAGTATAATAGTTGTATTAATCAATCAAGGGTCCACAAGGGCTCTATAATAAGAATTTGTGAAAGTCGTGATTAAAATCATCAAGGAAAAGTCTATTTTGCGTTATCTGTAGTATTTATGTATTTGCTAATTTGATTTTGAACACTCTCTCTCTCTCTCTCTCTCTCTCTCTCATATGTCAATATTATACTTGGTAACATTCCAATCTAGGAATAATAGTTCACACAAATATATTTAACCTTAACATCCATTCGTGGTTGAATGACTCATACTAGTATGAGCACACGCTATAATGCAACGGTTGTTGCATGCAAGAAGAAACGTTTTGTCTAAAATGTTGATGATGGAAATAAAACAATTGCCGGCGATAACATTCTAGTATTGCTGGCCATTTTATATCACGCTGAGAAAATAAAAATATTAGAGTATAATGTGATTATAAAGGTTGTCTAATTTGACGGACCTTCTACCGCTATGAATAATAACAGCATAAGTCACTGCATTTGGCAACAAAACTATGGCTGGTTTAATATTAAGTGTGTGCATATTTAGACGTAGCATAAAGTGCATGACAGGAGGCAAACAAATAAGAAGCAAGGTGTTTAGTATTAGTTACACGATATGCGCGAGTATGATACCAGATATATCGCATGGTGGGGCTACGAAAACGGTGTTGATTGAATAATCCAAGGGGCTTTAACTCCCGAGATTTCTTTGCCAATACCCACTGAGTTATCCATCCTACGCTATAACTAGCATCGAAGGAGATAATATTTTCTAAATGATTTATTGCATAATCGTGGCCTTCTTTTCAATTTGCATTTAATGTATACTTGTTTTTCGTCTAGCTTACATATATGTTTCCCTCATGCAACTCTTTCCCGGCAAACAAGTTTTATTTCTTCTTAAAAAAGTTTTAAAAAAATGTTGCAAAATATTTTTTTATTAAAAAATGCAACCATTTTGGACGCTTTAGTTTTCTTTATAATATTTGTAATAGTGTTAATCACAATAATTCGTTTCGAAAATGTATTTGGATTATGTCAGCTGAAGATAATGCTATTTTGCACAATGTTTTCATTTATCTAAATGATGCTTTTAACAAAAGAAGTAATACGTAATTTAAATACTGTGTTGGTTGATACTCTCTAATAACATTTAGTTAAGATATATTATCTGTTATTGCATGACAGCAGCTATCTCATCAGATCTTGTCCATGCTCTAATGTTTGATATTGCCATCACAGAGTGGTAGAATAGTATGAAGGAAGGCATACCTGAGTTATACGAGAAACCGTTACCTCTAGGTTGGATGATGTTCGGCTTATGCATTCCAGTGTATGGTCTTTCAGGGGGTATAACCCACAATATACTATTTGACATAGTTGATGTAGACGTAGTGGTCCCTCTGGTTCTATCTGTAAGCTCTGAAAGATATGAACTCTCAATGATAAAGATTTTTCTGGGACTACCCTTTAAACACAGCTAGTCATCATGTGAGAAAATTTCCTGCTGTACAGAGAAGACCAGTTACCGCTGTCTCAATGTCTCATTTTTACCCGCGGTCCCAAGGTTTATTGTTGATATGGTGGTTTCGGTTGATCTTGAAAGTCGATGCTTGGACAAGGCATAATAAATACCCCCACCCACTACCCACACATATGCCTCACAATTAGGATTGAAAACACGACCCTCCGAAATCCGACCTGGTCTTACTCGCCAAAGCTGGCTACCCACGTAGACATCGGTGGTCTCCAAAGCAAGACAACCCAACCTAGGTAAAATGTATGCACTTTTACGCCACTACAGAATCAGCACAGTCAATAAGTTGATTTATATTATTTATATATTTATTTATTAAAGACAAACAATGTCATATACTAAGTACGTGTGCTTTATCTCCGGTATCATCAGCACCAACGTGCCTAACATTTTCATATGATTGTCCTACTATAGGGACCATATACGGTTTGTAAAGTGTTTCAGACGCATGGGAAATAAAGTGTGAGTTCAAACTGACAGTCATTCATACAAAATAACAAATAAATAGATAAAATACCTGCTGAATATATACATATATAGAAGACCTGTACTCAGGTAACAGGTAACACCTGCAGTTCCGATGTTTGCGGATAAATGACGACACAAAATAAAGGAAGAAAAGCCAACAAAATAAACCCCAATCAATCCAGCTGCAGCCGGATTGATCATGAAAGAATATGAAATCCAAATATTACGTGGGGATAAAGGAGATTAGGCTCTTATCCCAATGCCCGTAAACTTATAACTCTTGTGTATGTCGCGTCAATATGTTGTGGGAGAACTAATTTAAAGGGAAAGTCCATGATGCATTGCATTCATTACATATAGTATTAGAAGACATTCGTATAATCTCCACATCAGAACGGAATTCATTTTCGCATTTCTACAAAATACATCTCTCGAAAGTATTGTAACTTTAGTCAGCCATTACAGACTGTGAAGTTACAAGGTCAGGTTGTTTGAAATAGTAACAACGAATAAATAGTAGAATGACCATAGCCGTTTTTTATTTTTGTTATGGATCTAGGTTAAATCCTTAAACCTCCATGACTTCGTCCTCACATCAGACGTGCACGAATGCAAAAACCACTGGTGAACCTGCGATTGTAATCCGCGAAAGTTACCTTGAGGGTCCCGTGCCAAAGGAAAGCCATGTTGGGGTAAAAGACTTAACCTGGATCAGTAACCAAACAAAATCGCTATAGTCATACTACTATTTCATCAACGGTCCTGTCCACGCCTACGACCATAGTCCACTGTCAACAGGGCCGAAGAGAACGATCACGGGCCCTGTGGTAAGAAACACCCGGGGTTCTCCTAGTTCTTGTTCAAACAACATTTTTCTTTTATAAAATTAAAAAGTGTTGTTCCGTTCGGACCCTCTTACGGGCCCAGGCCGTGGCGATAGATCACCATACCCCACCCCCACACCCTGTCGGTCCTGACTGTCAACGGCACAATTGTTTATCATGCTACTATGCACGTCTCCGAGATTGTCTGTCGATGTGACAAGTACAGGCGTGAGTAGGACACGGATCCCACCTGAGTACTGCGCGTTCAAGTAGATCATCAATGTTCGTGCTTTAAACAAAGCAGCCACTATTACTGAAATTATCCTGAGCACAATATAATAGGTGGATTGACCCGTTTGTGAGGTGACTATTCAAACTCCGTTCCTTTATGGTATCTTCTGCCATCTGCTTGCTTTTTTCCATATCGTTGTTCTATAAAATATTATGTGTTGTACAATAAAGCCTCCGGACACTGCTGAAATCGTTCCATGTATTATGAGCGTAATTAACGGCTCTCAGACATTATCTTCCATTTCTGATATTCTTTTCTCCAGATCTGATATTTTCAGTTCTAGAGAATCTAATCCAAGCATTACTGACTGCTCTCTAATAATATATAGTACGGGCTGTAGATCTTTTTTTATATATCACACGCTTTTCTTGACTTAGTACTATCAATTAGAGGTTGTTGATCTTTATAGTTTTTGTTTTTAAAGCTGGGGAATATTGGAAAGCATTTCAATCTGATACAATCGGGATGAGCAGATTCCATACATTCCTTGGACCTCTTTTGCAGGATTGGAACCATGATGGGCTGTATTTGCGCAATAATCTGCTGTGGAACGTCTGCTTGTTTTAGGAGTTTATTTTGGCATTTAAATACGTTTTATGTATTAAAAAGATGTTGCTAGACGTTAACTGCCTGTAAACCATATGACTTTTTGGGCTCGTCTCGATTCCGTGTCTATACTCTCAGGTGCCCGTGGTTTTCATTTTCACCAATACAGTGTCGAATACAGCCAAGCTAATCGTTTTATTCTCAATAACTATCGAGTACAGCTTGATCGTTGTATTGCAACTCCACTGAGAGAAATTATGAATAGACGCCTATTCGCGAATGCAGTCGTAACGATAATTTTTTTTTTAACCAGCGTCGTCAGTCCGACCGGTTACTATTGATACCGCTTAAACAAAAAATTTCGATTGGTGTTCCTATAAGAATTGATGCGGTTGCGATTCCGGACACACCCAGATCATTATTGGTTGACGCGATGATTTCGCAAAAAGCATCAACGAACACACACATGGATTTGTATTTCACGAGCAGCACTGTTTTTTTGGTGATTTCCCTTCGAAGTTGTTCTCACATCGGTAGGTTTTGAGGGTCTGTTTTTATTCTTCTATTAATAACGTGATCTCGGCCAGGTTTATCGGCGCCACTCAGCTTTGCAGCAATGTCGTTGATGTCCATCTTAGATGTTTCAGTTTTTCCAGCTTGATCTTCGAAAATTACAAAGCTCGCATACTACAATGTCAACAACAATCCGCTGGTAAACTCGATAAAATCAGTTTTGGTGGCAACCTGGTCTGATCCACATCAGGGCCGCGCTGTTTGCTGTGCTGGTGGAGCTACCGTAAATATCAAAAGGCATTTTGTGTAGTTTCTATGTCACAAGGTAAAATCAGCAAGTGCCAGCCGTTTGGTGAATGCCAGAGTGCTTTCAACACTTTGTCAAGATGTCCGCATGTAGGGTTGTCCTGTCGAGTTTGCATCGCAGCTTTAAATAAAACAACGGTTGTCGTACAGGGCCATCGCCTCGGTCAAATAATCAAATACTTCACGTTACCGTAAAAGCCTGTACGAGTCAAGATACAAAAGTTGTCGAGGCTTTTACCACGTATGCAGCCCAATGCGTTGAAGTTCCTGTTGTCGAATCCCTGGTTAACGATTCCGATTTCACTTCTGCAGTGAATGATACATCAGGAATGATACATCAGGAATGATTCACAGACTTTGTAAACGCAAGTAAATCAAAATTAGTCAATGGATGCGTCATGCGCAAGACCACACCTGGGTAAACGAAGACCTTTTCCTTTTTCGAGACGCTATGCGTCCCTCAACTACCTTTTTAAGAGCCATCCTAGACGCGTTAGAATGACTGCTATGAATGAAACTATTCCACCGTCATTTTGAACGCAGAAACTCCGGCTGCTGGCAAATTAATAGGTACTCAGCGGTGTTGACGCTTTGAGGCTTCAAAATGTTACACATACGTTGGTGTCAACATCATCAGAGTGGTGCTGGATTAATTCCAATAAACTCTGGATAGATTTTTAATCTGACTGAGTTCTTCTTGGCTCAACGTGACAAGTATACGCAGATGGGAAATTTTATTTAAGACGTCACAAGTTAAATTACAACATCTATGCATTTTACATTGGAGAGTTAATGGTCCTCATTTTGACCAGTTAAGCCCGCAACAACAGTCTTGTTAGGTATAAACATTGCAATGCATCCTTACTCAATTTTACCGGGTTATCTAATACGTGCTTTGAAGTTCTTATTCCCACGGATCTCGTAATTAGGTCTTGATGCTTGCGAGAAAAGTAATAAATCGTGTACATAACATCACAATTTATGTAAATCTGCAAGCCTGTGTCGGTGTTTTCATCTCTATCCAAGTCTTTCAACTGGCGATGATACACAAGCACGTCTTAGTTGTATCCAAATCGGCTCAAAATGCGTTGAATTGCTTTTTGATGACCCTTTAAACTCAGCGAGACCCCAGTCACTGCCAGTGGTGAAAAAGTCATCAAACATAACGCGTGGGTGTTCATACTTGCCAGGAGTTGAAACGCTATAGAAGCATGCAGTGGTGCGCTAATACCTTGTTGGGTACTTATTTGCCATGAGGGACCTCCTAGAACGGTGCTTTGCGTTGAGTCTGTAGTGATCGTTAGGAATGAAGTTTTAGATGTTCCGCCAGACTTGGTATTGCTGTCAAACGTTCGTTTATGGCTACTGAGGAATTCATGAAAGAAATCCAAGTGTGAATAACGCAACTTTACTGCTGGCGGGGGTATAATCATCGGGTCATTTGGCGTTGAGCGTACGAGTGAACGTCACTGTCTATTTGGCCCCGAAAATAACCTTACGAAAGTCTCTGCAAAATCTAATTATGTGTGAGAGTGGAATCGTGCAAGAAAATTACCAGCGCTCGTTTATTTTCGTCACGCTGCAGAGCCAAGGTTTAAACTACACTTAGAGAAAGGTAAGCTACCTATACCTGCAGGGGCTGTGAACCTGCGTGACCAACAGGCTGTCGCCTTGCATAGCTGATGGTTAACAAGGTTGTTTGTGTATTTGATGATCTTCATAAAAAGGCCAACGGATCTTGCATAATTGTCACCGTATCTGTCGCGTCCGACAATTGTTGTAGCAATGACAACCTTATCTATACAGGCTTCGATTTATCTTCCAACGATGAGACGCGACACACTATTGAATAACATCATGATGTCGTTCTTGCCATCTGAAACTTTATCGTCAGCACAAGCTTTTCTTCATCCTCCAAGAATACTTCGCATGGAAGCAGATACAGAGATGTGTAATGAACTAGAAGGTCAATTGGCCCTTCTTGGCTTGGGACCCTACCATCGTACGCGTTATATTGGTAATCATGCTTACTCACAATACAGGAGCGTCGATGTCTAGTGCGGATTCAAATAGATTTTTGAACTTGGACATCGTTATATATTTAGGGTTTCATCTAATGCCTTTAGCAAGACAGTCCTCTCCCCATTGCCATGCTATCAGTGGCTCTCATGGCAACTTGTTTGGCGATCGGTGTAGCGCGTTAAGACAAGGTCGCAAGCACATTTGATGCGCTTGAAAACAACCCTTACACATATCACCGAGACCAGTTCTATAGTATGTTGCGTCAACGGGTTTTCTTGCAATGATAACATACCCGAGTCTTACACGTTCACATATGCCGTTCATTGTATTACATAGGTCGATCTAAATGTACGGTTGCATCGTCCGAATCTCACCGCGCAGGTACAGCATGTGCTCTTCCACATCCACAAGGTGAAACGATGGTTCCTTAACCCAGAGGTGTCGCATGGGATTTGCACTGGCCTAGGAGTAATAGATAAGAGATGACCCGAGGATTCTCTTGTGAAAAAGAATATATAACCTGCAACGCTTGTGCTGTCGATGAGGTTGGTTCGCATCTGTTAGTCTCGAGAGACGATGGAAGTGTGCCCATGAGAGATGTCTCGGTTGGTGATTGTGCAGCGTCTGCTGCGGCTACGAAGTCCAACACGGGAGTGTCAGTCCTTGCCCGACTTTCTGCATTTGAAGGTTGTGTCTGGTGTGGGTTGGAGCTGCTTTTTCTTCCTCTGGGATCACTTTCATCAGCTAGCAAGCGCAACATGTCCTCGCCCACTTTCAAACCCGTGATCAGAGCGTGTCGCCAGCTGGATCTGTCTAGAGCAAGCTCTTCCCAGGTGTTGACAACGATGTCAAGAACTTTCATGTCGCGCTTGCAGACATCCTTGAAGCGGATATGTGGCTGTCAGATCGACCTTTTGCCAGTGGCAAGTTTCGAATAAAGAAGGTCTTTGGGGATCGGTCCGTCATCCATCCGACGTACATTGCCCAGCCAGCTAATGCGTCGTTGGCGGAGGAGTGTCTCCATGCTAAGAATCTTGGCACGTTCAAGCACCTCGTTGTTTGTTACTAGATCGCTCCAGGTGATCCCAAGTATGCGTCGGAGGCATCGCATCCAGTCTTCACTGGCGTACAGGAGAGTGCTTAGTACGCAAGCACTGTATACGGAGATCGTAGTGTTCAGGGTCAGCATGCTGTTGTTCCACACTCTCTGCGACAACCTGGAGAGAGTTGTTGATGCCTTTCCAATCCACTTGTTGAGCTCAGCATCGAGCGAGAGGTTGTTGGTGATGGTAGAGTCGAGCTACGTGAACTGACTGACTATCTCAAGTTCATAGCTGTTGATGATGATGCTTGGGGGTGGGGTGTGGTGTTCGCGTCATGAGACATCACATTAGTTTTCTTTAGGCTGATGGTCAACCCAAACACAACGCATGCTTTAGCAAATCGGTCCATCAGGCGCTGTAGCTCAGCTTCTGTGTGAGTGGCTAGAGCAGCATCGTATGCGAAGAGCATGTCCATGATGGATGCTTCTGTCACTGTTCTCTTTTGCTTCAGTCGTGCCAGGTTGAACAGCTTGCCGTCTGATAGCTTGTGCAGGTAGATCCCTTCTGTAGACGTCCTAAAGGCGTGCTTGAGCAGGACAGCGAAGAAGATGCCGAAGAGCGTGACGCAAGGACTCAGCCCTGTTTCACTTCGCTACGAATGTCGAAGGGGTCGGACGTTGAGCCATCGTACTGTGCCATTTATGTCGTCGTGGAAGGACTGGATCATGCTTAGCAGCTTTGGAGGGCATCTAATCTTGGCCAGGATTGTGAAGAGTCCGTCTCTGCTTACCAGATCGAACGCCTTGGTGAGGTCTATAAAGGACAGGAAGAGGGGTCATTGTTGCTCTCTTCATTTCTCCTGCAGTTGCCTATGGAGAATATCCTGTCGATTGTGGACCTCACTTTGCGGATTTCCGCACTGCTGACTCTGCATACACTCTGTCTACAAGCGTCTGCAATCTGTTTATGACGACGCGTAAGAAGACTTTACCCACGATGCCGAGAAGGGATATGCCATTGTAGTTGTTGCAGTTGCTTCAGTCGCTCTTGTTCTTGTACAAGGTTACGATGTTGGCGTCTCTCATATCCTGAGGCACTGCACCTTCATCCCAGCACTGGCAGAAGGGGTCGTGCAGGTGTGTGAGCAGCACGCTGCAGCCACACTTGATGACTTTTGCTGGGATGCCATCCTTCCCTGGGGCTTTACTTAAGGACAGTTTCTCTAAGGCCTTCTTTAGTTCTGCCACAGTAGGTTTCTCGTCCAGTTCAACCATGAGAGGGAGGTTTTCAATGACGTTGAGGGCAACGTAGGTCACGTGGTTCTGTCTGGAGTAATGTTCCGAGTAGTACTCCACGCATCGCTCCATATGCTTGCCTTTGTCTTGGATTGTATCGTCTACGACAGACATCAGTGGTGCTGTCACTTTCTTTGTGGGACCCGTTGCTTTCTTTATGCCATCGTACATGTCACTGATGTTTCCGATATATGCTGCTGACTGGATGCTCTGACAGAGCTGAAGCCAGTTTTCATTGGCGCACTGCCGTGCTAACCTCTGCACTTTGCTTCCGGTAGACCTGTGTGTCTGTCGTGTCCTCTGGCAGGGGGATCGCTTGTATTCCAGGCGAGCTCTGTGGCGCTCTTCTATGGCTGCATAATTGCATATAATAACATTACACAGGTCAGAATGTCCAGAGTCTTGGTCGTAATTATGCCAATGTTTGGTGCAATAGTGTAACTGGTACGGTCAATTTCTTCGCGCAGAATGTGTTGGTCAGTTGGAATCTTATTATTACCTTCCTGCAAACTAATAATAGTTATTAACGATGACTGTGCAATATAATCCACGTACAGTAGAGATTAGCTCAATATGGCAGAGCAGAGTGTAGGGTCAAGTTCGCGTATACAAAATTTAGAATCGCGCTAAGTTACATTATTGCAGGTGTACCATTTTACCGCGGTATTTGATCCGATGGTGGTCACCACTTTTTTTTCCCACAGTACCGGTACTTAGGTGGTTTCTGTCAATAAGGAATGTACCGAAATTCTCGAGTAATCAAGCTACGACTTGAATGATATTAACACCTTTTTCAATTTTAATACCGAAGTAATTCAAAAAATTATTTTTATTTCGACAAAATGGTTGCATTTGTCACAAGGTAATTTTGAATATTTCAAATGTTTAATCACATGTGCAACACGAGGTCATGGCCTGTGATTGCACAATCAACGATGGCTAACTTTGTTCTGTGTCGATACCTTCACAAGCAACGCCTTCTTCCGGTTGTTGTTTGTCAAATAAGTCTCTGACCAACTCTCGTGAACAGGTTTTTGTTTTTATAATTCTCGACATTATCGCAAAATTCCTTCCACTCTTTAGCTTGTGCCGGGTACCTTTTAAACTCCCCGATATATCCACTTAGTCCAGTTGTCAAATGCTACATTGTAGGTACGTGTATTATAATATGGCTCCGTTACGTAACAGAAGTTACGTAACAGAAGTTTTAAAATTTAAGACATCCTCCTCAATCTTTCTGCGACCTAACTTGTTAAGTATATCAAGTCGTGGTAACGTGGACTTGCGTTGAGGTGGCGCAGTTGTCTTGGCCGCCTCAACATGGACCATAACCACATCTGGGCGGGTAATCTACAACCATTCAATGGTTTGGGTCGTCCTGACAATTGGACCAGGTTCATTTTCTGTTACAATAACAGCCTAATTGGCTATGACATCGCTGGCGGTGGTCATTATATACACTGAGGTTTTTCTTATTTTCATTTATTCAAACCTGCACGATGTTTTCGCTGTCCAACAGTCAAGTCAATCGGGAAGAAATTATGTGGGTCCCGGGTGACCTCGGCGAACATATTTCAAAGCTCATACCACGAGTAATCAACAGCACACCAGATCCAATGAATGTCTGAGAGACCATGAGCATCAATGCCACGACATATCATGAACATGTTGCAGCAGTCTCGGATAATGTAAAACACGTGTGAGCATTGTTGCTTTTTATAGACCACGTAAGTGCTTTTGTGTCGGCCATGGGAAAGTATCCTCGAGGATTTCTCTTGGTTTTCATGCATCACACCGAATGGTAGGAACATCATGGACTGTGGAGAAGAACTCGGCATTGTACGTTTTGCTTCCTGGTGACTAAAACACTTCATTAGATTCTCTTAGAATATCATAAAATGGCTGACTGTCACACGACGGCGCAATTAAGATGCAGCAAATGTTGCAGATGCACTTTAATGTATTTATGCCAGTGGGTGACATACATGGCGACTTCTGTTGCATGTGGACCCGGGCAAAAAATTCAGAACCGCTGTTGAGTTAACAAGGTTTGTGTTGTACGGTTTTTCGGACATCAGTATGCGCAGGAATTAATGGCCCAGATTGCTCAAACGCGCTAGTGGGTAACACGATTTGCATATGTCCTAGACTATTATATAATAATAGTAAAAATAATGAGGACTTTGTATAGCGCCTAATCTTTAGAAGCTCTAAGCGCTTTACATTAGACAACACCTATAAGAGAAAAAACATATAATCATTATTACAAAAACAAACACCATGAAATTAGAAAAACATTAAAAAATAAAAAAAACATGCTGATAATATTTCAGGTAGGAAACATTATTAGGTAATTAAGTTTGTTCTTCCAGTCGAAATAAGTGAGTTTTGAGAGCCCTCTTGAATGTGATCACTGTGTCTAAGTTCAGTGGGCAATTCATTCCACGTTGCTGGGCCCTGGTATGCAAAAGAACGATGTCCATATGACTTTGTTTTCATAGTGGGACTGGTGAGTATACGATTGTCAGAAGAGGAGCGAAAGTCTCTTGCTGGTGTGTACACATGGGTGAGGTCGGATAGGTATGTTGGACTATAGTTCGACTGTGAAACGTAGCACAGAGAACAAATTTTGTGTTTGATTCTGGATCGAATGGATAGCCAGTGTAGGGTACAGAGCAGCGGGGAGGTGTGCTCTGGTCGTGGTACTCTAAGTATGATCCGAGCAGCTGTGTTTTGAACTTTTTGAAGTTTCTGGAGTAGATACTGAGATGAACCAGACAGAACTGAGTTACAATAGTGCAGTCTTGAAAGTAATAATGAACACACAAGTGTTTTAGTGGCATCAGCTGAAAGATATTTGCGAACTGAGCTGATGCGTCTCAGCTCAAGATATGCAGCCATGCATATGTTCTTGACATGTTGGTGCAATATGACAGTACTGTCCAGAGTAACGCCTAGGTTTCGTACTGAGTGTGTGAATTTAATGTTAGTGTTGCTGATATTTATTGTTTGAGGTAAAGGATGTGAATGAGAAAGTCTTTGTTTTGTAATCAGAATGGCCTCAGTTTTATCATCATTCATCTGCAGCTTGTTACATGTCATCCATGATTTCACATCAGAAATGCACCTCTCTACACCTTGGATGGTAGCATCAACTTCAGTTGGGTGGCTAGATTTGTATATTTTTGTGTCATCATCGTACAACTGGT
This sequence comes from Sinohyriopsis cumingii, assembly GCA_028554795.2. Lineage (NCBI taxonomy): Eukaryota > Metazoa > Mollusca > Bivalvia > Unionida > Unionidae > Sinohyriopsis > Sinohyriopsis cumingii. The sequence goes on along the minus strand of CM068827.1, from coordinate 69,842,588 downwards.
GAGACACTGGATGATGATCTATGACACTTGAGAACGACTGAGTGTACAGAATAAAGAGAACAGGTCCAAGAACAGACCCCTGTGGAACACCACAACATAGATCAACTGGGCTGGAGTGTATTCCATTTACAGATACAATTTGTGTCCTTTTGGCCAAGTAGGACTTGAACCACAGTAAGGCTGTATCATGAATGCCAAATAAATGCTGGAGACGGTAAAGTAATATATCATGGCCTATTGTGTCAAATGCAGCAGACAAATCAAAGAGGGTGAGAAATGTAATCTTTCCGCTATCCAACGCAGAGAGAATGTCATTAACTACTTTTAGAAGAGTAGTTTCAGTACTATGGCAAAGGCGATATGCAGATTGTACATTGCTAAACAGACTGTTTGAATTTAAATGAGATACAAGCTGGGATAGAACAACCTTTTCTAAGATTTTTTATATGAATGGGAGATTAGAAACTGGCGGTAGTTCTTTAAATCGTTATGGTCTAATGTTGGTTTCTTCAGCAGAGGCTTTATAATGGCAGTTTTGAAAAATGATGGGAATTCCCCGGATGAGAGAGAGGTATTAATAATATCAGTTAATGAAGGCAATACTGGATCTAAACACTCAAGCAGCAGTGATGTTGGAAATGGATCAAGTTCACATGACTTTGGTGCACTCTTCATCACGATTGTACGTACGAAATCCACAGAGACAAGTTCAAATGCTGCTAATGGTTGCCGCTCAAATTCTGTATTCCAAATGTATGGTGATGACGAGTCAATTGAAATTGTGATGCCAAGCTTATCTCTAATGGCTTGTACTTTGTCACGGAAGAAATTTGCAAACATGTCCGGAAGGTCGACTGGAGAGAAGGTAGTTGGAAGTGGTGTTGATTTGCTCCTTGACATTAGCTTGTCAGCAATCTCGAAGAGCTTTTGCAGCTGGAACTTTCCATGATCTTAGTAGTGTAGTGGGCTGATTTCGCTGCATGGACTATATTTGTGATATTCTTCTTAGCGACTTCATAGATTTGCTTATGAATAGTGAATCTGGTGGAAAGCCAGAGCCTCTCAGTTTTACGGCGGTCTCTATTAGCAGTGCGAAGCTGGTCCATAACATTGCTATACTATGGAGAACACTTTTGAATTGATACTCTGCACTTAGCAGCTCGGGCATGTTTGTCAAGCAATGAACGCAGACAGTTATCGAGTTGTTCTGCGTTAGGAGGTAAGCAAGTTGCTAGGTTTGCTTGGATGTCGTGCATTAGTTTGGCTCTATTTATCATACGGAGGTTTCTCTTAGTAGCAGATAAAGGTGGAGGGTTAGGGACTGATACGTCAAGATGGCATATAATGCAGAGGTGATCTGATGCAAGGTCATGGGATACCAGGGAGGACTGTAGAATGTTATCATCAGTTTTATGAAGAATCAAGTCTAAAATGTGACCATGTTTATGGGTGGGTTGGTTAACCGACTGTTTTAGGTTGAAAACATTAATGGAATCTATGAGTTTTGATGTATTTGAGTTTCCAGGACAGTCAAAGTGAAAGTTGAAATCTCCAAGAATAATCAGGTTTCCACCTATCGAATTTCCATATTCCAGGAGATTCGGAAACTGCTCCAAAAAGAGAGAGTCGGCCAGCTTGTTTTTTTCTACTAGGAGGAGGGCGGTATAGGCAGAAAAAATGGACTTGCCTTTGCTCCAGTGGGAGATGTGGTTTGGACTAGTTCAAACGATGTGTGGTCGAAATTGAATGTTGTGGTGTAGTTGAGACGTTTTATCATGGAGTTCTTTGTGATGACAGCAATTCCACCTCCGCGAGAATTACGGGGGAACGACTTGATGGAGTAACCAGTGGGTGTTAGATCTGCACACTTGGGCTCATCGCCTGATGTTTTTAGTCATGTTTCTGGCAGGAAAAATATGTCAACATTCTGGTTGTTGATAAAATTAACTATTTCTGTGCGCTTTTCCGGTGGTCCTACTGACTGGGCATTGATTAATGCAGTGCAGAGGTATTTCTTGGATAGTTGACACAAAGATTGACGAATTAATAGGGATTTGAATTAGGTTATCTAAATTAACGGTCGAATTTTTTTTAATGGTTGTGCCGAAATAAGGGAGATAACTGGGATTCTTCTTCCTGTTCTACGCCGGCCAGCTTTGAAACAACGTTTCTTTTTTCGCTTCTGTTTATATTTAGGTAATTATGAATGTAGTCAGTTCGTTTAGTCTAGAGCACATTGTAGTGTGGAGAGCCAAGGAGTGTTCATTTAAAGCAATTAATGAGTGTCCATCGTAGCATAAACGGGTTGACTGGCGAGTATCATGTGATGGCGGTTTGTTCAAAAACAGTGGAGCAAGACAGCTGAGAAAAAGTCTAATTGTTCTAGTTTTCAAAACAAGGAGATCAAGAAACACATACGAATTTAACAGCTAATACATAATGAACACAATAACGAAGCTGAAAACAGGCAACAAGTACAAATATCATGAAAGCGGCACTAAAAAACGGAACAGCTGCTTCAAGCCTGTTAAGCGATAGCGGCCATCTTCCTCCTTTTCCTCATATAATGAAACAACACGCGTAATTCGGTTACAACCTGCTGAGATTATTTGTCAGAAGACTGCCACCGTTCAGTAGAAAATCATTTCATAACCACCGCCTTTAGACTCACTCATACAATATAAATACTATTGGTCGGTTTATTTACTACACTATCGTTGATTCAAATCACGACTGTAGTAGATGGATAGTGGATTCTGGACGTGGAATTCGTTGTACTTGTGCATTTACTCTCGCATTTTCTAGTTCATTTGCTCAGATATACTCGTGCATTTACTCTCACATATACTCGTGCATTTACTCTCACAATTACTCTTGCATCATTTGCTATCGAATATACTCGTGCATTTACTCTCGGATATACTCGTGCATTTACTCTCTCATTTACTATCACAATTACTTGTGCAATTACTCTCAGATATACTGGTGCATTTACTCTCACAATTACTCGTGCATTTGCCATCGGCTATACTCGTGCATTTACTTTCGGATATACTCGTGCAGTTACTCTCGGATATACTCGTGCATTTACTCTCTCATTTACTCTCACAATTACTCGTGCATTGTAGTATTCACGCAGTATATGCGTTGCACCTGCGCTGTACCCGAGTCGTACCTGCGCCTGTATTTGTTACATTGAAGGACAATCTCAGAGACGTATAAAACTGCATGCTAAGCAGTCATGGGCGCGGACAGTGGACCGTTGACAGTGGTCGTTGTGGTGGTCATTGTGGTCAGGGACAGACGACTGTAGACGGAGTATTAGTAGGATCATAGCGATTTCGCTTAGTTACTGATCTTGATTGAAGTCTTCTAGCCCGCACGGATTTCCTCTGGGTACCTCATGAAAACGATCGCGAATTTCAATAGCAGGGCCGTGAGTGGGTTCGCAGGCATGCGTGGATAATGCGATGCCACATTCATGGGGGTAGAAGACTTTAACATAGAGCAGAACAAAAATACAAAACTTGTATTTTTATACTACGTAAATAGTTTTTAATGTTTGGTTCGGACGTAATGTCATCACTATTTTAAAGTATTTAGTAGACAACGCATAAGAAACAACGTGATTACTGTTTTCCATGCCGAATGTAATAAACCATTTAGTTACCATTAAGACATTTCTGATCCTGAAGCCACATTAAGAAACGATGCTTTATATTGCTGGCCCAAAAAAAATATATTTTAACAATTTTCAGTTGATAATGTCAACGCTCATATCATCGTCATTTTACTTTTACACGGGTCGGAAATAGTTACAAACTTAATAATTCGTTTGTCAAAATAGGTCGAAGTTGAATCAAAAACAAACTTAACTCGATATTTAATGTGGTTAAATTTGTGACTTAATGAACATTTGTCTCGGAAAAATCTTAATCATAATCTATCGTGATATAATATAATATAATATAATATAATATATTATAATATAATATAATATAATATGATATGATATGATATAATATGATATAATATAATATAATATAATATAATATAATATAATATAATATAATATAATATAATATCGCATAGTCAGTACAATTTACACATCATATGTGCCATTTAATAGCTTTGATATGACAGCATGTCAACATATCACTTTATGTGATACTGATTGGTCCAAAAAAGCAAATGAAAATTCGTGCACACTATTCTCTTAACTGACTGGCTGCGATCGTGGGATAATTCCTTATCACACCTTCTGGAACATTTTATTTTTATTATTACTATCGACATTTTGGCGGCCATTTTTCGAACCGAATCGAATTCCAAAAAGAGGATTGGGGGAAAAAATGGTCGTGTCTGTCTGAATATGGCCAATTTACCCCACATGGACTCTTCACGCCGTGTATCATATCATAAGCTGAATAACTGGTGTAAAATCCCAAAAAGAAGAACAACAATAACAAATATTAGTATTAGTCTATTGATAGTTGGGGTTGGGGCGGTGATGGGAGGGGGCAGTATACCTGTAATATTCCACTTGATATACAAGTGTGGTTTGAATGTTACTTAACAGGAGTAAATAAAATCACCTCTATTCACAGAAGAATGTTATCCAACTTCAAGATTTTTACGCCTTTAAATAGCTTTAAGAAGCTGCTGTTTCTTACTATGTGAGGCAGTTCTGACTCTGAAAATAAAATTTGTCTATGTCTACTGTAGGACACACGGTACTAATTGCATGGAAAAGTGGGAACAAGCCTGGAAATCGGTGAACATAAAATAGAGTATATATGGGTTTGTTTGGCCAGGATTGGTTGATAATGAAAGTTATTTTGTAGGAAAAAGAATCTTTTCAGAGCTTATTCTACAAGTAACTTAAAAAATAGAGACATTGTTTTCTTGATGGAATTTTAGTCCTTTAACAGTCTTAAGTTTGGAACACTCATTACTGAAATTAGTACCTCACTATTAGGGGAGGAATTGAAAGCGCATGTTTCAAACACATGTAGGTCCAGAAAATGCCACGGCTCATATGCATTCCTTTACACAGAAGCTGTCACACAGGTTTCTTCTATACTGATAAATATAGGTTTGGTCATGAGCACTCAGAAATTTAAAGCCATTGAATTTTTAATATCATGGTGTTTCCATAGTTTACTATGGGAACTGAACTAGTACCGTGATTCCTGTAGTCTACTCTTCCAAATAAAATAATGCAAATATCCGGTCACAAATATATTATAGTAAATCTAGAAATTTCTAATTCCAATAATCATCACTTCACGTGAATATCCAACAACTGAAATACTTAATAGTGAAACTGACACACTTAGGTGTGAGCATTGATCGTTTGTTGAGTCGTGATATCACACGGAACTGCCAATGGATATTCTGTGTTGACAAATGTTGTCAGTGTCAAATGTTGTCAGTGTCAAATGTTTTATTCATTGGGAGGAATAGTTGGTCTGAGATTTACAAGTTGTTGAAACGTCTACTTTTAATTGTTAACGGTTGCATAACTGCATCTGGGACTATATTATTTTACTCGCAACATATGAAAGGTGCGTAGTTTGAGTCAGAAATTAGCAAAATTATTTATTCTAATCTCTCTAAACTATTTCCATTAAAATAAAAACTGTGATAAACATAATCTCTGATGGGTAATGATTTAATATTAAATTTATGAAACTCGTCGCTGGATTTTTTTCATCTCGTTTTAGACATTCAATATTAAATCATTACCCATTTGAGATCCTTTATATCTCATTAAATCAATCTGGCAATTTAATTGGTCGACCGAATAGTTTGCCACATATATAGCAACTGCTTCATGCGCCTTTATCAAGCGTTCGTCTCCGCTACCCCAACTACCGTCTGGTACACATTTTCATTAAAGGATTGTATCTGAGCGCAAGATAATCGTCAGCAAGAATTTATATCCTCCTTCCCCTGCATTTACCCCTGCATACTGTATGCATGTTCAACAACAGAAGTAGGCCAAGTACCTATTAGATCTAGATGCTGGATTTCATTAAATCAATATTCCAGGACCTATTGCCCTGCAAACATACTGACCTTCGGGGCTAAACATGCATATGTATGCAGCGAGGCACATATGAATAAATAAGCAGAGTTGCAGACAGACAGACGAATCAGTAAATAAGCAGATAAATAGACAGATAGACAGAAATATATAAGTATTGCTAGCCGAGGAAACAGCTAAATAACTCAGGAGACACACCTACCAAATAACAACATGTTGTCCTGATCCATTCCTAGACGATTCTGTGCCACGCACGTATATTCCCCAAAGTCCCTGTCGTCTATATTACCAATACGTAGACTCAAGGTTTTACTGTAAGTATCTTCGTCAAAAACTTGAATGCCATATTTATGTGAGGCCTGTATATCCTTTCCGTCTTTCCTCCAGATGTTAAAACCGTGCGGATTGGCTGTTATCTTGCAATCCAAAATTGTTTCCCTTCCTTTTGATTGACTCATACGTTTTGTATACAGCTCGACCTCTGGTTGAACTGAAATGTTTTCAAAAAGTCAGAAATGGATGTAAAGAAATTGTGGATATTTAAGTTTATTATATGCCCATCGATTTTTTTAAACCAGAGAATGAGCCAGAGATTTTTACCGTGAAATCTCCAAAGTAGGAATACGATATTGTCCTTTTTTGATTCCGTATTACCATGCTTTCAAACGAGGCTGGAACTACATTTTTTTCACGTTGTCTCCTGGTTACAGCTAAACGAGCGTAACTATGCCGTAGCCTCATTTGACATATGAATGGAAATGAGTAGCATTCTCTTTAACACGCGTGTGTGTGTGATCTGGATTTTTAACGTAGCTTCAAAAAAGTTTCAGTCATATCACCACGATGTATGCAGTATGATGGTTTATAGTGATGTCTAGCATTGGGGCATCATGCCGCTGACATGTAGCATCATGTGCCACTCAGTCAATTTATCCTGACAACGGGCCGACCAGTCCTAACACTAATCTCTTAATGCTGAGCGCCAAGCGAGGCAGCTACGATACCATTTCTTATGTCTTTGGTATGACTCGGCCGGGGTTCGAAACCTTAAATTCCGCTGCAAATAACTGAAAATAATGCTGTCATTTCAATGCCAAGTCCATATCGTTGTATCCCACAATGTCCCGCCAGAAACAGTTCAAAAGCTATCAGCAAGGCTTCGGATATAAACTTTTCTAGTTATTCAGCTACTTGTATCTTCCGTGATGCAAATTCTGACAACTACACAATAACTGTAAATCATACACATGGGTCTTTTTGGGCCCACTGCTCCCGTGAGTCGAAGAACTCGTGTTATGAACAGTGACAGTATTTACACACGCTTCATCGATCAGAATATCGCTCAACTTTTCCGTCAGGTCGTAAAATTGACTTCGGACGTAATTCGTCGCCATTGAGGACTACTTTCTGAACTAGTCCCCTTCACCTCGGACCAAGTCACAGTAACGATAACCTCGGCCTTTGCTGTCATAACATAGGTGGTGCGCTCCGCCAGAGGCGAATTACCATACACAAGGATATTGGTATGTATTCTTACAACTATTTCCGAGGTTATTTCACGACCTGAAGGAAATGGCCGAGCTATGTTCCGATCTACGCTTCATAAATAAAACTGATATTAGTGCGCATATAAACTGTTCAAAACAATGAGTCTGACTGCCGATGAAGTTCGTATAAGAAAGGTTGGAATGTTAAACGATTTCTTTTTTTTTCAGTTAAGTTTTGGGATTTTATATAAAAATATAATGGTATGGAAATATATATATATCATTATCATAGTAATTCGATCTTAAATGCTAGGTCACGTTTTGTTTTAAGAAATTCCGGATCAAGACTCGGTGATTAGTATATCGTAATGAACCTTATTATCTGATGCTGACAATTCGACGCGTTGTTGTTGAGGACGATGACAATGATGATGATGATGATAATAATAATAATAACAATAGCAACAATAATAATAACAACAATAACAATAATAATAATAACAAGAACAAGAACAACAACAATACTACTACTACTACTACTACTACTACTAATAATAATAATAATAATTTGAAAAATGGGAATTAACTGTGCATGAAATTAATTTATGAGAAGTGAAATAATTAAAATGTTAAAAAATATATTTAATGGAGCAGAAATACATAAGATCTTGGATTATAAGTTTGCAAAAGCTTAGATAAACACGATATTCCAGTATATTATTAAAAAAATATATCTTGAGCTTTCATCCACACATGAAATGTTATTAAGCTTTAATGTCTCCAAAGGTCATTATTTTACACTTAGTTCTGGCAACATACTCATTTGAACGTCGAATGGAAATATTTTTCCAGGTATCATTGAATATTGTACTTTCAATTCATAATAGAATGAAAGTCAACCAAAAGTCAACCGATACGATTCAGAAAGAACGTCTGAGAAAAAACAAACTGGCTATTATTTTAATATATACTTGAAACTGGATTTAGAAACGGGGAACTTGTACGTTAAATAAAATGTTCTTTACCCGGATTCGACCATAAACATGTGAATCAGTTTTGAGGTGAGCGATGATCTTAACGAAGATACAAGATTTTTATGAATATATGAAAGGTATTCCAAATATGGGGATGATAGCCATGTATGACACGAGGACATTAATGATTGTTTTACTGTCGCAGATTTAGTTTTAAGAACGACGCATCCAAAGTGACGGTAAAGTGGATATTTACATCAATAAAACCATCTTAAATGTTTTCCAATCCTCAAATGCAAGACTAGTATCCCCATTTTAATTTTGGAAAATATTGATTGACAAAAAAGGAGCAGAAAATGTAATTAATTATCCATGACATAAATCACAGGGACAACCATGACATCACAATTTCATCAAAACGTTTGACGGCATATTAGAATTTGTTCAGCTCAGAATCATGAATGATATCCGAGTCAATAGCTGTGTTGAAATTTCACGTAAGCGTGTCGTAATGTCGCTAAAACTATCGAATTCGTTTCGCGCACGAATGATTTCAACACCATTATTATCGTTATACAGATGAACACCTCTCCTTAGATACATGATGAAAGAGTGGTCTGCTTAGATGTAATCCGCCATGTTAGTTCTGTAGTTGTGGAAGTGTTAATTTTTTACACAGGGGTAAGTGGCTATTGGAGCCGTTGCATGTCATTGGTAAATGAATGCTATCTTTTTTGTGGATTGTAAATGTAAAAATCCAACACGGTCAATTCCAGGAATTTTGAAAATCTATCTTTTATCTATCTGCGCATTCTAACGTTATCTTCTGCCAAAAGTTTTGATATGGCTGGACATTTATCCTAAGCAAATTTTATCCATAAAAGCAGAAAGTGAAATTCGTACTTACATTCGACAGTCACTTTCATTTCTCTGCTGTCTGCAGGTTCAATGTCGTTGAAGGCCACACATTCATAAACATCATCACAGTATCTCGTTATATTGTGAATTATCAAAATCTCTCCCTCGTTCCCAATAGCTTAAAAAATTATAAAACTTTGTTGCAGAAAGAATATGAGATGAATAAACAATGAAACCGACAAAAAATCATTTCTTTATTTATAATTGTCTCTTTATGCAATCCGACAGAAATAAGAGGAATTTTATCTGAATGTTCTTATTTATTTAGATGAAGATTCCTAAAGAAACTGTGACTATGCGAAAAAGTGTAACAAATGAGACATATTTGTGCTTCAGTCATTAATAAAACATACATTTTAATCTGTTTTGATCTATATGGTTGCAATGAGTGGATAACAGACGGTTGAGTCAGCGTTGGCCTTAATGTTGGCAATGGCAAGAAAATAGAGGATCAAAGTGTAAACAAAGTATAATTTTTGCTCCTTCATGTGCCGAAAATCGCTTTTATTATAATGCAAAATGCTATATATATATATATATATATATATATATATATATATATATATATATATATATATATATATATATATATATATATATATATATATATATATATATATATATATATATATGTGTGTGTGTGTGTGTGTGTGTGTGTGTGTGTGTGTGTGTGTGTGTGTGTATGAATTTTAATTCGACAAAACTGGCCATTGGATGTGCTTCGGCTAGGTTTCTGATGCATCTTATCTCCTCGTAAATCCAGTAACCTAATCAACGGATATTCAACTGTTGTTTGTAACATCGCACAAAAAAACTCTGCTCTTTGTATTAGATTCAATACCTTCTTTCGCAGCATGTTTGTTATGGATGGATTTCCTGAACCACGTGACCCGTGGAGGAGGAATTCCTGTAACGTTGCACCATAGTGTCACTTTTTCACCTTCTTGTACCACCTGGTCGCCCGCTGACATGTGGCCGTTAATTTTGGCGGGCTCTGAAAAAAATACCAATTAGGATAAAATGAGCAAAGGAAAAATTATTTCCTGCTCGATATTTTTTCTGCGATATGTCAATCTAATCACAAATAGCGAAAAACAAAATTAAGGAGGACAAAGGTATGAAGCATCATCAGTAATCATTCCTTTGATTAAACAGGCAAATCTAAAAATTAAGCACATAGATTTAAAATAGTCGGAAATTTGCAAAACTGAGAAAGCAGAGAAGTCCCTACATGTAACAAGAGATGATATACAACGATCCCGCGGAACACAGTGTCTCATCTGCACACCTAATTATGATGTATCGCCACAATATCTTACTTGCAAAAATATTTAAACACAAAAAATTCATATATTATCGCACAAAGATGACGCAGTTGTTGTCACCGCAGAGGTCGCTATCTCCGTTGCCAAAGTGATAGTTAAGTGTTTCGTTATTTGCAAACACACGGAAGAAAACACGTTCCCTTAGACTAGGCACATCTTTCCAGCTAAAATTACTAACGTTCGTTGATGTACCGTGTGATGTGTGCACGTTAGGCGCTAGCATTAAGAAATTTCGAGAACAACTGTGACAGGAATACTCATGATTAGTTGTTCAGTGTTGAACGGATGGACTCGTACCTATACCACGTTTCTCAGTGGTACGGTACGATTATGAGATAGAAATCTCGTGAATTTTTGGCATGTAATTTCCGATGAAACTTTAACTTTTATTTACCAATCTTTGGAAGAAGATAGGATAGCTGATAAAATAAGTTTGAAAAGTGATGTTCTTTCTCATCTTGAAACGTGGAAACTGATGGCAGACCCTTCCCCCATTATTAATTACTTGATTCCTAGTTTTTTGCGATTTAATTTGCTATGTGCATATATAATAAGGTTGTATATCGTTCTCAGTTATATAAAACACTTGACGACCGTGTCCAACATATTTTTTATGTCTTAATTCATAAACAATTACTTCGTGTCACGGTGCAAGCGCTGCTTACAAATACAACTGTTTACGCATAGTTTTCTGGTTCTGGCTTCAAAGAAAGTGTTATTCTTAGCATCTATATTCAAACTGTTTAGTCATTCAGGAAATTATATAAAAGTATGTTTTAGGAAAATAGTGAGATATTGCGAACACTGTTTTCAGAACATATCTGAAATGGATTTTATCCATTGCACAATTATAATTCAGTGACAATCAGACGTTTAACCTTTTATAATCTCAAAATTGACATGGTTCATGCAAACTCCCCTCTTACAGTTACACGATTTAAGGATCCATATTGCTTCATAATAGGACAAAGTGTACTGAATAGAAATTGTAACAAAATTTTGAGCCTATTGTATAAAGCTTCGCTTCCAAGTTCTGTGAATAAATTGCTAGTCTCATTAAATTTTCTTGCATGCAATATATTGGACACAGAACATTCGTACAAGCCGTTACTATTTTCTGTTTTCAAAATAAGTGCATTTCGCTCTCAATACAGTCAGCGTATTAGCTTGTTCAGTTCGGGTACGTCCCGCCTGACCCCATCCACCCTTCTATTTTGCAGGCTCATGGATGTATAATTAGTCTGATGCGCCACTTCAACTCGTGAGAGGGGCTTGATAAAGGCAACCTATTTTCTATGGTCGTGTCCTGTGATGATGTTCCATATGAGAATATCTTGAGATGTTTGAAAAGAATGCGGTTTATATATAATAATTTTGACCGTGTATTAAATCTATTTAAACCTCTGTTTTGTATATCTTTTGGGGACGATTTGTAATTTTACCCTTTTACATTTATTTGATGGTGCATATTAATTTTTAACAGGAGTTTTTGTCTTCCTGGGGATCTTATCAATTTTGCCTTAAGAATTATTGCTATATTGCTTGACGTTTGCTGATTTGTCGTTTAAATTTGTACATACATACATACATACATACATACATACATGCATGCATACATACATACATACATAAATGAAATGCATATATCCAACATAAATGCTTCTTCCCACGAGATATTTGATGCCTGATACATATTCTGCGATATTCAGAATTAGCACAAAAAGTACAAGACATACAACTTTAGCTCACAGTGAACACGTCTTTGTAATATAAACATTATGCTTTTTGAATGTGATAAATATTTGGAAATGTTTTGTTATGCATGTTTGTGCCATTTCTAAATGGATTATCCGCCATTTTATTGTACCAAACATTCATTATTTGAAATAGGAGGAAGAACAAGCAAGAACATGAAAGCAGAATGATTAGAAACCTCATTAGTAGAGTTGAAATTCAGAAGCTAGGACTCAGCAAAGTCTCGCTCCCTCCCAGTAATCCGTCCACCTAGTTAGAGATTTCTCCATCTGACGTACAAAATTGTGTTTGATTTTAATAATCTATGGTTTCTCTGTGCAGTTTTTATATATTTGTGAGAGAGGAACCAGTATAAGTTGAAAGTGCGAAAAATAAATTATATAAATTTATGAAAAGTAAAAATAAAATTTATCTGTTCGGTTTTGTTCCAAATTACATTGAAAATCCAGGAAATGATAATGTCCAGTTGTGGGTACCAGTCTTTAAGAGGAGCACATCTGAAGTAAAGCCAAGCTGTTTACTCTATAATCAATAATAGACCCATCAGTTATACACCAAAATAAAGGGAATGAAAGTTATTTTAACAATACCTACGATAAACAAGTTCTTTTGTAATTGAATAGAATAACCATTCAGGAATTTCATGGGAAATTCATTTCCTTGAAACATACATTTTATGCGAAGTGAGAAACTATAGAGAGTAACATATGATATTGGGTTAATCCTTACCAAAAACGTATAGAAGGACTTTCTTTATCTTGACGGGGCTTGTATTTATCTGGCACATGTATTCCCCAGAGTCAGAATGCTTGACGCTCCGGATATGCAGGTTCCAGTCCCTTGTATACGGCCTCTCTACGCTAATCCTCTGGTCGAATATCACGCGACGATCCTCCATGGTCAGCGCTTTACCTCGGGGGTCCATCCATAGCACCTGCAAATTAGATACAGGCATTATTTCATGCTCCTTGCAGCCCATACGTTTCAGAAGACACGGTTGCAATAACGCTGTTTTGGCCACCTGGGTCATCCAAACTTTAGTACATCGTCTCCCGACATTAGTACACCAGCACGTTGACTGGTAGACCAACAAGAAGGTCTCGACTTTTATGTATACGTCTATTATTGACATCATTTTTAAGTTGCTGATGCATGCGTGTAAAGCAGCAAGCCTTGTGGGGAGACAAATAATGTAACCCCCTGATTGGGATTCCCTTGTCTTGGTCCAAACCCCAACATAGATTCTATGTATGTATGTATGTATGTATGTATGTATGTATGTATGTATGTATGTATGTATGTATGTATTATTATTATTTAGCATATCTTTACAACTCATTCCAGTTTTGATTTTTAGCAAAAAATATTTATTGTTCTATCGATTTCGAATTTCTGACTCGTCTGGGTCTGTCTCTCTCATTCTCAAAATTTTTCCGTGACGGCCAGGCCTAATCGCAGTTCCGTCCCCAGCGTTAGTCAATTCCTCGTGATATTCTCCTCACTAGAAAGTTTCCAGGCCATGTTCTTGCCTTGGGGTGATGCTGCCTTCCACGCATGCGTCAGCAATTTAAAAATAAGGTCAATAATAGATTTTACATAGGTGTTCAGTTCTGACAGGGATTATTACTATAAAGTGAGTGCTCTGAAGGATTTAATGCTATGAGTCGAAAGAAGAGGGTTTTTAGTTACCATCCGCATACCAAGATCAGTCGAAATAAATTTTTTAATTACTAGCGAGCATTCGATAGTCAGAACTGATTTGGAGTTTAAAACAGCGTAAAACGTCAGTATGGAATACTGCCCGACAACCTTAGTCTCCGTTGTCAGAAAGAAACGCGGAGACCTACGTGTTGGTCTAGTTGACTGGATCCTGTATCTGATCACCGATCATAGCTTGAAATTCAATCAAAAACAGTTAAAAAGAACCGGGCTGTGCACTTGTGACGTCATCGGTATGTTGTCACGTGTGCCGGGTGCAGCATTTTAACATCGTCAATCCTGTGCTCCGTGGGCGTAAGTAATGACTTGCTAACTTTTTCCACCTCCATATTTGGCAAAATCTTCCCATTCAGTTCTAAAGCCATTGTAGAGAAAAGACTGCAGCAACTGGAATCTAAATTCATAAGTATGCATTTTAAAAAAGAGTACGATTTTCTGCTTATAGTATTTCCCCGCAAATTTACAGCATAATGGCAGTGGTACTATCCTGTCCAAGGTAGGCAACCCAATGTGTGAGGAGTGGGGCAGTAAATTTGGTACGACTGATGAGTTGTTACAGAAGATCAAGTACGGATTACGCTTTTCTTCAGAATTTTGTCCCAAAATTGTTCGACATATATTTCCTTCAAATCACCACGAATCAGCTAATAAATGTATTCTTTATTTTCTTCTTTATTAACAATCTTAGAATCATTACGGTAATCATCTGATAAAGAAGATAAATCTCATACAATGGCTGCGAGTCATTATGATTAGTCAGGTTCTGCTGGGTTTCTCTTGCCAGCCAGAGACTAAATGTCACAAAGATTATGCTGTCATACTGGAATGTGTACTTTTCATTTAAACATAATGTTTTCGTCTGGCAATCATTCAGATATTTTTTTGACGTTCAGTATGAATTACACAGCTGTATGATCTCGTCTCATCATGAATTATGAAGTTGTGTAACATAATCTCAGTAAGAATTACACAGCTGTGTGGCCTAACCTTACTAATGAATTATACAATTTGTACGACCTAATCTCAGCATGAATTAATCAATAGCCTTAGGAGGACATGCATCAAGATCTCACTATGTTTATGCGCTTATAAGTCGAGTCAAACTGCAAACTGAAAAACATCTTGATCTGCCGTAGCATAATACGCATGCAGACCAGGATCTATTTTGTTTGTACTACTGATGATTCATAAAAGATGCACAGACCCAGATCTATCTTCGCATTATGATAAGGCATGTTTGAGCCTGTGCAGTTTGCAGGTGGGTTCGTCTTATATACGAGTGTAGATAGTACAATGTTTCTTTGTCTCAACAAATGATCAGCGAACGGGGGCGCTCATCAGTTATGTACTTTTGAGAGAGTGGTGTATATAAGGTGAAGATGTTTGCATTAAAACATGCACAGTCGAGAGAATGTTGGCATACGTCCATGCTACACTAATGTAATATGAACGATATTTCTTTGGATATTGTACTTTTGGAAATTATACATGATCTATGCACACTGCTAGCTAAAATGTCTGCTCCCTTGTGCTAAAAAATCAGCCATAATTAGTCTAAAGTACACTATCTGTAGCAGCTATTAAAATAGGTAAAATTAATTTTGGCAGACTAGACAATACCAGCTTCTGAAAGTGCAATGAATGAATTACCAAATATATAAAATGTAAAAAAGTTATCTGCTCTTTTTTTAATACAATTTACCTCTGAAGTTCAGGAAGTGAAAATGACCAAGTGGAGCTAGCACTATTTTGAAAGATGCACATCTGGAGTAAGGCCAAGCTGTATACTCTATAACCCCTATTACACCCATCAATCATACACCAAAATAAAAGGAATTAAAGGTTCTTTGAACTATACTTAATATATACAAGGTCTTTTTTTTTAAATAGCCAGTATAACCAGATAGGACAGCCGGGAAATTCATCTTCTTTAAAATTCTAACCCTGCAAAATACGAAAATGTAGAGCGCCACCAACACTTCCGCTCTAGCTGACATTTTCTATGCCAACGCAATGACTTTATCGTCCATTTCCATAAGAGTAACAGTGACGGTAAATAATTTGCACGATATTTCTTGGTTAAAATTATTTGAGTACCAGATACATCTTCGAGAGAAATCAAAGTACAATCTTTTGACAACGGAGAGCTGTTTCTCGAGAGGTTCAGCATTTATAACTGACGTAAACCAATCAATATGTCAAAATCAATTGAGGGTTAAGTTAAACAGAGGCTACACTGATATAAAGATATAAAGCAGTTAACCCAAGCAGTAACCTTAGTGGACAAGATCAATATGTCTTTAAATACAAGTACAAACACTCTGTTGCAAAGTATTGACGCCTGTGCAAGAGGTATATATATGTCATATACATAAATAAAATTATATATATATATATATATATATATATATATATATATATATATATATATATATATATATATATATATATATATATATATATATATATATATATATATATATATATATATATATATATATATATATATATATATATATATATATATATATATATATATATATATATATATATAAGAAGAAGCCTTGAGATACTCGGGCTTATGATCCAAAAGCCAAAGAGAGAGAGAGAGAGAGAGAGAGAGAGAGAGAGAGAGAGAGAGAGAGAGAGAGAGAGAGAGAGTATAGGTTATCTATTGTTTTGATTTTTACAAGTCTAAATAAATTGTAAGCTTCCATTTAATGAGGATTCTTGATAAATTGCAATTAATTGCTAAGGTGGCAGTATTTTCTCCTCCAATAAAGCGGATCAGCTTTGCTATGTAGAACGCTAGCTCATTTATTGCATTCCAAGACGGTCCAGAAAAGACTACATAAAATGTGAAAGAGAAGAATATAGTCTTTTGAGTTCGTAAAATCCAGGAAATCGCAAAATCCATGACGACAAATATTAATACAATTTGTTTTCTTCTTGGACGAATATTCTGGAATTTAACATAAAGTGGGTACAACACAAAGTTTGATTTGTTTTCTTGATTTTAAAATAAAGTAGATACTACACACTGTTTTTTTTGCGCCTGTTTTAACGTAAGTGTCATAATAATCGTTATATTTTAGCGATAGCGGATCTAAATAGGTTGCAAAAGTACGTTAAAAATTTTGACTTAGTGTAGTGACGCGATCTCACTCTGAGACAGATAAATCGCTGAAACGTATCAACCGCTAAAAAACTTCTATAGCATAATTTAGGTAAATATTGCAACAAAGATAATGATACATTTTATAAAGTTCTTCCCATTATTATTATTATTATTATTATTATTATTATTATTATTATTATTTTATTAATAATAATAATAATAATAATAATAATAATAATAATAATAATAATAATAATATTATTATTATTATTATTATCATCATAAGAAGAAGAAGAAGAATACAGCGTGTGTTAGGAGGAAAAAATGCAGTTCAATAAAACTATTTGAGCGACGTAACTGAAAAGTTCAATGTGAAACTAAGAATGTGCTTATTGCTTTCGTTAAATTTATATCATATGAGGGAATTCGATCTAGTATAATCACTACAAGGCTTATTTATTTGTTACTTTTGACAAGTATGTGCCCAATCAATAGCATAAACACTTAAGTTTCTGCTAATTGTTCTTTATGATGTGGAATTAAAACTGTTTCCCGAATAACGCAGATACTTAGGGGTATCCTATTAAAAGGTCAAATAGCTTATATTCCATCGCATCTGTGACCCTATCCATTAGTTTAATTAAACGTGAACAAAGTAACAGATGCAGAGCTTAAATATTGCTATTATCATATGTCATTTCCATATTGCTTTTCTTCTAAGTGTATTCAATGTTGATTTGGCTGGCAAAAAGTTTCCAAGTGGATGCTGTCTTGTATCAAGAGATGGTTTTCGGCCAATGTGACAAAGTCGATAGCACACTCAATTTCAAGACGGAGAACTCGACTTAATTAATGTCCAGCGATATAATTCCGGAATTGTTATGAAGAATAACTCTCCGACAGTTCTTGGCACTTCATTTATTTTATCGATTGGACAAATTAGATTAAGCCCACTTGTGTTTGCTTTTCAGATGAATTTGTAGAAACGAGTTCAGTTACAGATTGATAAATTATCCCAATCGCTAAGCTTTCAAGAGGTCTCATCTCAAACTAAAGGCAGGGATCAGTTGCATCCAAAGAATGCGTTTCGGCATTTTTATCATCGAGAAGATTTACTTCAGCAGACTAGACATCATTTAGACAGTTTTTATTTCCTCATTGTATTCTTTGCCTGTATTTTATTAGGCTAAAAAAAATCCGATTCCTACACCAGGGACTCCATGGTGGTATAAAAGGCAGCGTGTGAATTATTTTCAACGATACAATCTTTCCTAGATCAATTGGCTAATACCAGCTTGACTTAAGATGGACGTAAACATTAGTCGATCAAGTACTTGACCCTTAATTATGGTATTTCAGTTTTGTTAAATCAATGAACATCTACAAAAGAAAAAGTTGCAAAAATCGGTGATGCGAACAAAATGTTACTCAAGAATCTTCATCATTTAAGACTTAATCGTTGCCCAAATTTTTGTTTATAATTTGTCAGTGCAATTTATTTGTTCCGATTTTACACAATTCAGAACGTACAACTAAATGTATAGTTTGTATACTTGTTTATCTTTTGTGACTTGCTTTCCTGTCATCTATTACTTATACGATGGCTTTGTAAACTTCTTCCAGAATGATGGAATTATTTGGATGATGGAATTTTTGATAAGATTTTTAATTAATTGTAATTAATTTTAAGTAAACTAACATACTTAAATGAAGAGCAATTTTATTTGAACAAAGAACCAAACGGTTTTCTAGTATACAAAGAGATGGCAACAGTTCTGACTTCTCGTGCATGAATTAACGTGCACGTGTTCTAAATGTTAAAGCTCATCACAAAAGACAGTAACTAAATGATGCAAAGCATCAAGAGCATTGTTTTTTGGCAACGCAATTAAACCCCAAAACTAAAAAAAACCGAACTGTTATTTTCGTTGACCAATACTTTCCAGCTCATGTATTGGTCCCTTAGGCTCTGCCTTCGGAATTGAGATTCTAAATTACTTGTATGAGAGATAGCTCCATGTACAAATGTTTACATCGATGACGGATAGATCGATAGACCTTACAGTTTATCCAGTCTTATCGATTCTTACAAGGAAGATTTCACCTTGCGATAATGGAAATCCATAAATGGATTCAATCAATCAATCAATCTAATAGATTCTCTAGGTGACATAAATATATGGATGACTGAATTGTCATGACACTAAAATTCTATTATTTCAAGAGCGTCATACCCTAGTGTAGAATCATGTGAAAGAGTTCGGATATTTCCGAATTCGTTTATTTTGCAAACAATTTTAGCTTGATAATATGCTCAGAGATATAGAGAAAAATTATTATATTTTTACATTCTAACGGGGAAAACAATGTGTGTGTGTGTATGTGTGTGTGTGTTATTACTACTTTATAGCCATAACTAAGTAAAGAAAGAAGTAAAACCAGTATATTTGTAAAACCAGTATATTTGTAAAACTTAGAAACTTAACAAATTATTTCATTATCAAAGTTATAAATGATAATGTGAGAGGAACTTACAATATTATGAAGTGAATCCAAAATAATTCTCACAAAGTTCTGTGCAAGTCCAAAAGAATCAAAAGTTCCGTATAAATTTCAAAACCGGAAATGTATTGGTCCGCCAAGAATCATAAAGATGGTATTATCCCTTGAATAATTCCCAATAGTTCCAAAATAATATTACAGTCCAAATAATGAGCACTTTCTAGTTCCATTGAACAGTCCAAACAAATGATTTCCTCTCGAAAAATATATAAGTACAACAGGAAACACGTCTGCAAACTTACAGGAACAAGAAATGATAATGACTCAAAAATAAGATTTAATGACGACTTTGGGTTAATTTCTCGTTGGCTGATGGGGTTTGGACTGTTGTGAAATACAGTCGTAACTTAAGGTGTATAAAAGGAGAGAACCAAGCAATCAAAATCATTCCTATGTTTAAAATTATTTTTAGTAATTGTCGACATATGTGTAAGCATCTATTTATAGAATTTATGTAATGGTACTTTCTTAACAGACCTTAGTCACGTAGGCAAAATCTAACTAATGATAATCTGTACAATTTATAGTCATGAACAACACTTAAGAAAAGTAAATAAAATCAATGACCATCAATCATTTAATATATATATATATATATATATATATATATATATATATATATATATATATATATATATATATATATATATATATATATATATATATATATATATATATATATATATATATATATAGAGAGAGAGAGAGAGAGAGAGAGAGAGAGAGAGAGAGAGAGAGAGAGGATTCTTATCAAATTTATCACTGATATAAATTGAAAATATATATCCGTGATACGGTCAGCTCCGCGATAAGATCATGCATGTTTAACAACCGCATAATTTTGAACAAAACTGAAGTTTTCGCAGAATGAAATAACGTGACAAACATTCTAGAAGACAACTGTTTACCTTGCGATCTCCGAGTGAATTTATTGTACATGGTAGGATGGCCGTCATGCCAGTCGTCGCCGTTACGTTCACTACGGGTACGTCAAAACTTGGCTCCTGACTGTCTGCTGAAAGAAAAATGATAAGACAAATGTAAGAAGAATAAATTGTTCGTACTTATATTTGTAAATCTCTGAAAGTCATTTTATTTATTTCATTTTGTTTTCTTATCAAAACTCTGTTGGGGCGAAAACAGTGAAGCTGATGACTTTTGCGCAAAATGTTTGCATACATTATGTATTTTAGTAAAATTCCTTTTCACATATGAGGAAATCTTGAAAAAATTCCAAGCGAATTTGTTTTCCCGCCAGCCGACGAAATACAGCTTGCCCTGTTCTGTAATTGTTTTCAAAATAACGGGAAAACGCAATGATTCTCAAATATAGCCTGATTTAAAATGAATATACTGTAAGATTGAACTGGAAGAGAAAACCAGTTCCTGAAAATTATTTCTTGAAATAATGTTGCGGATAAAAACCTCTCATACGCAACGTCTTTCTGACATGAGATTTCCCATTACTTTATACATTCTCTAGCGTCAAATTATGTAAAGAACTTTAATACTTCTAAGATTAATTATTTATATAAAATACACGTAGAACGAACAAACGAAAAACATAGCACTTATCTGAAAAAAGAAAATATCGATTATCAAACACATAATGCACATGTTAACAAAACTGAATGTTGGCTTTCGTCGTCCATTGAAACAAGCCAGAAAAAATGGTTTCACAGAAAACACATACAGATATTAGCTTGGTGCTCAGTCAACACTTTCCTGTATACATTTTCCACACGGAAGCATCAATGGCGATAAACAGAAGATATAAGTACATATTTAGATCATAACAAGAACCAACAAACCATGGATCATATTTATATCATAGGAAAAACCAGCAAACGATGGATCATATTTAGATCATAACAAAAGCTAACAAACCATGGATCATATTTAGATCATAGAAAGAACCAGCAAACCATGGATCATATTTAGATCATAACAAGAACCAGCAAACCATGGATCATATTTATAACATAGGAAAAACCAGCAAACCATGGATCATATTTAGATCATAACAAGAACCTGCAAACCATAGATCATATTTAGATCATAGGAAGAACCAGAAAACCATGGATCATATTTAGATCATAGGAAAAACCAGCAAACCATGGATCATATTTAGATCCTAGGAAGAACCAGCAAACCATTTATCATATTTATATCATTGGAAAAACCAGCAAACCATGGATCATATTTATATCATAGGAAGAACCAGCAAACCATGGATCATATTCAGATCGTAGAAAGAACCCGCAAAGGATGGATCATATTTATATCAAAGGAAAAACCAGCAAACCATGGATCATATTTAGATCATAGGAAGAACCAGCAAACATTCTATCATATTTAGATCGTAGGAAGAACCAGCAAACCATGAATCATGTTTAGATCATTGGAACAACCAGCAAACCATGGATCATATTTAGATCATAACAAGAACCAGCAAACCATGGATCATATTTAGATCATAACAAGAACCTGCAAGCCATGGATCATATTTAGATCATAGGAAGAACCAGCAAACATTCGATCATATTTAGATCGTAGGAAGAACCAGCAAACCATGATTCATATTTAGATCATTGGAACAACCAGCAAACCATGGATCATATTTAGATCATAACAAGGACCAGCAAACCATGGATCATATTTATATCATAGGAAAAACCAGCAAACCATGGATCATATTTAGATCATAACAAGAACCTGCAAACCATAGATCATATTTAGATCATAGGAAGAACCAGCAAACCATGGATCATATTTATATCATTGGAAAAACCAGCAAACCATGGATCATATTTATATCATAAGAAGAACCAGCAAACCATGGATCATATTTAGATCGTAGGAAGAACCAGCAAACCATGGATCATATTTAGATCATAGGAAGAACCAGCAAACCATGGATCATATTTAGATCGTAGAAAGAACCCGCAAAGGATGGATCATATTTATATCAAAGGAAAAACCAGCAAACGATGGATCATATTTAGATCATAGGAAAAACCAGCAAACCATGGATCATATTTAGATCATAGGAAGAACCAGCAAACATTCGATCATATTTAGATCGTAGGAAGAACCAGCAAACCATGAATCATATTTAGATCATTGGAACAGCCAGAAAACCATGGATCATATTTAGATCGTAGGAAGAACCAGCAAACCATGGATCATATTTAGATCATTGGGAAAACCAGCAAACCATGAATCATATGTAGATCATTGGAACAACCAGCAAACCATGGATCATATTTAGATCACAGTAAGAACCAGCAAACCATGGATCATATTTAGGTCATAAAAAGAACCAGCAAAACCCATGGATCATCATTCCTAACAGAGTAATAAAAAATTCAATATCGGACCGTAAATCTAAATACATGTAAACATTCCCACTGAATCTCGCTGTTATCATCACACGGTCTGGTTCAAGAAATCTACATGCAACTACGAAAATATAAATGACTGATTTACAAACAATTCGACAAAGAGTAGAACAACCTTATACACGGATGAAAGAATTTTAGTCGCAATGTTGGCAACAACTCGAACTGACTCGAGAGAGGTTGAAAATTATCTAGCTACTTTACATGTTACAAATGGAATCAAACTTACCTTAATAGCTTCTGAAATTTATTTCGTGAAGCGTCTGTCATTAACACACGCATTGCAAATCTGTTATCATACTATGTATGGGCTTTGTATTTAACAATACATTTCGAGTTAGATGTGTTAGGATCGGCATAGACTTTGAAGTGTGTACGAGTTAGATGTGTAAGGATCGGCATAGACTTTGAAGTGTGTACGAGTTAGATGTGTAAGGATCGGCATAGACTTTGAAGTGTGTACGAGTTAGATGTGTAAGGATCGGCATAGACTTTGAAGTGTGTACGAGTTAGATGTGTAAGGATCGGCATAGACTTTGAAGTGTGTACGATTTTACCCATTCATTTGCTTAAACTTTTCCAACATTCTATAAGTGTCGGAAATAAAACAAGATTGTTTAATTTAGGATATTTGATTCTAATAGTTGAAAAGGTTGAGAAAAATAAACTTCTGCTGGCTATCTTCAAAGTTTTTCAAGAAGAAATGTTTGTGTTAATATCAATCTTTGATTTAATGGGTGTTTTTACTCGCTTGAACCTAGATCGATATCAAACTTTGCACAAGGTTTTCTTAAGACTCTTTTAAAATTAAACATAGACCATAAACAGGAATATCGTTTATTAGCATAGCAGAAGGGCACTGATTGTCCAAAAATCCAAAGCTGAATTGCTTGTTACTAAAACAACAAGACACTCAATTATTAATACAATATAGAGCGAAAGGGATAATAGTCCGCCCTGGCGTGTGCTTGTCAACACCAGATACCTTAAAGAAATATGTCTTGAACGGAAATTATGCATACAATTAGCTGTCCTACATTTTCAAAAGCTTTTTCTGTATCAATAGATGCTAAATGCAATATGCTTTTGGTCTCCAAAAATTAAACCAACTAGTGGACCAAAACCGAAGTCATATTACGATCCAGACCCTTCTGCAACACCCTCCAATCCACCTCTCTCACGCTTGAGATAATTAATTGAAAATTTAGAAATTGTTAGATATTCTAATAAAACCAGTTAAACAAACCTAACAAAAATAGTCCGTAGTGTTAATGCCAATACTTGTTCGTCTTTCATTCATTTGAATTTTCTCCATCAAAATGGATAATTGCCAGACCTTGTTTTAATTTATCGGGGGTGTGCCTAAATGTCAACACTGAATTATAGAGAGTTACCAAAACTGACTTGATCGCAGTACCACCATATTTAAGGTGTTCATTATTTATACTGTCACACCAGCTGACCTTTCCAAACTGAACGTCTGAGAGCACAGACGCAAATTCTATAAGCGTGCCGGGATTTACCTCTTCAGTTCTTTCTTTCTTTACCTTAACAGATACATCAGTTTTCACTTTAAGCAATATATATATATATATACATATTTTTTTTTTCTGGGGGTTTTCTACGCTGTGACCTGAACATTTTTCCAAATTAGGTTTTGATCAACCCCGGTGCACTTATCAATGTATCATTTTTGTTTCGTATAAAAAATCCGAATCACAGTTTGAGTGTAGTTTTCGAAAAGCTGACTTGGCATCTTTATGACAAATGAAAAAGATGTCTTTTAAACATGGTTTTGTGTAAATCCTTTAGCTCGTTATTGAAGAAGGGCATCATGAAGTGTCTGAGTTTGAAACAGGAAGGGTCTTTTTGCTTGCAATAGAGTACGAACGATATTGCTGTGTGAAAAATCGTTCTACTTCTTGTTGTTTGTCGTCTTCTTGACATTAGGCTTTTTATGTTTTATCTTATTCGAGCGGATATTCCAGCTGTTTCCAAAGAGCCATATTTCCCCCAATCGTACTTCAAAAGATAAAAGTTTGGATCACACGTTGTGTAAAACCGAAATTCAGAGATCCAAATATAGGTCTGTACATAATCATCAATGACCACTGATTCCTTGCGCATATAGATTATTTTGTCAAAATTGATATGAACAATTAGGGACCTACTCATACCAAAATAGGAAGCAAGGACTTCTACAAAAGTCAGCACTATCTGAATAAATGAAATCATTGAGATTTGAAAGGAATACGTCATTTTACTCCTCGTGTCAGTTGCAGGCGTACTGGGATTGGAAATAAAATCGCAGGCAGTGTGCGAGAAAGAAAGAAAAGGAGAGCAACGTTTTATTCACGTACTGCTTTATTCAGTTATACAACTTAATCGAAATAATTGATCGTTGCGCTTTTTCAATATTTTCAAAAACGGTGTTTTGTTTTTGCTTTTGTTTTTTACCTTTACAGATTTCATCATATGAAATTCCACAGTTTTGAATAATAATAATTCAAACACTTATGAGGAATTTTATGTTTGTCACAAGGCATCTTAGGCATACTCACTGACTTGAGGTTATATATATATATATATATATATATATATATATATATATATATATATATATATATATATATATATATATATATATATATATATATATATATATATATATATATATATATATATATATATATATATATATATATATATATATATATATGTATGTATGTATGTATGCATGTGTGTACATGTGTTATAAAAATGCCATTAAATCTGCAAAATAGTTGAGACGTTAATAAGATTTTGGTGTGATTGCAGCTTATATGTACCCTCAGCCAATAATTTTAGCATCACGTTTATTCTCGTCATTTTCTGTTTACCTTCATATATCAAAATGAATTTCCGTGAAGATGTTTGATGAGTACATTTAATGTTCAGTTTCAGTTATGTCATCTTATTGGTGTACTCGTATCGGATCAGCATGGAAAATAGCTTCTTCACTGTAATGGATATGATATTCATCTTTATTCGTTGAGGTCTCTTGAAGTCCTAAGGTTTTTCACTTTACTTATATGTTTCAGAAACTACAATTGGAAACTTTGATGTCATCGAGGACATTCAACTTACAAGGAAAACTTAGACCCTAAAAACAACCACAATCTGGTGCAGTGAGAGTATAACTAAATTTTAGCCTTTATAAATCTTTAAAAATTTAAGAAAAGTTTGTATTTTAATTTTCATCTCTCTTGATGGCGAAGTCCCCATTCAATCAGCTCTTGCCTTTTGATTACTACATTTGTCAATCTTGCTCTGGGATTGTTTTAGATTAAGCTACTGACGGGGTTTAGTGAATGTAGAAAAGGGCTAATGCATTCCAGATACTCAGATACAAGTCACCTTGGAGGTTACGGTAAGTGGATATCAAGAAAACTAATAAATTCTCGCGTTTTTATAGATAATAAATGTTGGTTGATGCCTGCTGTAAGTAGAGATGGCTTAACCAAGTGAGCAATCACTCACAAGGAATCGCAGGCTGTGCAGTACTTGATAAATTTAACTGGATAAATTAGATTCACCAATTAGCACAGGGATGTTGTCACAATGTAGCACGGGTTAATTGTTTGCAATAATTTACATGACATTTATATCAGTTTACACATAGATAGTAGACAGAAGTAATATTCCAAGACATTTACACCCCCCCCCCCCCCACTCCACATCATACCATTATGAGTGAACATTTAATAAATGCTTTTAGGACATCAATTTAAAACATATGGAATTTGCTAATGATTTATGTTGCTGCAAATAAAATAAAAAAAACAAGTAAAAACCCATTGACCAATGACTGATTCTCTCAATTTTGATCACTGGTCTTGTATTAAAATAAATATATTTTACTACTTCAAGTGACTGATGGTGACTCCTTTTAAGCAGTCAACACGCTGAAAGCTGTGTATCGTGGTGTAAGTGTAACGTCCTTCCGTTTGACTTCATCCGTCAAATGATAAAGCGCACATCACACCTAAAATTGATTGCTCATTAATTTTGGACAACAAAGTCGGAATCTTGGGTTTTACAATGAACTGAGGTGAGCAGAGTAATGTTTGTAACAAATTAGTTTGTAATCATGGAAGCAATTACGGATTCTAAAAACATATTTTACAAATTTGCAATAATTCGGGATATAATTGTAGGAGTATGGTTAATTTTATTATTGTGTGATCATATTCAGCTGAACTTTATAATATTCCAAGGGGACTTACTTCATTAATTTGCTTTCTTACTGGGCGGTTAAAGAGTCTTCGATCTTTCGCTTTAATATATGTGTGTGTGTGTGTGTGTGTGTTTATTTAGAATTTATTTCAGTCGATAGAAAATAAACATTTTCATGAATGGTAAATGGAAATGAGAACGGTTTTTCAATTGTTTTTGTTTTAGTCAGCAACGAAGCTTTTTTTGCATTTCGATAAAGTTAATAGAATGTATCAAATTACAATGACCTATATAAGATTTGTAAAACCAAAATCGATGTTAAAATTTTAATTTGCATTGGAATCGGTATTAGGCAGTCCGCATTGAGTAGCGAAAATAGTCTCCTAAGATTTGTTGCTGATTGACAGATCTGTACTGATAATATTATCTGGTAAAAATGACTTTGTAAATAAAATATTTTAAGGCAGATGATTGCTTAAAACAGGTTAGTTTTAATACAGGTTGACAGTAAAATATACTGAAAGCGGATTAAGGTTGTGGTAACCCTGGAGCAAATTAAAAAAGCGCACTGTCTCTGTAAAGAGAAAAATAAAAAATATACCATTTCACTTCTTTGCTTTTGCCCTTCGCCGTATGAGGTGAGTGGTGCGGATTTGGGTGGGGTGGAACCACTGTCCCATTTGTACCGCTTTAAAACTGACCTTGATTATATTTCTGGCAACCTTGGGATATTATTTTGGGTTTGCTTTGATATGGCCTGTATCAACAAAGGAGGATAAACCAAAGTCTTTTATATTAAATCTGTCTTTCAGGTTATACAGTAAATGAGAGAAAGTTTTAAATAATGATGGCGATGATGGTGACGACGATGCTAGTGATGTCTTTATCTAACGAGTATGACTCACTTTCGTTGCAAAATAATCACTTTTAGGTTTTCTTAATCAAACAACTTGTTCAGTTTTTTCGTGCTACAATACATTTTTACTTTTCATGGACTCCAAGGAAAAATAAAAAAATCCAATTAGCACTACCATGTAATGCCTGGTATAAATTTTCAGTAATTCTCAGATGTGGAAGACAATTGATTGGGCTATTAGTTAAAAGTTGATATTACATTTGCATTGCAATTATCTGGGGTATAGAGTTTTAGATTCCGAAATACTCGTTCGATTCATAAAACATCATTATAACCACTCCTTCTTATTTGATCTGCATTACTGAGGTGTTAATGTTCGATCAAACGTTAATGAAATCAATACGATACAAGCAATTCTTTCTGAAATACAAAGTCTTTCGGATTCTTCCAAATAATGCATAATACATTTTTGCCTTCCTTACTGATGTGTATTTCGAACTCTTGAATATACCAATTAGTGGGTTGGGGTGGAGAGAACACTTGAAAATAAGCTAAAATCCAAATTCAGGTGCTGCATAATTCAATATAAACACGCAGATAAGAAATGTATTTGTATCATTCAACAAATCTTTTATCTTATCTCATTAGTCAAAAGTGAGTACTTTGTGCCTCTTGGAAAAATAATACTACTAGATTTCCAACCGTTATTTAGAAATTTAAAGGGCAAGTAAAATCATGTATACACCAGGGACACAGAAAATATATAGATATAAAGCAAAAAATCTTTTATATATTTATATGAAATGACAATGTTTAGCAAAATATAAACTAACATTCTTTGAACGATTTCAGATTTCTCACCTGACTGTTTCTTGTGCGTAAACTTTTTATTCTCTCGTTACTTTTTCGAGTATGCATTTTTTTAAAAAAGCTTGTATTCGTTTAGCAATTTTGTGTAATATCGAGAAAAGTAATTTCAGTGGACACAATAAAAAAAGTTTGCAAATAGCACACGGCTCTCTACTATTTAAACTATGAACTGTGGAAAGTGAAACTTTATCACCGACTTCTCTGGACAGTGAAATAGCAAATGTCAAAATTACTGACCACTTGTTTCCGTTTACTTGCATTTGTGACGCTAATGTTTCAAATCAGGTCCAGTTGTTAATTTTAGTGTACTCTTTTTCATTCAGGAGGTTGCTATTAATCGCGATGAGAATCGCTATTTCAAACTATTGCTTATTTGAAAGAGCTGTATCGGCAAATCTTATTAATGACTATAATATTACAAATTGAAATGACTTAATTCATAATATCATTCGTAATAACGTGAATCAGGATAGTATTTAAACTATATAAGAGAGTAGCTAAGATGTTTACCTTTTAAGACAGCTGTAGATACATTGGAATAAACACACAGTAGTCTCTTTTTGCGTTTCCTTGACTTATCGTATATTGAAATTTTCATCAAACTGCGAAACTTCAAACCCGTATGGGTCAACTAATTTTTTTTTTCTTGTACGAACTACTGTATCTTCAATCTTGTTGAAGAATTTTTTACCGTTTTGTTTGAACTCTTGGCTAATCCTGTAATACTTTATGAACAAAATTATTGATGAATTTAATAACAATGATATTTGGTAGATTTAGCAGCATTAGGACAAATGGTTGATGGCAAAAGGTAATCCTATCACAACTTGCATGGGAAAATCTTGCTGGCGCTAACGATTGCACAAATCACCTGCAGTAAGCCCACCCCACCCACAGATTACACACATACCTGCAGTACGCCAATATTCACTATCACTAGATCTGAGTCATCCTAGTAGATAAATATTTAAAATATTTAGAATTCGGTTGTATTTTTTTATGTTTAATTTAAATTAATAGTTAAGACGCAATAGAGGATAGTCGTTGTTAGTGTTTTCTTGTCATTTGCTTCTACCTCCCTGGTGTCCTACAAGATCCCAAATACCATTCTTTCTTAACCCATATGGTAGGGAATGTATATGTCACATAAGGAAACGAAGGATATCCCCCTTCCCCCCCCCCCCCCCCCCGTATATGTCACTCAAAGTTCTTAATATTGTATCTGGTTAAGCAGATCTGTCATTATATTTGTGACCTGAACTGGAAAGAAAAAGGAAGCACTATAATAATATCTTCAAAGCAAATTTGGAAAACTATTTTTAAGTGGTGAACCAGACTTACAAATAGTAGTTGCTAATAACTTAGAACCTTACTGCCTTAGAATATATTTACCACCACCACCACCCACCTTGACACATATAGAACACATTTTTGTTGTTGTTGAGAAATACTTTAATAATACCGTAGACAGATTTTCAGTTTTGAAACCAACAGCTGTTTCGTTTCGCTTCGTAATAATACAGCTGCTGAATGCGTTACAGTAGGATATCGGTTATGTCTGTTGAATGCGTTACAGTAGGATATCGGTTATGTCTGTTAATTGTTTAAGAGGAATTACAGTTGAATCTTTCTGACATGAACGCTCTTAGGTTCGATTTATTTTTTGTTCTTGTTGATCTTAACGGCACTTTTAACACATCATTAGCTATATCATGCCGATGCTAAGAGCCTTTCCCAAGGACATACAGAGAGAGAGAGAGAGAGAGAGAGAGAGAGAGAGAGAGAGAGAGAGATCAATTTGCGATTGGTTTATAATTTGTTGCATGCAGGTATAACAGAAGCTGACATGCGGTGACGTTATTGAATTTACATGCAGGCGCCCGTGAGATACTATGGACATCGACGATTTTGTTGTTTTTGTGGGTTTCACGCCATTGTTCAGCACATGATGGGCTATAAATAGCGGCCAGTATAACTTGTTGAGGAAAAGAACCCGTGAAAACCCCTGAAATAACCACCGACCCACGGGAAACTGGTGGCAAGTATTCTCATATACACACGTAATTTCCGAATT
The DNA here is from genome assembly GCA_028554795.2 of Sinohyriopsis cumingii. Classification (NCBI taxonomy): domain Eukaryota; kingdom Metazoa; phylum Mollusca; class Bivalvia; order Unionida; family Unionidae; genus Sinohyriopsis; species Sinohyriopsis cumingii. The sequence goes on along the minus strand of CM068827.1, from coordinate 69,811,265 downwards.
CCTTAAACTTCAGAAAAAATCTGCAAGTCAGTAAATAATGCTCTCCTGACACCAATTTCTCCTACAACAATAAGCAGTGCTAGTTCAGTCTTGCATATATAGTTAGGTTGATGGAGATATAAGGATAACGAAGCGAGTAATTCGCTTTGAAGATATCACGATGTAGGGAGGATAGGCCATTTAACAAAAGATGGTTCCATTTAAAATCTATCAAATTTTCTTATGTACAAACAGTCGCACAGTTCACAGATGCAATGATTTTGCTCTCATCTCGGACAATTTGCTTGTTCAAACATACTTATTTCGCATTGAGTGTTAAATTCTCAATGTTAGACTGTGACCCGAAAGAGAACTTTTGGGTTAAGATCTAACTACCAAATCAGTTGCATGTTGCGATTAACTATGGTCCCGTCACGGAAAGATGAGGCAGTATAAAATTTACTAGGAGATAGACACGGTCTATTTTAGGAATGGCAATGTTTCCAAGGATAAATTATATGCTGTCAAACTGTCTAAACGACCTTCTTCTCTGCAAACGGATCATGATCCAAATAAGTATGTTCTATTGTATACTGGAGAACTCCATACGATGGTTTATTTGGTTGTCAAGAGATACTGCTACACGAAGAAAGAAATGGAATACGCATTGCATCACAACGTCCATCTGTTTGTTCGTCTGGTTACGCAATTAATTACCTATCTGCGCATTTGGGAATAGTTAGGGTTATATTTGTAAACAAATTACATATACAATAGTCAAGTTTATATGCAATTGACAGAATGTTTTCTCGTCCAGTTTGGAAAACTACAGTCATTTGACTTGAGTAGTGTGACTATTGTTAACAAAACCTGTCAGTGTTAAAGACTGCTAAAATATTGCACAATTACGCATAGCTGCGATCGGAATTTTGATCCGAAAAGGTTGTGTATACTTCCGTGCTCCTTGAAAGTGCAACGTCCTGCCGTTTGATATCTTGTGTAGTAGTATTTGACATATATACTTTGTTCTAGTCTATAGATTTAATACCTTGTGTAGTAGCATTTGGCATATATAGTTTGCACTAGTTTATTGATTTTATATCCTGTTTAGTCGTATTTGACATATATCCTTTGTACTAGTCTAATGGTTTGATATATTGTGTGGTAGTATTTGGCATATATACTGTGTACTAGTCTAATGGTTTGATATATTGTGTAGTAGTATTTGGTATATATCCTTTGTACTGGTCTAATCGTTTGATATCTTGTGTAGTAGTATTTGGCATATGTACTTTGTACCAATCTGATTATTTGATATCTTGTGTAGTAGTAGTATTCGACATATATCCTTTGTACTAGTCTAATGGTTTGATATATTGTGTGGTAGTATTTGGTATATATCCTTTGTACTGGTCTAATGGTTTGATATATTGTGTGGTAGTATTTGGTATATATCCTTTGTACTAGTCTAATGGTTTGATATATTGTGTAGTAGTATTTGGTATATATCCTTTGTACTGGTCTAATGGTTTGATATCTTGTATAGTAGTATTTGGTATATATCCTTTGTACTGGTCTAATGGTTTGATATATTGTATAGTATATTTGGTATATATCCTTTGTACTGGTCTAATGGTTTGATATATTGTATAGTATATTTGGTATATATCCTTTGTACTGGTCTAATGGTTTGATATATTGTATAGCAGTATTTGGTATATATCCTTTGTACTAGTCTAATGGTTTGATATATTGTATAGCAGTATTTGGTATATATCCTTTGTACTAGTCTAATGGTTTGATATATTGTATAGCAGTATTTGGTATATATCCTTTGTACTAGTCTAATGGTTTGATATATTGTATAGCAGTATTTGGTATATATCCTTTGTACTAGTCTAATGGTTTTATATATTGTATAGCAGTATTTGGTATATATCCTTTGTACTGGTCTAATGGTTTTATATATTGTATAGCAGTATTTTACATATATGCTTTGTAGCAGTCTATTGACTATCCTTAATATTTTTAGTGACAGCAAAGTGGTTACGGTGGCTTTTCTTCCCGTTATGCAATATTTGCCGTTCAGTTATCTTAATACACCATATGTATATGCATTAGTCCATATATATATGTGTGTGTGTGTGTGTGTGTGTTTTATTTTGATTTTTAACGTTACTTCAACAATTTTACAGTCATATGGCTGCGATGTCTGCAGTGTGGCAGTTTATAGTGATGTCTAGCACTGGGGCATCATGCTACATACATGTAGCATCATGTCCCACCCAGTCACATTATCTTGACACCAGGCCGACCAGTCCTAACACTAACCTCCTAATGCTGAGCTAGGAAGCTGTTAGTACCATTTAAGTCTTTGGTATGACTAGGCAGATGTTCGAACCCACGACTTCCCACATCCGACGCGGACCCTCTAACCACTAGGCCACCGGAACGGTCCACTTAACGATTTAATTAAAGCCAAGAATGATGGACATCCAGTATCTCACGGAATTTCTGGACAGGTTTTCTATTTCAGAACGCCTGGTTCATAAGTATAACTTCTCAAGCAGAGAATCGGAAAAATCGTATTACAGACACAATCCATATGGAGAATAGCTGCAGTCGAGTATCATTCAATAGATACGGTAATCGATGAAGAAATTTTCCAAAGCTGCAATTACGCAAGTTGTGGTCTGAGGTTTGTTGTCTAGAGTCACGGTATGTAATAAGTATGCTGACTACCCTAAATTTTACTGAACGGCTTAATAGCGGACGGGACGTAAAATTATTCACATTTGCAATTGATGATCGTCCCGCCTTTGTTCAAGATAAACTGACATTTCCCGAAAGAAATGGCGCTTTTGTTTTAAGCGTTAATGAAATGCTATATATTCTTTTGTAATATTAATAATTAAACATGGTTTGTTTTTGATGAAAATAAAAAATAAATTACTTATAAAAAGCAACAAGCAAAACACTTAAGCAGAGAAATATAATACTGAATCTTTACCGATCGAACAAGGGAATTGGTTTGTAATACAGAGGAGACTATGCCTTTATATAATTCGTAGTAGTTACTGTCACATCCGCGTAAGTATTATCAGATATTCGTATCACGTTGTCGTCTTTAATGTTCATGTTTTCTTTTACATTTATGTGTTCAAGTTTTCCAAAATCAAATAATAGCGGAAACATCAATGCACAGACAAAGGTGAGGCACCTGGTTCTCCCTGAAACTCTTGAAAACGATTACACGATTATTTAATATCAGAAACTCATGTTAATCCTGAGACCCCATATCAGTCTGAGGGTCGAAGACTAGGGGTGGAGGGTTGATAAATCCTATATGACAAATAACCATATAATATGATTTTTTAATGCATACTACAATCGAGTTTGATTGGTTATTCTGAGAGGAATAAGTTCGAGGATAAATATCAACAAAATCATGGTTCCGAAGCTGATGTCATTTTGTGTTTCTCTTATTGTCGCTACCAACAACTGGATCACTAGAAAGTGTCTGATAAAAAGTTTGTAACCACTGCCTTGATAACATGCTTTATCAAATAATTTACATGTATTTTTTAAAATGTACAAACACGCACACACTACAAAGAAAGCAGGATGACATAGATACATCAATGATGAGCAATTTCAGCAAGTTTGGAATCGTGAGTAACGTTCTGTAATATCGTCAACAAACAAATTCTTTCAGAGTTTATCATTAATCTTCGAAACTAGCAGTGTCACTATAACAATTCGAAACTGAATGTAAACTAATGACAAACTGTAAATTTCGTGGTATTAAATGAATAAGTTTGGTGCTTCATGGTCTGGGAGATATCCTGCAGTCAGTTACGTTAATATCTTATCTCGTTCAACAGCAAGTCCGTGTTACCTATGTATACTGCAGGCAGTTGAATTCAGCATATATTATGTGTGTACGTATTACCGTTTAACGTCACGTCAGTACAGCAATGACAACATAATGCCGATTAAAAGTAAGGTTCTAAAATTTAAATATAAAGAATTGTATCAAAACATTTAGAACTATATACCGATCCAAAAAAGCTAAAAACATAAAGTAAATACTGTTAACTGAAACGTATGTTAACATTCTGCAAAATGTTTATACAATACTACATTACAGTCAAGGGGCACAACTGTAGTAATCTTTTTGGGAAGTCCTTCACTCGATTCGCTCGTGAGATATATGTTGAGTGGAGGAGAGGTGTGAGACATGGTTGCTGGTTGCGGCTGTCAAACACACCGGGCAAGGTGCACGTCTTGAGAATAGCTGTATCAGATAATGCTACATTTCTCGAGTTGCTTATAGGTGTATGAAAAACACAATTTCTCTCTAGACCAGCATTAATGTACATGCAGACCATGTTTTCAAAAGCCCTATTGTCGTTTTTTATCGTATGGAAGTAATTTTTCATGGAAGCTAAATTAATGCTGTATTGAAGTTGTTCAGAGAAGAAATAATTGTCCAAGTAGAGTCGCTTCTTCAAAGAGAGAGAGAGAGAGAGAGAGAGAGCACTGCACAAGCTATCCTAAATTTCTAACTCGTATACGAACCGTAATTACGTTGCTGAGTCATGTAATGAAGAAGTAAAGAAAATAAATTCATAACTAAAACAAATTAAGTATTACAGACTCATGTTTCACGCAAATAGAGGTCTCTCTAATTATACATGTGCGTGAATTTATGCCTGTTATAATCCAGGCAAGAGGACACTCTGAAGAGATTTTCTCTTTATCCACGCATGGAGAGAAAAGACCACAGAAAAGGAATACCTGTTTAGTGAAATCTGAAAAATGCGCACTTCTGATTATCACCAGATCCCGCCAGTATTAGTTAAGAGAAAACAAGTAGATTAGTAAGAAAAGAGAGGACCCGAAAATGCCCTCCTTTTTCAAAAGTACTTTTATCTTGCATTTTAAAATATAAAGCCCTTTAAATTTTGGGACACAAAAGAACACCACCCGTATTAAATAATAATAATAATAATAATAATAATAATAATAATAATAATCAGTATATATATAGAGGTCGCTGTCTATTTGCCCTATGCCACAGTTTGTCCGTGCATATAGAATATATTAACTGAAATAGCAGCGGCAGATGCACCAGCTACATGCACAGATTACACAAAAGTAGCTATGCAATGAATAAGCCTGTTGGAATGCCGTTTGCTTTGTCAGTTTTCGTAACACACACTTTTAAACATTTATAAACGGTTTTTAGACAATCGCTAAAGATTAGACATTTTTCGGGTGAAACATTTTTAATGGTTTTGTAATTCACAAGTTGTTTTTCTCATACTTTATACCTTCAAGCTTATGAAAAAATCATTTGTTTGATCCTGAAATACTTTGAGAAAGTTACCATAGAAAAAGAAAAAAAAGCAATACAAACATTCGATTTACCAGATATCTGTCGATTTTTCGTTTCGAAACTTCGTGGTGTTTGCAATATTTCCTCGTTTCTAGTGGTGAATATATATCTTTTGAGATCAATTAATTGTATTTATCAAGATTTAATTTTAATTGCATCCTGAGGACGAAAATTGAAGGAAGTGGAATTCAGAATTTCTAAACGGCTCTGTCTACTTTCTTGCATTTTTAAGATACTGACGATAACTCTGTAGAATATCCATTTTGTAAGATACTGATCATAATTTTTTTGTAGAATTCCCATTTTGTAAGATATTGATGATAATTTTGTAGAATGCCCATTTTGTAAGATACTGACCATAATTTATTTTGTAGAATTCCCATTTTGAAAGATATTGATGATAATTTTGTAGAATGCCCATTTTGTAAGATACTGACCATAATTTATTTTGTAGAATTCCCATTTTGCAAGATATTGATGATAATTTTGTAGAATGCCCATTTTGTAAGATACTGACGATAACTCTGTACAATGCCCATTTTGTAAGATACTGACGATAATTTTGCTGAATGAACATTTTGTAAAATTCTAACAATTTTCTGTAGAAGGCTGATAGTTGACCCATTTCATCTCCTGATACTAATTGTGTTAACTATAGTTTTTGAAATGATATAACTGACGTGGATTTCCGGCAATTCTTTGTCTATTAACGAAGTCGAAGTGGAGAACTCCGCCTGTGTGTGTGTGCTCGCGCCAGCGTGTATGTATGTATGTATGTATGTATGTATGTATGTATGTATGTATGTATGCATGCATGTATGTATATATGTACGTACGTTCGTAGTTACGTGTATATATATATATATATATATATATATATATATATATATATATATATATATATATATATATATATATATATATATATATATATAATATCTAAACGTTATAGAGGACTTCGATAATGGATAAATTATAAGCGATTTTATAAATTCAGCACAACTCACCTATTTTATGATATATACTGCTATTTGTTGTGAATGTTGTTTCTCAACTTTCAATTCTTATTCTCTTAGCTAAAGCCACAACATGTATAAGTTAGTGAAAATTCAATAATTACAGTATTCCGATTTTTTTCAGTAGAACTTTAGAATCATTTAGGAGGAAATTCTTAAAATAAGATTGGTCACATCATGCTATTGCCACATGGCAAAAATGGAGGAAAAAAACCACGCATGAAATCAGCCAATTTATCATATTGTCTGTAATATTTGGAGGTATTGTGCCGTCCCTATTTTTCTGGATTTTAAGAATTTATCTGTCATTGATCTTACATGCAAGAAGGTGGTCATGAAAGAAGTATTTCACTCGGCAATTTGGTAGTGATAGGGCTGAGTACATTAACGTTTGACCATTGTATCATGCATTCACAAAGTAATTTTCATATGTTACTCAGTGACATACATTCAATGGTTACCAAAAACTTTAGATGTTGCTTAAAATATGATTTCGTTGATTAAAAGGTATCCGATATCAGTTCTCATACTAGAATTCAAGTCAACAACGACTTTAATTTTCATAGTTTGAAACGGAGTTTGAGAGATTTATAAACATTTTTAATATTCACGATACTTGCTGGCTGTGTAGCCAGTGAGATACACCCTTTCAAAAGTAACGTCATTTGTGATTGGTTAAATCAAACTCTCAAGCTCAAACTCTCGCTCACGTGTTTTATGATTTCCAGTCAAAATTGTTACTATGAATCATACATTAACTTGCAGCGGGCATGGCACAGGCTATTAGACAGATGTGACCTACCACTGGGCAGACTCCCGTGGCTAATCAGGTAGGCCCGAGACCCATGCTGCAACATTTCTCCTGCAAGGAAGAAAACAACGTTCAACCAAACAGTCTTTGATTTTCATGTTGTTGCATATAAATTTCCCGGGTGGTCCACGATTAAGTAAATAAATCTATACTTTTACAATAAAAATTAGAAAGAAAAAGAGAAATAAACAAACTTCGTTGATAACTGAACAAAATAAAAGTACTTATTACCGTGCACCAAACTGTTTTCACCAATAAACAGGAGCATGTTTTAGGATAGAAGTTATGGGTTGTAACAGGTTTACGGCCTGGTCACAATCTACGACACCCATCCAAAACAATGTCTGTCTGCTTCTTAGACGACCAGTCATCGTAATTTTAAATTGCTCTTGATGTTGGTTCCCTTGTTAATGCTACTGAACTATTTAACTATGTGCGTGAATAAACACGTACACCAGCTGCCGTTATTTGGAAACACTGTACTCTTGTGTCCCCAGGGCAGGAAACGATGAAGGTTTTGTTACCAGTCTTTTTCAATGACTGCTAATTCATATCTTTGATGGTGCAGAAAGCCATCAATTAGTATTGACAAGTCCTCAGCAAGTCTATCCAGACATATTTGATAGCCATCAATATGCATTAACACTATTTCAAGGTCCGCGCCAAATGAGAAAGTAATGAAGGAGTCCTTGCATTAAAGAAATATTGTAAGAGCTGTTTACGAATTTAAAATATTTGTGCTAAGCTTATTCTTCTGTAAGTGTTCTCAACTCTGCGTGGGGGACCCATCATTACGGAATTGTTTGCAAAGCATGATTTAAAAATAATTAATGAGATGATTGTTATGTCATTTTGTAAGACAAGAAAGCTGTCACGTATAGATTTGATATCATGTTTCTTTTCTGAGGAGTAGACGTTCAGTATTTTCTAAGAAACAAATACGAGTTCATGGAACACAAATCTCTCACCACGGCACTTGAAAAATTAAATGAACCATCATCCATCGATCCATTTTATGCAAAACCTGCTATGTTCTAATGGATGCGTGAATACGTAAAACAATTTTTTAAAAAATTATAAGCGTATTTTGGAAGTGAATGCTTGCATTATTACTTAAAATCAGTTTTAGATGTCCAACAGGGTTTCGGAATTTCAATTCTTTCCTAGAGGGAAAGTCGATGGGTAATGTGAAAAGGGGTTGGAGGTACTCAAAAAGTCTTCCTCACGATCGTTTATCAAGAAATATTTAACCTGATATAAATTTACAAACTGCTTAATAATCACATTAAGTAACCGAGTCTCAGGGATAATACTGTCTACATATATGAACGTTTTAAAAATGGTAGGTGTGTGGGGATAGGGTGAAGATGGCGGTGGAATCCAGTTGCTAATTATAGGGAAATAAATCAGTTATTTTATAAGTCCGAGATATTTACTTTTATAGTGATACTTTTGCCCAAATTTGTAAATCGGTGAATCCAGTGCTCGATAGCTATCTTTGCGCGGGTTGGAGACAATAAAAATAAATGTTCATGACTAAACCACCATAACAATCTTTTTATTCAATGACTGTTAAATAATGCGAAAAGGATACCTCGGTATTCATGAATGCCATTTGTCAAATGTATTCTTTAAAGGTCACCATAATATGCCACATTTATCACTTTGTAATGGTGCAAAATTTGTGAAGATGTTTTGTCGAAGCACATTTGACGTATGGGCTAGGCTCACAATAAATTGGTAGCATGAGAAGGTTAACCTCTCTTGTTTTGGGGCATGACTGAATTTTAATTATGATCCGTTCGTATAAGGTCAGAAATGTAGATGAGAAAATGTTAACGTAGGGTGAAGTAACGAAAAATGACAAAGTTGAGACAAGACAAAAACAATCTTGGACCATTGGAAATAGATGTCATCAAATGAAATTGTCCAGGAATAGTTATTAATGAAGGTGGACTAGAAAGAATAATTCTGACTTCGATGGGAGTGTTAAATTGGCGGAGTGGTCTAAAGAATTCGCGTTTACTGATTTACTGATCCCAACCCTCCTAATTCTGTCCGTGTGGGTTCGAGTCTCGGGTTCGGCCAAATTGGCTATGGTAGAAAGTTTGCCAGTAGCTTCCCATGGGTCGGTGGTTCCTACCAAGGTTTTTCCCGGGTTCTTCGAACAGTTATACTAGCCGCCATGCATAGTCTTTCACACGCTGAAAACAAACCCCAAACAACAACAAAAACAACAAAGCATCAAGGAATGAAAGTTGGACCTATGACTGGTAAGCTGTTAGAAGACTGAGTCAGATCCGCACCAAATGGGGAGTCAGATCCGCACCGAATGGGGCGGCCATGATCGTCTGATTTTTCTATCAAATAGACAATTGTCCGAGGGCGGTATGTAGAAATCAACGATCACAAAATAAACGTTAATTTGACCCCTTGACTAATCTTATCATCAAGGCAAGTATCAATCTTTACAGGCTTTCATTTTTATTGGTAACGGTCTAATTATAAGATGCACTAGTTAATAATCTTTAATGTTTGGAAGTTTTTCGTTCAATTACTATGAAATTTCTATAATTTCCCTTAATGTAGCCGGTTATTCTACACATTCTTTTTTATTTCTAGGCAGAAAATGACAATTTTGAATATATTTCGTTACTAATTAATGTGATGAACATTATTCTTAAAGCATGGAAGTCAATTAAGAATACTTTATTGCCAAACGTATCATTAGTTAATTCCCACACCCACCAGCTCCGGAGACGACCCCGACTGAAAATTCGTTCTAACGCACAGTTTGGGAGGTTTATTCATTTATATGTATTATTAGATCATACATGGTTTGGTATGTGCAAACGTTTGTCATAGCACTCGGGAAACACTCTGGACAACTGGGCGAAGACTCTCTCATCGCGTTTCAGTAATTGTTTTGGAAATAACTATACTCTACTGTAATTCCACCACCCTACCTCCAAAAATAAATAGAAATAAACAAAAAAAAAAAAATGGAAGCTAAAAAAAAAATAAGATAGAAAATTAAATTTTATATACAACACAAACATGCAGTGATGGTAATTGGAATTAATTATATTTTCTTTCTAAAGATATAAGTCATTAACACATTCTATCTATCTATCTATCTATCTATCTATCCATAAAACAAAAGTAAATCATGTACGTCGTACCATAAAAATGGAGTATCTTTAATTAGGCTACCATTCAATTCCCTTCCGTGTTATTCGGTTGTAAATCTTTAAAGGCGTTTGCACCGTTTTGATAACATATTCACTCATTGATTCGAATGGAAATTTGACTGTCACGAATCACCATTGCAAACCGACTAAAACACACTTCAGACCATTTTATCTCGCTAAAATCAGTGTTTTGGGACTAGTAATACCTCATATTAGCACCAATTATGATTGCTCTACACACAAAAAATGATTCTTTCTAGTGTTAGATGTAAAATAATATTTATGGTTGCTTCTTATTGATATGGATTCATAATATGAAACCAATTTAATTGGAATTCAGTCCGTTGGCCGCCGCATAATTCAATAAGCAGCGCATGTTGATAGATAGCGAAACCTACTTTTTATTGCTTATTTACACATATGGGTTTTCATTTTCCAGTCTCGTATTGATTATTTTGCAGTTGTACAAAGACAAAGATGACAAATTGGTGATATAAATGTTAAACTGTATTACAAGAACACGTACTAACTTGGATCGGAAATCATAATCGACATTATTGAGATCGGCTTGAGGTCAGTCGGGATTTCGAATACACCGTGTCTGACTAACATTAGGCGATTGATAGACGCTTTGTCAATTAGTTTTCATCTAGCTTTTCTCTAGGTTATTGACTTTCTACGCTTGAATTCTATGAACTGTAGTTGAGGCAAATCTTTCACCGGGTAAATACCTATTTGAGATTTTGCATTTTGACCTGAGCAGTAACAACTATATCGCATTCGACTGAGATGGCTCGAGCTGTATCCGATTTGGCCGACTCAACTGCACGCACTATATCTAGTTTGACATAGTGGTACGCTCTTCTCCTTATTCAACATTAAGGCGTCATTTTGGACCGAGTGCCATCCGTACACTTGCCAGTTGAATGCCGTTTTTTGCACGTACTGTCTGTGCAGCCATCAATGTTAAAATGATTTTCATATATAGATGTTACCTTGTCGGTCAAGTGCGATTGTAGCCAATCAGTTTGTGCTCCATGTGTCTTTGATCAAAAACAGAAGTATTGCATTTTTAATATGTCTCACTATTACATAACCGCTAATTTGATTGACGCAAACTTTAGTTACAAATCCTTTATTTAAGTTTCCTTGTCACCAGTGTAACAGTCTGCACGTGTGTTAGAATAAAATTAAATCGAATTTAAACTGCAAAATCACAAAGATTTATTTGGGATTTGAAAAAAAATAATTATTATTCACTTTGGAACATTATTCTGAGTGACCTAATTCCCAAAAATCCTCCTTGTTTTTACCGCAGACACATCATGACTGAAGATATTTCTCTCTATAGTACATATCTTGAAAGAGCATTTAGCCTTATGCCCCGGTCCTCCAGACAACGGCACACAGACAGCTCTAATGGAGAGAATCTGTAGCAATCCGATTGCGGTCCTTTTTCTTGTTTCGTTTCGTTAGTTTTGTCTGAAATATCTGGTAAAATGCAAAGAATCCTTTACATAAATAATGAAGCCATACTTATATATCAAACGGTCATGTGTACATACTATTTCTGAGGATACCACGCCATATCTTCGATACCTTGCAGAAAACTACACGGAATAGCTTGCAAAAATGAAGCCTATTTGGACTAGACTTCACGTTGAGTTTACTCTCGTCTGCAATCATTTTCTTTGTAAGCTAAATATTAGTCCTTAACTTACCTAATAATTATTTGGTCCGTTGTTGTGAAGGTTAGTAATTTTGAACTTTCATTTGCTAAAGTATTTCTTTTTCAGAAAAAGTTTTAGTATGTCATAACTAGGACCCATGTCACTCAAAGTAAAGATAAATGTTAAGTAATTCAGGGTGTATAATATTTTTGATTTTTTTGTTCTTATTCAAATTTGATAGCATTCATACCTCAGTATATAAATAGTTCCCGAATGCACTCATCAGCAGCCATATTTGTGGTATGTTGGCAGATTTACCGTTGAGTTAATATGATGTTTGGAAGTTGAAATAAATTCACTGAATATCACGATAATGTTACAAAAATATATAATTATACCTAAACAGAACGTAAATCAGACTTTCTGTTAGTATGTACATTTGTAATTTATACGTTGATTTTGTTTCAGTGTGCCTTGTTCAAAATGGTTAATTTAGGTGTTCGCACGTGGGAGAAACTGCCAAGTCGCTCATGGTCCAGGTGAAATAGGCAGAATATCGTCTGCTAGAGACCTTATCGGGAAGCGTCTATTACTTGATTAACTATCCTATTACTTTTAGTCTATTCACTCCATTCCATTGAAAATGTACTTATATAGACATGGCATTTTTATCCAGCTAACAAAATATAAAACGAACAACAGTTTAAATGAATCAGTCAAAGCGTACACTTTCTTTTCTGTACTTTTGACTCCGTTTGGCGAAAAGCATGACGTGACATCGTCATCAGTATCAACCATGTACTTTCACTTTTGTGAGCATGGAAGCCGGTCGTTACGAGCATAAGATGCATATCGGATAACAAAGAAAGACCTGACTCATTGTAAAAAGAATTTATATCTGGGCTTCCATGGGTGGAATTAACAATGTATCCTGAACTTATTAAATACAAGAATATTGACGAAGTCTCAAGTCCTGATTGAAGTTGATGAGTCATTTCCCCCGTGTGGACTGAACTTCTCAAACACGATGGCTTTGCAAAATTCAGCCAACTTCTTACAGTTTGATTCATTAATTCGTCTCTGAAGAACAATAACTAGGATTTATGCTGAGACATGGCTGGAAGGAGAATACTGATGGATATGCCGATACTGAAACAATGAATCTATCTTTCGAACATGCAACATGATGCCCCTACTGATGCCTTTAAAAATAAAAGTTAATCAGTCCACTATACGTCTTTACCTTTATTCAATTAACTTCATAGATTTCGTTTTAAAATAACACATATGTAAGATACTATTTATTGTACGCCGAAAAATGCTTATTTCTTTGATCAAACCACAGACTTTTTATTATGACTTAGACATACATTAGGATGCCCAGCCAAAGATTATTATGGTATGTGTGTGTGTGTGTGTGTGTGTGTGTGTTGTTTTAATCGATATGATTTGCAGAACATGTTGGGATTATTCTATTCCCAGGACAATTGAAAACATTCTGAATATAATTAAAATCAATCCAATTACGTTTAAGCGGTACTTAACAGACATGTTAACATATGGCTACATGGCCAGTAGCTTGTAAACTTGATTACGGTAACATAACGAAAATTATCGTTCAGTTTTGTTTCTACACGTTTCCACAATTCTCCGTGAAATTATGTATTTCACATCAGTTTAATTACATTGCTAACGCTAAAAAAAACTTTTGACCTTTGAAGAGTTTTGATGAGAGCAGAGGTCAAAGCTAAATGTAACGTGTTTGAATCATTGATGACGCTGTTTACAAGGCCGCATTTTGTACACGATTCATAAATAAGTAAGTAAGATCTATTGACATCAAAAGAGTCCCGAACATTTGTATGTCTTGCATTATCCAAGTACTTAATTGTCTGACGCATGTATATGTTGTCTTGGTCACATGTGTGCAAGTAGTCCACTCAGATGAAACAATGATCACGTCCAAAAGCCTTCGCAGCCAAAGTATATAGGTCGTCAATTGATTTCCCGAGGTCTCAAATATTTTTTTAAAAAATATTAGATACTCAAGTGTGAAATGTAGAGAATTATTGGTAAAATAATGTTAAAAAATTTTCATTCATCTATTTTGACGTTTGAAAAATATATCAGTATATTTTCATGTGTGAAAATATAAGATTTCCCACCATGCCATGCGACGCTTAATTATTGTGCCTACAAATGTTGTACCTGCAGCAACAAACTTGAGAACAATTTGAGCTGGAACAAATAAATTGAAACTGCCTCACATTTCAGGCATGGAAATTAATCTTTGATAAAGAAATTTGACCGTGTTTCTCTGAAGTTATTTCCCTAACTTCCTAGACAAGAAAAATCAACCCGCTTTGACGGCATTACAGAATCGGACTTAAATTATATTTCAGATAGGGTGAAATAGTTTACAAAATGACAAACAATACACTTTACTGCTACAGATTAGGTTAACCAATCCTGCCGCTTTATTTACCATGTATATTTATCTGGTCAGCTTATGAAAGTGAGGTGGGGTGGCGAGCGTGTTGGGAGGAAAAGTAAGTTTAATCTTCTAATTTCGATTCTGGAGCAAGTTTGGTGATATATCGTTGACGACATAATGCAATTATCGTGTCATTTCGATTTACGCAGTACGCGAAGTTAACAGAATCGGACATTTTGTAGGGCGGGAGTGAGGGTGGGGTGAGGGTTGTGGCGAGGGTAGGGACACATAGGATAAAAAAACTTTTGTCCCAGAAAAATAATGTCCTTTTAATTATTTTTCTGCCATCGTTCTCGAAGATGAGATGGTCGTTGCCTAAACACAAAGTGTTCACGAAGTTTTACTGCTAATAGTCTTCAGTGATACACAGGATGAGCCAGACTTCTGTAGGCAATATTAAATTGACAAATCCAAATGTAAAAAATAATACAATGGATATGATATTGCATTGCTATATCAAACGGTACAAATATATATGGGTTATTTTGTGTGAGATGACATAACGCGTCCACAATGTCACAAGTACCTTATGTACGAGAGAGAGAGAGAGAGAGAGAGAGAGAGAGAGAGAGAGAACGTTAAACAACACTTCTCATTACACAAGACTAAACGATACTCAATAGTTACATAATTTGCACCAGGTGTCCATTCATCCATCCATCCTTCCTTACTGACTTTAATGTATTATTGATGTATTAAATTATTCCCTATTACTTACATACTTTTTAGTTCTCTACAATCTGAATTTCTTTGCATTTGTTATACTCTCAAATACGTATACATTCTAGACCTTACAATGCCTTATGCTGGAATTTTCTCATCAGTACACAAAACTTGTTAATTTGTGAACTTTTAAATGAGTAAAAATGCACTCTCGACCAGTTCACTCAGTAATATAATTTGTATATCATAAGTGCAGCGATTTAGCTATATGCCTTGATTTATTGATACAATTTTGCATTCACAGTAATTCCAATTAATTAGCCTAATTCAAAAGTGTTCATTTCAAAACATGTAATTTGTTCATATAACTAATGAGCGTATGTCATACTTAAGTCCTTTCTACAGAGAAGACAAATGATTGTTCTCAGACGGGCATTTATTAGTCTTTTTTAATTTACCTTATGCAGTTGAACAAATAAACCTAATTTCTTTAGCTGCAATCGTACTCTCTCTCTCTCTCTTTCTCACCGCTGGTTCCGCCTTGGATGCGGTGGGTCGCGCATTCGAACCCCAATCGAGTCAGTTCAAAGACATAAAAATGGTAATAGTAGTTGCCTCGCTTGAGGCTCAGCATTAAGAGGTTAGTGTTGGAACTGGTCGGTCTGGTGTCAGGATAATGACTGGGTGGGACATGATGCCAAATGTCTGCGGCATGATGCCCCAGTGTTGGACATACTATAAACTGCACACACTGCAGGCATCGTAGCGATATGACCGAAAAATTATTAAAGTTACGTTAAAAAATCCAAATCACACACACACACACAATTTACACATACACAAGTTACACACACACACACACACACACACACACACACACACCAAATTCTCTGTAAGCTTCCAAACGTTTCGGCTAATCTGTTTTCATTAATGGATTATAAATGTAAACAATAGGTTGATGACGTGACGCATATATTCTAACGTTATAAAAATAAACGTGACACGTTTTCGGGAAATGTCATCAAAATTAACACTGCGAATTTATCCCATTCAAAACAGCATGTTTGTAGTCTTTTAAATGCTTTATTTACGACTTTTACGATTCCTATTACTGAATAATCACATAAAAGAGTGACTGTTTGTATTAAACTGCGTTGTTTCAGTAATTTCATATATTCAATTTCTCATATTAGAAGGGTTTCATTGTATTCTTTGGTACAAAGAGTTTCCTCATTGGTCTACTCAACCCGTTTTCCACACTTCTTAAAAAAAAGATTTGACAACTCCAAATTGAAAATTTATATGGCCTTAGAGTTTGTGTTCCTTCCCGTCGGTCGAGTTAAAAAGTTTAATCGTATCACACATTTGCCTACAGCACAACCCTTATTACAAGGTCGACATCCCTTTTCTTCTGAAATTATACGCCGTGCTTCTTGTGGACATACATGTATTTTGTGCCAAAATCTCTTTTGAAAGGTATAAGTGGTTGGCTTGGGAAGATTCCTTTTATTACATCTGAAAAATGGAGAGTATTATTTGTTTCCTTAAAATTTATTTTATATTTGGTAGTCCTTTAGAGAATTTCATGACAAATGGCGGACGGTCATTCTTCACTATCGGGATCAAGGCTGTTATTCTTTCGATAAACGTTAGCCGAATCCTAATAGTGTCGTTGAATCCGAGCAAGAAGGACCAGTTTTCCAACACACCCGAGGGATTCAGCGAACGTGGATATCAGAAAGGCAAAATGAAACACGTATCATCCCTATTATTACACAAAAACAAAATAAACAAACAAACAAAGCCTTTGAAATGTTCAGAAGCAATTTAAAGTTTCCGAATTGAAGGTACTGATGCTGTATTTTGACTTCATCTGATCTTTTTTCCAGGCTGCACACCAGTCGCTGCAAGAGGGGGTGGGGGTTACAGATAGGAATTGTCCTCGGTCGCCAGGCGATGCGGCCCAGTCAGAAGTTTATTTCCGCTGAAATTGTCCATAGTATTTCACCTTCGCCTTAGTGCAACGTGGGCAGTTCTTCACAGAACATATTGGGGTTGGGGTTGGGGTTGGCAACTGGCATAAAACTGTTCTCTGTAGCAAAGCAGCGCGGTAATAAAGTACATAGCTCTAGGACTCCTCTAACGTTTGCACCGCCACTGCATAACGTACTTCTGATCAGCTGATTATAATGGTCGATGAACACGAGTGCTTACCAAATGGGCCCACTTCCAAGATCAATGGAGAAATAGCCACTTTAGCCAATATTTAGAAAGGATATCTATCATAACTGAGGAATAAGACAACAACTACATGCTTGGCAGGTAAATACGTGAAATTACACAGATTCTGAACTGTATTTTGATTGATAAGCAAATGAGAAAACACTCCGGTTACAGTAGACCAGTTGCAAATCGGATTTGCCCTTATCGTAATTTCGATCGCCCTGAGTGAATAGGAAATTAAGGACATATGTCTTACATATGTAGTCGGAAAAATTATCTCTTGTTCTTCGACTGGAGTGAATAAGAAATTAAGGACATATGTCATATCTGTACTCGGAAAATGTATTTCTTGTGTTCGACTGGAGTGAATAAGAAATTAAGGATATATGTCTTACATTTGTACTCGGAAAATTAATCTCTTGTGTTCGACTTGAGTGAATAAGATATCAAGGACACAATCTAACATTTGTACTCGGAAAATTTATCTCTTGTGTTCGACTGTAAACGTAACATGATTTCATGTTTCCAGCCAATACTTACGATGGGGAATTCGGAGTCAATTGTTGTGGTGCGATTTGGAAACTCTACTTGTACAAGAAAACACTAGAATATTTGTGATGTGTGAAATTCGATGTTGATAAACGGATACGGCCACACACATCGTCCATCAATAATGAACTCTCGTCTAAACACACATATATGATAATATTTTTTCCTACTTATGTAATTTCTCCTCACTATATCAGCATTCTCCTGTTGGTTCCAAATATAGCACATCTCGCTGTGTCTTTTGTATATTTGTAACTAGCTACGTTAACTTCGATATGACTCAGTTTCTGTCAGAGGAATCCGAAGTTTCCGAGTATTTTGAGGCGTGTACTGATCGTCGTCTGGGTGTGCCTGCTACGCACGAATGTTCAGATACACGACTGTTTCCATCTCCTTTGGAGATTTGCGCTTTACTCTAGAGGCGATGGTGGTAGTTTTTGCAGGCAAGGCGATAAACCAGCACACCCGGGTTCGAAGTTTAGTAGGGTAGGAATTAAACATAATATAAACTCCCTGACAATATAATATTTTTTCGTATATTTTTTAAAAATATTATTACCACTCATTTCAAGGCTTAATTTTTGTTATTGAGCTTCATACACTTTCCATTCTTACACCATCTCCAATATGGCACAAAATAAATAAATCTAAACAGGATTTAAATAACTAGTAAAATAATGAAATTTAATTTTGGATTGTCTCAAAACTCTTTTTCCCATTTTAAGTTAATAGATTCAGTTATTTCAAGGAAGACGATATCACAATCAGATATTTTGGATATGTTGCAGGTGATGACAACATAATAACAGTCAACACATATCTATCAGTATTTGCTTAGTGTATAAAAAATCTTTTAGGAAACAAGTTAGCCTCGTGAAACAAAGTCACACATTTTGGTATTTACATCACTTTGGAAAGCAAACAAGTAAGCTATCTTCTTACGCAATGATGATATTCTCGGCCTATGTACGATTGTCGCAAAATTAAGCACAAATGATTCGAGATAGAGTACTGTCATTATACATTATCACGCAAGGAAAAGCTTCTTAATGTGCAAATAGAAACTGACTGGATTTGATACACAGAAGGTTTCCATAAATAAAGAATTACCAAAAAAAAATCTTTGCGCTCTAAGACCGTTGAGATCAGTAGAAACAGAGACTGAATCAAACACAACATTGGAAAATCGGATTTAAATCATGATGCGATCATAGTACACATCAGAATTATGCCATAAATTTGTCCGATAAGTTTGTCCTCGTCGATCAGTTATATAGATTTTCAGAATCCATACAGGTGCTAATTGCCATTAATTCGGAGATGTTTGTCCAAGTGGCTAAAAGTAAGGATGAACCAAAATAAAACACAATCTCCAATACGTTTCTGTACAAGTTATGCTTAAGACATGACATTTATGGACAACAGCGGTACTTAACAGACATGTTAACATATTGCTACATGGCAGTAGCTTGTAAACTTGATTACGGTAACATAACGAAAATTATCGTTCAGTTTTTTTTCTACACGTTTCCACAATTCTCCGTGAAATAATGTATTTCACATCAGTTTAATTACATTGCTAACGCTAAAAAGAACTTTTGACCTTCGAAATGGTTTGATGAGAGCAGAGGTCAAAGGTAAATACAATGTGTTTGAATCATTGATGACGCTGTTTACAAGGTCGCATTTTGTACACGAAAGGGAATGTAAATCCCGTTGCATTCATGTACTGTTTAGCACGGCGGAAAGGGAATTTAAGTTCCGTGGCATTCATATGCCGTTTCCCACGGCAGAAAGGGATTAATAATCCCATGACTTTCATATACCGTTTCCCACGGCAGAAGTGGAATGTAAATCCCGTGGCATTCACATGTTTCCCTCAACAGAAAGGAATTATAAATCCCATGCCATTCATATACTGTTTCCACAAGCAGAAAGGGAATGTAAATTCCGTAGCATTCATATACCCTTTAGCATGGCATAAATGGATTATAAATCTCGAGGCATTTAATAATTGTTTAGCACGGTAGAAAGTCAGTTTTGTCGTATCGATACTAAGTGCTGGAATTAGAGGGAGTTGTTAGTATTTATGATGTTGATACTTATGTCTTACCGATCACTAAAATACCAACATTCGTGTCTTACAGGGCATTATAATATTAACACTTATTCCATTGCCATACAAGGCATTCGGATATCAACACGTATGTCTTACAAGGCATTGTAATATCAACACTCATGTCTTACAGTTTTTTAAAAATACAAACACTTATGTCATACAGGGTATTATAATATCAACACTTATTCAATTGTCATACAATGCATTCTAATATCAACACACACACATATATATATATATTTACAGAGCATTATACTTTCAACACGCATGTCTTGTAAGGCATGATAGTATCAAAACTTACGTATTACAGGGTATCATAATATCAACACTTAACTCTTACATGGCTTTATAATGCTAACATTTATAGCTTACATTGCATTATATCAACACGTATATCTTACATGGCATTATATCAACACGTATGTCTTACATGGCATCATAATAGCAACATTTATTTCTTACAGGGCATCATAATAGCAAAACTTTTGTCTTACAGGGCATCATAATAGCAACACTTATGTCATACAGGGCACTATAATAACAACACTTATGTCTTACAGGGCACTATAATTTCAACACGTATGTCTTACAGGGCACTATAATATCAACACTTATGTCTTACAGGGGATCAAAATAGCAACACTTTTGTCATACAGGGCACTATAATAACAACATTTATGTCTTACAGGGCACTATAATAGCAACATTTATGTCTTACAGGGCACTATAATATCAACACTTACGTCTTACAAGACATCATAATATCAACACTTATGTCTTACAGGGCACTATAATATCAACACTTATGTCTTACAAGACATCTTACTATCAACACTTATGTCTTACAAAGTATCATCATATCAACACTTGTGTCTTACGGGGCATCATAATATCAACACTTATGTCTCACAGGGCATCATAATATCAACACTTATGTCATATATGGCACTATAAAATCAACACTTATGTCTTACAGGGCTTCATAATATCAAGAGTTGCGTCTTACAGGGCATCATGATATCAACACTTATGTCTTACAAAGCATCATCATATCAACACGTATGTCCTACAGGGCACTATAATATCAACACTTATGTCTTACAGGGCACTATAATATCAACACTTATGTCTTACAGGGTATATTAATACCAACACTTACGTCATACAGGGTATTATAATATCAACACTTATTTAATTACCATGCAAGGCATTCAGATATCAACACTTCTGTCTTACAGAGCACTATAATATCAACACTTTTATCTTACAAGGCACTAGAATATAAATACTTATACCTTACAGGGCACTATAACATCAACACTCATGTCTTACAGGGCATCATAATATCAATACTTATGTCTTACAGGTTATCATAATGTCAACACTTATGTCTTACAGGGCATTATAATATCAGTGTCTTACAGGGCTTCATAGTATCAGCACTTTTGCCATACAGGGCACTATAATATCACCACTTATGTCTTACATGGCATTATGATATCAACACTTAATGTCTTACATTGCATTATAATATCAACACGTATGCCTTGCAGGAAATAATAATGTCAGCACTTATATCTTACAGGGCGTTCTAACATCAACGCTTATGTCTTACAAGGCATTATAATATAAACACTTATGTCTTACATGGCATTAAAATATCAACACTAATGCCATACAGGGCACATTAATATCAACACTTATGTCTTACATGTCATTTTAATATTAAGGCACTATAATATCAACACTTATGTCTTACAGGGCATTATAATATCAACACTTGTCTTACAGGGCATTTTAACATCAAGGCACGATAATATCAACACTTGTGTCTTACATGGCATTATAACATCAATACTTATATTTTACGGTAAAGTGTAATAAAAATCCCATTGGGGATAATAATGCCAATAATATCGTCAATTAATTTTTTCATTTTTATTTTACAGGCGCCCTTTTCATTTGTATTAACTAAAATATTCTGCTGTAATAATCCTTTTCCCTTTTTACATGCAAAACAAACATGTTTACTAAACAATCTTTGACGCGCGCGTGTGTGTGTTTGTACGCAACTACGAATATCCACAAACATAAGCTGTTCGAAAAAGGTGAAAAATCGATTGTATATGTGTTATGTGTTCCGGATCCCTGTAGTATTTGCATCATCTATTTAAGTCATATAGTTTTACTTTAATTCATTTGCGTTTGATATGTTTAAATTTTAATTTTTTAAACACAGTGGCTGGCTAGTACTATAGGAAAGTACATATACAATACGTGCTGTATTCTCGTTCATGAGTCAAGTCAGATTGTTTGGTCAAGTAAACAATCATTTAGGTCAAGTACGTCACGCTTTAATTTGAATGGAGGTCACGAAACATCACATGACACTAGGAGTGCATTTGATATGTTATGGAGCAATCATGCATGCCCTAATTGTTGATTTGTTCAATAGTTAGGGAAGGCCATAACATTACTGTCTGAGTTATTATAAAATAATACGATCTAATTGTTTGAAAATATTTTTTGTGATTCAGATTATGTTGATTTGACGCGTGTATTGAGACTATATAACGAGAATACATGCACCACGTATTCTATTATTCAGACTATGCCAGTTTTGTAAGAGTCGTTGACAAGAAATAGTTATTTATTTATAATGTTTGTTTGTTGGATGTAGCAGAGTGTAAAATCTTAATTTAAACTGTCAGCACCTATAGGATTATGCTAATTTATTAAATACTTAAATATTTAATTCTATCGAATTATGTGAAACTATCAAGGATTTCAGTGATATGTTACTTTCACGGGATTACGTTGTGAAAATATTTGGATTTAGAACTGTGATTCATCAATTTTGTTAGCACCGTAGCATATAAACACATTAAAACTTTCATTCGGAATACCTTGACATCTTCAGGATTAGTGTTAAATCGATTGTACAATTTAGAATAATATTCAAGGAATTCGTGGACTGTAAGATATTTGTAATTTTTTCACTTTGCTTGATTTTATATTTTATTGAAATAAATTTATATTTTAAAACATTTAATGCTTGTTTGGTTTTACTTGTATTGCTACTTAAGTTTAAGTCACTACAGGTAACAATATCAATGGGAACTCGTCTCTGAAATTGAGCCTCATTTGAATATTGTCATGATTTGAATTTTAAAAAATTTCGAATTTTAACATTTATGAAATTTTGATATTTCAGAAGATTGCTTTAGAAATTTAAATGTCATTGTTTGAAATTTTAGTAGTCATCGGTATTTAGATTTTATATCTGGGAAACTAATAGTGAAACCAATAAGCTTTCACAATGACATCCAGAGTAAAAAATTTCATTGCTGATCCTACCCAGGAGAAATCAGTCCTTAAAATGGAAAAGTTCCTGAAACTTGCCAAGCATTATGATCATGCTGAGGCGAAGGTTTCTTTATTAAAACCGGAAATCAAGAAAATCTTGATTGTTTATTGAGTCAACCAGAATGTTCTTGATGAAAGTGCTCTGGGTTTAATAAAGAAGTCTCCATCTGGTTCGATTTCTAATGTAAAGGAAAAATAACCAGCAGAGTTACAAAAGCTTCAGCTGAAATTACTGCCAGTACAAATGCAAGAGGGAAAGGAGGAGAAAGAGAGACTGAGGATAAAGAAAGGGAAGAAAGAAAGGAAAGAGAACGACTAAAGAGAAAATAGGGAAACACGTATAAAAAGAGATATTGAGTTATGAAAATGCATAAAAGAAGGCTTGAGAGACAGAGTGAACGATAATGGAGAAAGAGAATTTAGACAAAGGGAATTTGAACTGACCAATAAAGGGCACTCTCATGGAAATAAAGTTTCATCTTTTGACCTGGCCAAACTTATCATAGAGGTCTTCCCTTTTAGGGAAAAGGAGGTAGACAAATATTTTCTCGGCTTTGACAAATTTGCTGAGAATTTGAAATGGGCAAAAGATTATAAGACCTGGTTATTGCAGAGTGTGTTTACTAGTAAAGCTTGTGATGTCTATACTGCACTTTCGTCTGAACAAACTGCTGATTATGATGTGGTCAAAGAAAATGTTTCTAAGGTTTATGAGATGGTAACTGAGATCTATCCTCAAAATGTTATAAATTTTTGAAAAGAAACAAGACAAATGCTTCGTCTTGGATTTCGATGTGAAAAGCTTGTTTACTGGATGGTATACACCGGAGAAGGTTGACATGATAATCGTAAAGAACTCGTAATGATTGAAGAATTCATAAATTGTATAAGTAGCGACATTAGAACATACCTTGATGAGAAAAGGGTTGAAACTTTAGAGAAGGCAGCTAGTACAGCTGATGATTATTTCTGTATTAACGAGGTTCAATCTGTAAATATACAATCCTTTCAACAGAAATTTGTTAAGAAACCATTTCAGTCTCGTTTGAGAACTTAAAAGCCCCAAACTTGTATAACTGTGAATAATTAAATTTCTGATAAGATGGATAAAACAATCACTATCTCTTCCCACTTGGTGTATTGTAAGAGGAAAGGGCACGTTATTTTTGATTGCTATAAGGTGAAATTAAACAACATACTTCTAACAGAGCAGTCCCAAATGCTCTTGTTTCGAAGAAGTAAAGGTCACGGTCATGTAATGAAAAAAATGAGAGTGTGGTCTTGCATGGCCTCGTCTGATTCTGTTATGGAGAATTATGATCCATTCATGTCGAAGGGTTCCGTATCAATTGTTGTGGGTTTTTTTTATAGATAATTCTACTCCAATTAAAATATTAAGAGACACATGAGTTTCTCACAGTCTTTTGTTTGTATGTACTTGCCCTTTTCTAAGAAGTCTTCTAGTGAACATGTTCTAATACAGGGAGTTGAATGTTTATATCTTAATGTCCCTCTCGTTTGTGTTAATATTTCATCAGACTTAGTTTCGAGACCAGGGAAAATAGGAGCTCTGGATTCTTTGCCTATTCAGGGCGTTCATTTGTAACTATGTAATGACCTAGTTGAAGATAAGGTGGTGGTAAATGACAAGCCTAGTATGGATCGAGGAGTTGATCCTATCGATGTTGAAATCCGTAATTTATATCCAGCCTGTCCAGTTACTAGAGCCATAGCAAAGAACGATATTGAGGATGATGTTGTTGAACAGGATGTTATTCCTTTAAGGAACACCTTTTTGGATCAGGCTTTTAATAAGGTCATCTTTGCTCATATTTGGTTCAGTCTGGAAGTATTGATTACAGTGATACTCTCTTACTTACATATTCTCTTAAATCTAATCAGGGTGATAAAAACAGTGACTAGTTGTGTTACAGAATGAGTATCCTGTTTGTTTCAGAGAGCTATTGGCGAAACTGATACTACACAAGAATAAACTTGTTACTTCTTGAAAAATTTGGTCCTTGTGAGGAAACGGAGGCCACCTGAGGTACCCGCTGGTGACAAATTTTCAGTAAGCTATCATATTGTTGTTCCAAGATCGTATCGACAGGGACTTCTTAGTTTAGCCCTTGAAACGTCGTTCGTTGTCTGGTTATTTAGTAGTCGGTAAGAATTATTCCATTATATTCAATCAGTTTTATTGGCCGAAAAGTAAAGGATATGTTTCTAAATTTAGTACATCTTGTCATACTTGTCAAATGGTAAAAAAAACCAATCAGAAGATATCCAAAGCTCATCTGTCAGCTATTCCTGTGTTTGACGATCCATTTAGCAGAATAATGGTAGATTATTATATCTACCCTTTATCTAAGACCAAGTTATCAACAAATGCTTACTGATGATTATGTGTTTCCACAACTTTTATAAAAGTTCTCCCTTTACGGAATATTAAATCAGAGAATTAAGTAAAATCTTTGGTTACACAGTTTGGGCTTCATTGAGTTACAGTTAAAGTTACTGACAAAGGTGTTCATTTTGTTGTTGTTTCCTTTTAAGGAATCTGTTCGAGTTTCTCTTCAGAATTTGTATTTTAGTCCTTATATTGTGAGGAAGAAAATGAGCGACTTAAAATTCAGTACCCATACTCCTGGGTGGCAAAAAAGTATTTATTTTGTCATAGTAATATGTTACGATTAAGTAGTCAGAGATAGCCATATAAATCATCCAATTAATTTAATAGTATTTGTCCCACACACATACCATTGAACAAAAATGTGAAATCGGATGATGGTGACATTGAAGTGACTAATCATCGTAATTCTGATAATTTGGACAATCTGTGCCAGAAACTGTCGCATCTGCTGCCGCAAGAGATGAACAAACTAAACCAGCTACTGAAAGAATATGAACACTTATTTCTGGACATTCAAACACAAACAAATAAGATTTTCCATGACGTTAAAATAGTGAATTCACCATCTGTAAAGCAACGTCCTTACAGGATGAATTCTCTCAAACTATACTATATGAGGAAATAGGTTCAGCATTTGCCTGAGAATGACTTTATCAAACCAAGTAAAAGTCACTGGAGTTCACCTTGTATTCTAGTGCCAAAACCAGATAAGGATTTCTAAATCAGTACTGATTATAGAGTAAACAGTGTCACTAAGATTTATTTCCTGATCCCAGAACACATGACTGTATTGACAGCGATGAAGATGCTAAATACGTCACTAAGTTTGACCTCTTAAGGGGATTCCGGCAAATTCCACTTACTGAGATAGTAAAGAAAATTTCAGCATTCAAAACTTTAGGACAATTTTTACCAATATAAACTCATGCCGTTGGGATCAAGAGTTCTCCAAGTTCCTTCAAACGTTTGATCAATTTGATGATGACACCCAAATATACAAATCTAGCCACCCAATTGAAGTTGATGCTACCATCCAAGGTGTAGAGAGGCGCATTTCTGGTGTGAAATCATGGATGACATGTAACAAGCTGTAGATGAATGATGATAAAACTGAGGCCATTCTGATTACAACACAGATACTTTCTCATTCACATCCTTTACCTCAAGCAATAAATGTCAGCAACACTAACATTAAATTCACGCACTCAGTACGAAACCTAGGTGTTACTCTGGACAGTACTCTCACATTGCACCAACATGTCATGAACATATGCAAGGCTGCATATCTTGAGCTGAGACGCTTCAGCTCCATTCGCAAATATCTTTCAGTTGATGCCATTAAAACACTTGTGTGTTCATTAGTACTTTCAAGACTTCGACTATTGTAACTCAGTTCTGTCTGGTTCATCTCAATATCTACTCCAAAAACCTCAAAAAATTCAAAACACAGCTGCTCGGATCATACTTAGAGTACCACGATCAGAGCACACCTCCCCCCTCTGCTCTGTACCCTACACTGGCTATCCATTCGATCCAGAATCAAACACAAAATTGGTTCTCAGTGCTACGTTTCACTGACGGACTCTAGTCCAACATACCTATCCGACCTCACCCAGTGTACACACCAGCAAGATACTTACGCTCCTCATCTGACAATCGTATACTCATTACTCCCACTATGAAAACAATGTCATATGGACATCGTTCTTTTGCATACCAGGGCCCAGCAACGTGGAATGAATTGCCCACTGAACTTATACACAAAGACACAGTGATCCCATTCAGGAGTGCTCTCAAAACTCACTTATTTCGACTGGAAGAACAAACTTAAAGACCTAATAATGTTTCGTACCTTAAATATTCTCAGCATGTTTTTTCTATGTTTTCTAATTCCATGGTGTTTGTATTTGTAATCATATCATTATATATATTTTTTATCTTATAGGTGTTGTCTAATGTTGTAAAGCGCTTAGAGCTTCTAAAGATTAGGCCCTATACAAAGTCCTCATTATTATTATTATTATTATTATTATTATTATTATTATTATTATTATAACATCTGGTATAGTAAACTGTGACGCTTACATCGATGACGTCATTATCTACAATGCCACATGGAAGAACCATATGGAAACCATCTGACTTTTTCGAAAGGCTCAGCGAAGCAAATCTGACCATCAAGGTAAGTAAAAGTGACCTTTGCCGTGCTTCTGTTGACCTTTTTTAAGACATGTTGTGGGACATGGTCAAACAAAACCTGTAGAAATTAAGGTTAAGGTTATTTCTGAATTCCTTGTGCCTATGTGTAAGAAGCAACGGATGCGATTTTGGGGTATGGCTGGTTATTATCGGAAATTTTGTTCGAATTTGTCCATGACTGCTGAACCCCTGACCAATTTGTTAAGTAAGAATACCAAGTTTCACTGATCAGACAGATGTCAGGAGGCTTTTGATAAGTTAAAGATCACACTCAATAGTGCACCAGTTCTTTCAGCTCCAGAATTCACTGAATTATTCAAAATGTCCGTAGATGCAACTGACGTAGGGGTTGGTGGAGTACTGTTACAGCAAGACAGCGATGGTTCGGATGTGCGCAATTTTTTAAGGAGATTGAATAAGCACGAGATAAATTATTCCACCATAGAGAAGAAGTGTTTGGCTTTGATGATGGCCTCGCAACACTTTGAGGTATATGTTAGTGCAGCTCCTTCTCCAGTTGATGTCTTCAACGATCACAACCCCCTCACTTTTATTAATAAAATGAAGAATACGAATCAAAGATTGTTATGATGGAGTCTGATACTACAATCATATAACATCGATGTGAGGGAAAATAAATTTTGATTGCAGGCGCAATTTTGCGTCCATACAATTTTACATTGTTTTGTATACACGACTGTATCCTTCTTATTCCTATGCAATATTAATTACATTATGTTTGATATTTGATAAAAGAAACTTGCATGGTTTATTTCGTCTTGTTCTTGCGTTTAAGCCCCTAAATATTACAAACAGTATATATGTAGAGTTTAGGTTTTAATGATTTTTGTAAAATTATTATTATTATTATTGTTATTATTATTATTATTATTATTATTATTATTATTATTATTATTATTCCTTCCAAACGATACATAAAAGTCTTTTATTGTATATGTGCATCTCCTGTACAGTGTTGATTTTGGCTGAGTTTGACATTTACCTAGTACGTTAAATTAGCTCCCGCGTGCAGTCGATGACTGCATTTCCACGCAGTTTGTATGATGATATTGACTACAGTTCATCTGGAGGACAAACACGGCCTGACGATTGTCCGAGTCACTGTCTGACGATTACCAGAGTCACTGTCTGATGATCAACTGAGCCACTGTCTGATGATCAAATGAGTCACTGTCTGACGATCAACCGAGTTACTGTCTGAAGATTGACCGAGTCACTGTCTGACAATTGACAGAGGCACTGTCTGACGATCAACCGAGTCACTGTCTAACGATTGATCGAATCACTGTCTGACGATTGAATGAGTCACTCTCTGACGATTAACCGAGTCACTGTCTGGCGATTAACATAGTCAATACCTCACTCATAATTTCAGCCATATGTCACAAAAACTTTAGTCAGATAATACAACTTTTGACATATATTATGGAATTCCGATTACATTTTACACGCTCTGGATTTTTTTGTGTGTCTCACATTTTGTGCGTCTCACATAAAAAGTAATCAAATCGTCAGTCAAAAAAATGAAATCGTATTAAAAATATAGAAAAGGGATGATTTAATCATCTCTATTGTTTAAAGTTTGCACTTCTGGAAGTGTGTTGTGGTGGTTTTGTCACAATCGAATGTGTTTTTCGCCAACTCTACGAAAATGCCTAAGAAGTTCAGGTCGCACTGTTTATACATTTATCTTTAATCTAAGCCATGATGCTATATAGTGTTTACTGACCTCTCTGTGATTTATCATTTTGCAATAGATTATTTTATACACGTAGCAAGAATTTCCCGATTTTTTTTCTCATAGCTTCTCTGTAAATTATAACCATATTGTGAAACCTATACTCCCGTGTCATTTATAGTCCCCAAATATATACCACGCTTGATCACTGAAACAACACACTGCCCTTTGCAATATTAATAATGAAACTTGGACATAAAATCTCAAATAAAATCCCTGTTGCTTTAATTCGAACCTTCATTCGGTCAAGATGAAGTCTTTCTCCAATTGCCCCGGCACGCATATTTGATGAACAAGTGACACAAGTAATTCGACGACTTCCTATAACGAATTTACACAGGAAAAGCACACTCTGTGGCCGTCCTTTGGGCAATTCATATAACACTAGTACCATTGCCCGTAATTCATTGTACCGCTATTGACAAACCGGTTTTGATCTTAAATCTTTATTTAGCATCTAATCATAAAATTTACATTATCAAAGCAATAATCGTGCTAAGAACCATACAAGTTACAAAAGGAAGTTCAAATGTTTAGATTATGTTGACTGATGAACAAAATATATTTTGTACACTTGATTATGGATTCAGATTAAAACATTCGGGAATTTGACATTGTCAAGCATATTTGCGCTGAAGTGTTTGATAAACGTAAAAATACAATAAAATCCTTCTTTGACATTCTCCACAGTTCAGACACTGGAAGTTATATGCCATATCCATTTTTTAAAAATATATACATGACGCATCCACTATTTCGCTATTGTTATGATATTGAATAAAACGGATTGGGATGATATAATTTCAATATGGATTGACACTTCTACTTTGTGATGGATTTTTTCCTACTCTTTATTATAAGCAAGTTATCTCTCTCTCTCCCCCCCCGCCCCCCCCCCCCCCCCCGGGCCGGGGCCCCGAGTAGCTGAGTGGTCTAAAGCGCTCACCGTTCCGGATCACTGCCATCTCACCTCTGTCTGCGTGGGTTCGTGTCTCAGGCTCGGCTAACGTTGGTACGTGGGAAAGCCTGCCAGTAGCTTCTCGTGGGTCGGTGGTTCTTCCCGGTGTTTTCCAGGGTTCTTCCTCCACCAGTTATACTGGCCACCATGTATAACCTATCCTATGCTGAAAAATGGCGTTAAACCCTACAACAACAACAACAACAACAACTCTCCCCCCCCCCCCCCCCCCGAAAAAAATGGAGAAGCTGAATCTTGGGCCAATTCGCAGTATGGTTATGTAAGCTTTGCTAAATAAGTAATCAATAAATATAAATACAACTTTAAACAAGTCATTACAAAAGACTTCAATCAAACAAGTAATTCAACATTTATGCATACATACATACATACATACATACATACATACATACATGCATGGATGCGTGTGTGTGTGATTTGGATTTTGAACATAACTTTAACACTTTTGCAGTCATATCGCTACGATGTCTGCAGTGTGGCAGTTTATAGTGATGTGTAGCACTGGGACATCGTACCGCAAACATGTAGCATGATGTCCCAACCAGTCACATTATCCTAACACCAGGCCGACCAGTCCTAACACTAACCTCTTAATGCTGAGCGGAAATGTAGCATGATGTCCCACCCAGGCCGACATTAACCTCATAATGCTAAGCGCCTAGCGAGGCAACTGTTAGTACTAATTTTTTCAGGTGGAAGTGCGATTTTTTTTGAGCCAAGATATTTTGTTTCTATTATATCAAGATTTTTTTCTTCAAAACTATAGAGGATATATTATGGTTGCTATGAATCAGAGCAAAATATTTTTTTCAGCTATTGAGAGATGGAAATTAAAAATGACAAAGTCAGGCCCATGCCACAGAACATTGAAGTGTTGGTCCGTAATATAATTTGTGATATACCGAGGTACATATCGCGGTATGTTCAGAATTACAGCTGTATACCGTGGTACAAATGTGTTCTTGGTACCCAGCTCTACATACATACATACATACATACATACATATGTACGTATGTAAGTGTGTGCGTTCAAAACACTGAAGCTTATAAAAACAATGACCATGGAAAATTGAAAGGCTACTTACAAACATCGTGCAAAGAAGACTTATTTCCGTTATAACATACTTTTAATAACATTCCTTTAATCTATGGATTATCATGAGATTTGCGTTAGGACTGAATAAAACCATTTAAACATATCTTTAGTGCATGATTCGTTTTATTTGGAACAAAATTGCATATAAACTTTGAATCATCACAGATTTCAAGAACTACATTTTCCATCATTTATGAAAATCCCAATGTGGGCATGTGAGAAAGCTTGCCAGTAGCTTCTCGTGGGTCGGTGGTTCTTTCCGGGGTTTTCTGGGTTCTTCCTCCACCATTAATACTGGCCGCCATGTATAGCCTATCGTGCTGAAAAATGGCGTTAAACCCCACAACAACAACAACATTTATGAAAATCTAAATGTGTCTATTAGTTGGACATATCGAGGTCAAACTATACCATTTGTACTACTGCCACGTCATCAGGGGTTGTCCAGCACGTGCTGTCACTAACCTTGTAACCATACATAAATGATTTGGACTATATTTAAAAATATGCAGATCGATATAGAAATACGAATGTTATGTTATTTTTGGTATCTATCTACGTTAAAATACTTAAAATACTTAAGAAATAACCAAGTTACAGTTACTTTAACGCTTCAAAATATTAGCGTTTTATAGAACAGTAAGGGAAAGAAGCCTAAGGCGCAGCGTTTCACGTCAATTTTACCGGTATTGACTGACTTATCATAAGATGAAAAAAATCCGACTTTTCTTTCTGGTATGGTATCTAAAATAATAAAATTTGAGTGAAATTATCAAAATAGTACTATAATATTATACTCTGTTAAAATCAGGAGTATTTTAAAGATAAAAGAAAAATAAGATTCATTGTTACCTTCTATATCTGCTATAGTTGTTGTAAAAATTAGCAATAATTCCAGTGTTTTCAGAATTGGTCCCATGCCTTTTTAGATCTGTTGCATTCACTTTATGTTTAGTCCAGTTGGTCTGTGTTCGAGTCTCACTGAGTTCTTAAACTGTCAGTGGAAACGAAAATCAGAACTTAAATTCAACTGTTGTGTTTTAGATCACTAGACGACTTTCGATACCTTAAATCATGCTAATTGTGTCACTGTGCAGTACATAAGCTTCAACAAGCATGTTTCCTTAATTAAAACTGTAAAAAAAACTCAGTAACGATTTCGACATTTCGAGGATCGGAGCTCCTATCATTGCCACATTTAAAGGATCGGAGCTCCTATCAAAATCTTCTTTGATAACGGTTACTTTTCTACATCATCGATTCCGTCAGCATTCCATATGTTGAAACTAAAATATATCCCACTTAAACAACGAAGCATGCAATTGACGAAGGAACCAACACCAGTGGTATTCGGTCAATGCGGAAAGCAATCAATGGAACAGAATGTATTGAACGCTGCTTCGGCTAAATCATTTACTACATCATATTTGGCAAAGGTGATATCCAAGCAAATAGTCAATCACGGAATAAATCAAGTTTGTCCGACAGCTAACTTTCTTGATGCTGGAACCTTGCTAATTAAACCAGAATTGAACGACAAAAGAAAGTTGAAGGTATATAATTGGGATTGATCTGCGTCATTACATTGACCAGATGTTGCTTTGTTTTATCTACAGATAGTCTAGGCTTTAGCGCTTGTGTTATATCTTCTATTTTTGTGCTCCAATCAGTATGCTATATACCTGATTTTAAAGAAAAAACTAAACAAGAAAACAATAAACAATGTCTTTGTCTGTCGTCAGCCAAAACAATTCTTATCTTTCAATGGGTTCTGGCAATAGGGCCGGGATCAGTCGGTAAGATTTGTCTCGTTTAGGTTGGCCTCACTCTTGTCAGATAGATTAAGTGTCATCAATCTGACTTTTTTTCCTTTTCTTTCCCCCGCCACCTCCATGAAGTCTGATACAGTATTTTCATTTAAATAGTTTATTTAAATTTGCGACGAATTCGTCCGTTTAACAAGTTATATTTGGGGGAACAGTATCGCGTCAGCATAACAAATTCCTTTGCACTGTATGCCACTCCGCCTATCCACAGTCGAGACACACACCAGAACTCACTCCACGAAAACGACAACAGGAGGTCATAGTAAACACCCTGTCACACGTATGACATGTCTTCCTCCTTTCAATGCATGCATGCTGTTCGGTCAGAAAATATTTGTAACTGTCATCAAAGGGACCGATGAGCCGGAAGCCAAGAATGAAATGACTACCTTTAGCTGTTTACCAAAGGAACAACATAAATGTAAGGTTGCGTGAATTTCCACCTTGCAGTTTAAGAAGAATTTTGTTATATTTTGTCACTGAAAAAACTTTTATTTGAGAGAGAGAGAGAGAGAGAGATTACGACCGTAAATCAGAAAATGTAGTTAAGAACTCTGGTCGAAGACTGTCTTTCCCCTTGCATAAGCCTTTCAAAAATACTCACTTGACAAAGAAATCAGTTTTATGGATTTTACATTAAGTCAGATAACATTTGGATTAGTCGGCGTATTTTCTTATGACATACAGTGACGGAAATAGTGATTCATAGGACGTACAGTGACGGAAAACTGACAGAAAGTAGCTATCACAATAGCCCCATTTAAAATGTGTGGCTAACATAGAAAAAAATCATTGCATTGTTACGTGTGTAGGCTCGAATAAACAGTAACACATGAAAGAGTGAAAACAACAAGCTTTTTAAAAAATATAACAAATAATTTATTTCCCTGTAAAAATACTGTAAAAATAAACAAAATATGAGAACTTTCGGTTTCCAGAATCAAGTCCAAAAATAATACAAAAATAATCCACGAATAAAATTTTTGAAGTCCTAATATTGAAATCTTCTAATGATTCCAAGTTCGAGTCCCAACGAAGAATCCAAGATGGAAGGCGATAACGTATGTTGTAGCCTGTACTGTGCTGACGTCTACAGTTCCTTGTAGAAGCATAATAATTAATCCTCTGGTCTTGGAAATCCAAATAAAATTTTCAAGAAAAGTCCTTGTTCATGAGTTCTGTATGAATACAATACTATTTACAGAGAAACGAATTAATCTTCTAGAGTCCAAATAATCTGAAGAAAAATTTACATATAACTAAAAAACTCAAAATTTTCAATACTTCAATACTGGTCACAACAGCAGAAAACAACTTGACATCAAGTGTTTAAAAGCCCGGAATCCGCGATCTCCTCTCTAAACATCACTATTAATACTAAGTATTTCGCAATTTCGGAAATGCCTAATTGCGAAAAAAGAGGATGACGTCATCATGATGACATGATCAAGTCACATAGCTCCTGTATGTCCTTGATAAGAACCAATCATTTTACTCCTAGATAAAGTTGTTTACTTGACCCTCAATCAAGGCGAGAAACTAAGTCAAAAACAGAAACAATTGTTTATATTATTAGGTTCAAAGGAAAAAATCGGATCAAACTGAATTTTCTGGAAAATATCAAATTCCTAGTAAATAAAATTACTTTACATTGACATGTAAAGAAAGTCAAAAGACTCCAAAACCCACAAACAATCAAATGAAATCAAACACAAATCAAATCAAATATAAATTAAATCAAATATATGTAACAACATATATTTAGCATTTGTAGACCATATAATCCGCTTAAATTTGCAAAAATGCAACGTTTGTAAGATGTGCACAGAGACATTAGTAATTGGTGTAATAATTTTCTACATGTGACATAACGTCGTTGGATTTGACTTGTCTTTCCATTGCTGGTTAACTCTGATGACTTAACATGCAATATTATCCTTTATTGCATGCAAACTTGTGGATTTCTATTTTTGTACAACTTTGTAATTCACTTGATTGTATAATTTTTTCTTCACGTTTTAACACACACTGTATAGTTGTCTCTTCTTTGCGTGTTACTTTCGTAACATTGTTGAAAAATCTTTAATTATTTGTTAATTAACTATATTATTTCCACTTTATTCCTTTTATATCTTAAGTTTCAGTGTTTGTTTCTTTCTTAATCACTTTCTGTCCTTCTCTGTGCAACATCAAAATTACATTATGACCATCCTTGACACGCCTAATTTCTGCGCATCTATTCCACCCTTGTGTTTTGAACTATTTTTAATGAACTGTTATTTTATATGAATATTTGATTTCGCAGTGGGATTAATATATTTGTGCTTAATGAATTACATAGCACCGTGCTTAACTGTAAGATGGAACTGAAACAATTCAAAAGATTTTATATTTTAATAATAAATGAAATCCATTACATCAGATGCATATTCTTTATACGAAATATATTGTCTCTAATGTCTTGCACAATGTACGCCATCCTGAGTAAAGATCCAAAAAACTTTGCTATTGCATGTAATGCATCTCGCTAAATATGTGTAAGTCAGGTCTTATCTGTATCGCATCAATCAGTGTTGCATAATCAATTTATTTTGCATCAATCATCATATAACGCTTCAGAATCATTATCCACATCTCGAACTTTGACGGCAAATTCTGAATACAGTTAATTTAAAATCTTCTGCACTGCTCGGTACCAAAAGCCGGGCGTTTACATCAATACAAGATTTTGTCATTAATATAGCGTACTCCACGTAGATGTTAGCATATATTCCAGTTTTGGTATGGTTGGTGTATGACAATACAGATATTTAGTCATCCACATTAAAGGCAGTGCTTATTATTATTTGTTTCATGACCATCGCCACAAGCCATTATGAAAGTACACGATTTTGTGAATGGTTTGATATATGCGTTTAGAAATGATTGATCTCATTCTTTTATGTGGATAAACTACATCGTTCGATTTCGAAACCTTCCTCCATTATATCTACAAGTTTTGCAGTTACACTTTTTGGTATAGAATAATTCAAATGAAATGAAAAGAGATGCAGTAGATTGTCTGTTATCGGCGGAAGACCGATTCCAATTTAATAGACTACTAGACTACTACTCGACTACACACACACATACACACACACAAACACACACATTTTTAAGTATAAATATATCTAT
Organism: Sinohyriopsis cumingii; assembly: GCA_028554795.2. Lineage (NCBI taxonomy): Eukaryota > Metazoa > Mollusca > Bivalvia > Unionida > Unionidae > Sinohyriopsis > Sinohyriopsis cumingii. Next base: position 69,774,337 of record CM068827.1, on the reverse strand, counting down.
ATCATGCAGAAAAAGGTTTGATTGGAATACAGCTCCTGAAGCAATTAATTTGCACTTACTTTACAGGTGTAGAAACATAAAAGCCATATCAGATTATGAAATCTTACCACATCAATACCTTTCTCAATAACCAATGCAAACCCTTTAAATAACGAATCAACTATTTATATCCTAGGTATACGCTAATGAAATCAGACTGGACCAAATTTCTCACGCAGCAGGCCGTTTTACAAGCTTATGACAACGTACAATTAATTTTGCAGCTTATTTTAAATTCGTACAACAGCGTACACATTACTTTGCATTCTTGTAACGATTCTTACCTCAAATTACCCGTAATTTTGCAACCTATTTTAAATTCTTACGACAACGTATGCATTTTTATGCAGCCTTTAGACTCTTGCAACAACGTACACGTCATTTGGCAGGAACAAAATACTGTAATATCACAAAAGCCATGTCACCTAGATTTTGGCCATATGCATGTGTATATGCGAGTGTGTGTGTGTGTGTTTTTCTTTTTTACTTTCTCTGTAGATTATATTTATTATCCCTAGATTATCTGATAACCAGAAATGTTTGATTGTAAGGTGATCCTGGGATGGTTCCCCGACCCAGTGGTCAACCTATTACGGGGTTAATAAAAAAAAAATAAAAAAAAAAAAAAAAAAATTTTATGCAGCCTTTAGACTCTTGCAACAACGTACACGTCATTTGGCAGCATATTTTACATTCTTCTTATAACGTATTTGTCATTTGATAACGAACATGTCGTTTGTAGCCTTCTAAAAATTCTTTCTGCATATACTTGCCAGTTTTCAACCCACACGTTATTTTTAAAAATCTATTTCGCATTCTTGCGACAACTTACACATCTGTCGACGAGTTATTTTACATGCTTAAGATAAGGAACACGACATTTTATTTCTTACGACAACGTACACGTCATTTGTTCAGTCTATTTAAAATGTTTACGATAGCGTACACGCCACCTGCATCCTATTTTACATTCATACGACAAAGTACGCGTCAGGTTTTTTTATATAGCTTATTTGTAATTCTTACTTGAATGTATATGTCAATATTGCCTATATTTATTCTATAAAGTGTACAAGTTTGGTGAAATTATAATAAGATTTAAAAGATGATTATTTCCATACTATTTGATGATAAATAAATTCATTTTATGTTCTGTGACTGATAAGACTATTCCAATTTTCTTCTTTATTTTGATTTTAGTGTGTGGATACCGTACCTGGAACGGGTCTTTGGATTTTTGTTATATAATTTCATTTAAGCTACAAATATACCATTATTTTGAATATAAAGTACATGCAAAACATCGGCCTATCTAAATGTTTTCAAATTAAGCCTAGAACCTCTTGAATAAGGAAAGACGATTAATTAAACTGCATGGAAATTCACGTTTTTAGAAATCACAAATCAATTAAAATCCAAACTCAGTTCACATGCAGGTAATTCTCCTGTAGGAAAATCGTTCCTAATTGCAGCTGAGATTGATTCTCTATCTTCTGTAATAAACGACATGCTGTCATTGTTATTTCGGTCGTCATGGAAATCGCGCAGTTTCGTCGAATGTCACATTATTTTAGCTTGAGACAAAAACAGGTGAAAGTTGCTGATTATAAATGAAAGCAATTAATGCACAACTTATTACATCACTCCTAGATCATATCTGGGCGACATATTTTGTATCAGTAGTTATATCATTATAATCATTCAAGAGTGCTCTTAAAACTCACTTATTTCGACCGCAAGAACAAATTTAAAGACCTAATAATGTTCCCTACCTTAAATATTTTCAGCATGTTTTTATGTTTTCTAATTTCACGGTGTTTGTTTTTTGTAATCATATAATTATATATGTTTTTTATGTTATAGGTATTGTCTAATGTTGTAAAGCGCTTAGAGCTTCTAAAGATTAGGCACTATACAAAGTCCTCATTATTATTATTATTATTATTAACACTGTATTCACAAGTTTATTTTTGTATGGAGAGTTGAGTCATGTATGTAAAAGCATGTGATTATTTTACTAAGGACATAGCAGTGTTTTACACACGGGTCTTGTCTTCAAGGTAAAGACAAAACTCTCTGAAAAATGATTACAAAAGCATGCCATAAAAATGTGCGTTTTATTAATCTGAGGATGTATTTGGTAAAACAAAAATACACGTGGACTACTTTTTTTTATGCATTATGCACATGAACTACTTTCTTTAAACACTTTGCGCAGGGACTATTTTCTTTACCAAGTTTAATCCTATGTAATGTAGAGCCTGTTCATTGTATTTGCATCAGTTCGTCATAAATCAAAGTCCACTAAGCAAGAGAATATTGTGTATTCTATTATATTTTAGACATATCAAATTGTTTAGTTTAAATTGTGACAGTTGTAGTTCCTATATGACTAAAATCTGTATATTAGCATCAAGTATATTAAAACTGAATTCACTTCCAAAACCATTTTGAACTAATAAGACGAGAGTGTTCTTAGTAACTCATGATTATGGACAACAAATGGTTTTGCAATCTAAATTCACAGAGATTTACATGATTATGTAAGACTGATTGTTTGCCCTTAAAATTCAACCAGATCTCCACATCAGCTTGTTTAGCTTAGACACAAAAGGCTATTTTTGTTAAGCAAGTGATATGTGTTTCATCATACGTATCCATGTCACTCTACGTCCTACATCAATTTACTGATTTGTCGCAAAGTTGTCAGACTCACAATTTGGTGTCCTCTGTATAATACCTTTTTTTTTAACGGTTTTAGTAAACTAGTAGACAATGTTCCACAAATGTTATTGACTGCAGTTGATAACATCAACAGTTGTCTGATTTACGTTAATTATCTCTTCCCCTTCCCAACCCACCTGCAAATGAAGTTTCCTCAGAGAAAGATTGTCCGTCTTGTCAAAGGGTCTATCGAAGTGTTTATATCGATTAACTGGCATCTCTGTGCGTATTTTACACAAATCCTCTTTGATTTTTACAAAAGGTATATGTAGACAGTTTAATAATGTGAATCAAGCTTCTGTCTAACGATCTTTCTGATGCTAGACAAGAACATTTTTATTTTAAACAGGCGTCGCATTCTAAATTTAGTTACACCAGTACATATAGCTACACTGTCTCCATTTCTCTCTCAGAATAATCCCACCCTCTCTGTGTGCTTAAGTATGTATGCATGTGCATAATGTATGTATGATAACCGTAATTTTCTTGATATTTTTTACATTTTAAAAATAAAAGTCCAATATCATCTAAGATGGAGCACCATCACAGCATGCATCTCACAGCAAACACCCGAGGACCCAGTAGTAGTAGTATGACACATTACATTGAAATACTTTTTAAATTAACCTGTATAGTTGTTCCGGGATATGTTTTAACTAAAGTGATGAATACCCCCCCCCCAAAAAAAAAATCCTTTTGAAATTTGCCATCGGTTTTCTGTTCATTAGACAATTGCCGTATGTGATGAGGGGAAGTCAGCTTTGGAAATCAAGTACTCTTAGTCATACCCTTTTGAATCAAATAACTAATAGTTCATATACTGTACACCTTTACTGCGGAATAACTGTAGTCACGAGAAAAATGATATAGTTTTGATGGACTGTCACACTTTTCGACAGATCGCTCAGAATGCTGCATAAGAGATATAAAATATTCCTTCGATAAATTTAAAGCGTGCCATCAGTTTTTGAAGTAGCATCCATTATTAAGACCGTAAATGGAAAAGCATACTTTATAGAGGTAGCCAAGAAATGCTTGATGCATGGGAACGAGTCTGCTCTACCTGCTCCTGGGACTTTCCTTTCAATAAGGATATTGCGTATTATTGAACAGAACAAGAATTTAGCGATGAAAAATTCAAATTTGCCATCAGCATATCTTTAGAAGATATGTAAAAAACGGAATTCTTGTTTAGATTCCAATTTCTCAAATGCTGGCACTCGATAGATTTACGTAAATGTATTCGTCAATCTGAACAAGGCTACTATGACGTTCCGTACAAATATTGTTCTAATTGTAATTTATCTTGGGAATTGTGAGAAATTCAATTACTGAAGCTGACTCAAATGGGAATAACGTGTATTCTATTACATTGCCCTGCGACAGCCAATGGAAGCCAAAAATATTTGCATGGTATAGTTTATTTGTCAGGAAACTGTATCAAATTATGAAGCGGCATTTCTTCGCCATATCTTTTTTAATTTGAAAAAGAAATCAATAAAAACCAATAGATCGGCCTTCCTTGTGAAATGCTTGCACAAATCCTGCCCAAAAACTCCACTTGTAAAGAATCTTTATTATTAAACAATCAGTTGTAAACTACAAGTTAGAAAAGTTAACATGCCTGTGCAATATCCGTATCTTTAAATGCTATTCGAATATACTCTATATCTATCGCGATGAAAAACTGAGTTGAGCGAGGCAACCAATTACGTACATGTATTAAAAAGATTTTCGAAAACCATTCAGTTTTAAATGTCATAGCTTTTTCAGATCTTTAGAATTTTACTTCGCACTTATTACAAATCAGGAAACTTCACACTTATTACGAGTCAGGAAACTGCTCACTTATTCCAAATGAGGAAACTTCACAGTTATTACAAGTGAGGAAAGTATCACTTATTTTATTCATAAAGTCAAACCTTAAGTATGAGAAATAGTTAAGTTTTTACAAGAAAAGAAAAGAAAAAGATTTTAACATAGTTTTGCAGCAATATAACACTGGACAACAAATTTTTACAAAAGTCATGTTACTGAAATAAAATTAGTCAATTCTTATCAATTTTTATGTGCTGAACACGAATATGACAGTCAAATTGCAAAATTGGCTCTAGTTTTTTTGTAATCTGCAAGAAATTAATGTTTACATAACGAAATGCATTCCAATAGTAAAAGGTCAACTGTAATAGCCTACCTATAAAAAATCAAGTCATTGACTACATCTTAGATTTCTTCGCCTGTCTCTTGTACAGCTGTTCGGGAGCATCTCTGAGGAGTGTCCAGCAGTAGTCAGCCAGCATTGTAGTGGACCATTTTCCCTGGTATCTTTGTTCCATTGTTGCGATATCTTGATGAAAACGTTCGCCGTGTTCATCACTAACAATACCACAGTTGCTAGGAAAGAAATCCAAATGGGAATGAAGGAAGTGAATCTTTAGAGACATATTGCAGCCAAGTTTCTTATACTTCATCAACATGTCTTCTACTAGTTCCTTATAGTTTTCTGCCCTAACATTTCCGAGGAAGTTTGTAGAAACTAGGCGAAAAGCATTCCATGCTTGTTTCGCGTCACCTTCCAGCAAGTTGTTGAACCGGTCATCTTTGAAAAGCTCTCGAATCTGACGACCCACAAAAACTCCCTCTTTAATCTTTGCTTCGCTGAGTCGAGGGAATTTTTCATGCAGGTATCGGAATGCTGGCAAAGTCCGGTCAATGGCTTTCACGAAGTTCTTCATCAAACCTAGTTTGATGTGAAGGGGTGGTAGCAAGATTTTCTGAGCCTCAACCAGAGCTGGGTGTTGGATATTCTTCTCTCCAATGGCTACATTCTGCCTGTGAGTCCATTCATTCCTCATGTAGTGCATTTCCCTTGCTCGGCTATCCCACTCGCATAAGAAACACATGTATTTTGTATATCCTTGCTGCAGTCCCATTAAAAGGGCAACTACCTTCAAATCACCACAGAGGTGCCAGCTGTACTTGTTATACTCAATGGAATTCAGTAGCTGCCTTAAGTTATCGTATGTCTCTTTCATGTGGACAGCATACGCTACTGGAATAGATGGAAGAATGTTTCCATTGTGCAAAAGCACAGCCTTGAGACTCAGTTTCGAAGAGTCCACAAATAGTCTCCATTCTTGTGGGTCATGAGTGATTTTTAAAGCATTCATGAGGCCCTCAATATCGGAACAGAATATCAGATTACTTTCCTTTCTGAAGAAAGGCTCCAATTGCTGGTGGCGCTTTCGATATGCAGTAATTGTGACATCTTCTTCTAGAAGATTCCATTGTTGGAGTCTTGATCCTAGCAATTCTGCCTTGTTCTTTGATAAGTCCAAATCACGAATCAGGTCATTTAGTTCTTCCTGTGTTATTCTGTGTGGGGTTGATGATGCACCACAGTGAAAATCTGGATCACTGCATGCTGATGGACCAGGAGAAGAACAGGTCGACTCACCTTTGTCTTCGTCAGATGAATCAAGAGAATATTCTGCTGGAGGTTCTGGAATAGGAAGTCCCTCACCATGTGGAACTGGTCTCAATGCAGACGGAATGTTTGGGTAGACTATTCTCGACTTCTTTCGCTTCGTTATTCCGCCGGAAAGAGGAGGAACCAAGCAGAAGTAACAGTCATTTAGGTGGTTGCTTGGCTCTCTCCACACCATTGGGACTGCAAACGGCATTGATGACCTTTTGCAATTCAACCACTGTGAAAGCTGTGTTGTACATGTAGCACAGCATATATGCGGAGCCCAAGGCTTGTCTTGGTCACCAACCTTGCATCCGAAGTAAAGATGATATGCCTTCTTCACTTGAGAATTGATACTTTTCTTCTGGTTGGCAAATGTCACTTCCCCACAAATATAGCAAAAATTGTCCGCGGTATTAACACACTTTCGAGGCATTACTGTTCTTTATTGTACGTAAATGGATAAAATAATAAGTTTTATGTAACAGTAGCTTGAACTGTCTCGCACAACGTCTAAAATATTTTAAATGCTGAACCTATCTGATTGGGCTTTATATAGTACACTGCTTACGTCAGCTTCAGCAGCCGCCTGGCATTAGTATAATAGGCCTACACATGTATAGTACACTGCTGACGTCAACTTACTTCAGCAGCCGCATGGCATTAGTATTGCATTGCATCAGAAAATGATGCAATCAACTGTGGATGATGTGAGCATGATGGTATTATGCAATGTTACATCATTATTCCGGATGTTGCTGCAGTCCTACTGGAGAAATTTACACAGTGAAACATAGAAAATGAGGTATATGAATATCTTCAAAACGAGGGCCAATACAAATTTTTCACGGTTATATTCGTGTTCGGCACACCAAAATACTACAGATTAGGGCCTTTTCAAGTCAGTAATGATTTCACTGTTGACCAGTGTAATTAACCTTCGATATAATATTCAGAAATTAAACTTATGCTCGTCTTGTTTTTTTCCGTTCCCGAATTTAATAAATTTTCATCCCCTTTAATACTACTACTCCTACTACTACTACTACTAATGATAACAACAACAACAACAATTATCATCATCATCATCATCATCATCATCATCACCACCACCATCATCATCATCATTGTTATGTATATTTTATTATATTGTGTGCTTGACCTCTATCTGTGACTAAGGGTAGAATTTTGCCAACCTGACGTTTGTTTTCTTTGAGGATGGTTAAACGTGATGTTAATAAAATTTAAATTAATGTTATAGTTAAACTAGGTTTTACCTTTGAAAGTTCTATTGTCTACCTGATGTCTGTCATGTTGTTGTTAACGTAAACAGGCCTAATCTTGTTTACGAATTTGAAGGAATTGCCATCCGGGGAATTTTGTTGTATCATAAGTCAGGTGACAGTCTGTATGTAAAATAATAAGTAAACAAAGTTATTCATTCCTATCATAATTTCACTCTATGTAATTATTTATTCTTTTGCTCAGATATTACTAGAGAGAAATTATTTAAATTATTCATTGGAGTTTACAAAGTACTCATTGATATTTTGAATTAAAGCATTATTTTCGGATTATTGTGAATCGATTCAAAGCCATTATTGATTGTATCATTTTGATACATCATGACTGTTGGTACATCAACCTATTCAAGACTATTGCATCGTCAGTTAATTCAGTATTGGAGTTCATTTAAAACACTCGTTACTTTTGGACTTGTAATATAACTTTGAGATTATTTGTGGTTTAATTCACAATACTGTAAGTTCATCTTAAATTTTCACTTTGTTACCAAGGGAAATAAGTTATTTGATAATGTTTAATAAACCTGAAAGTTTCACTTTTTTCTATTATTCAGCGTAAGACCATATAGTTGTAACATCGTTGTCGTCGTCATCATCATCATCATCATCACTTTATTATTTTTGTTTTTTCTTCCTTTATACTATTTTGCTATTAAATCGAGACTTGTACAATAGAGCTAAATTCCTATTCAGGTGAAACAACACATGGAGATGCCAGACAATGAAATGGTACGTGGAAATATAAAGAACACTAGGACTGACTGAGCGCAGATTATCAGGCTAGTTACTGAGATCAATGTTTTGTGTAAGGCAATCATCAGGCTAGTTACTGAGATCAATGTTTTGTGTAAGGCTCTAGGACTGACTGAGCACAGATCATCAGGCTAGTTACTGAGATCAATGTTTTGTGTAAGGCACTAGGACTGACTGAGCGCAGATCATCAGGCTAGTTACCGAGATCAATGTTTTGTGTAAAGCACTAGGACTGACTGAGCGCAGATCATCAGGGGAGTTACTGAGATCAATGTTTTGAGTAAGGCAATCATCAGGCTAGTTACTGAGATCATTGTTTTGTGTAAGGCATGCCTCATATCGTTAATTACATTTGATGTGCTGGTAGTATATAAAGTTACATTGTTTAAATGTTAGCTAATGTTTATCATCGAATTGTTGTCATCTTTGTTAATGTTGCCAGGAAGACACCAACCTGGCCTGATCTAATGGTAGGATTATAACCTGCACCCTATTGGTTACAAGTCTCGCACGCTAAGCAATGAGCGTCGCTACTCCAAGAATTACCTTAGCCTGCCTAAACCAAAGCTGTTATCACTATGCGCATACAGTTTTGAAAACATTATGTTCACTTGCATTATCTGGGTAAATCTGACTAGTACGGTGAAAACATCATCATTGTATCAAAGTACATTTAAACCATCGATAAAAGAAGATAAAATGCTTTTGTTTTTGTCCGACAGATTCCATAATTGAGCCCCTCCCATAGTTTCGCCGCAAATGTAAACTGCCAACCTGGGATGATATAAAGAGAACCAGATTGGTCTATATGTGTATATATCTTGATTTAAAACGCGTTCCACACGCAACAGTCCTATCCGCCTTATTGTCTGTGAGATTTATGGTGGTTTGGGGGAAACCATTGTGCCCCGCTGCGACTCCAAATATATCGTTTTCTGAATTTCTCAAAATTACGGAACAATGCAGCAGATAATTTGTGTCATATATACTGGTAATTTTCTCTCGATTATTAATGTCATGCAATATTGTAATTCTTGTACTAATAAGATAACGTTGATTACTTTGGCATATTTAAAATACAGGGGTCTTTTTTACGGATCTATGTTAAGTTTGTTTTGGTTTCAGTTTGAACAAAGTGCATTGCGCAGGGTTTTCGATTGTCGATCCAGATACCATCTTGGATTTACATTATCTAGTCTTGCAAGAAATCCACTATAAATCAATGATAACTATATGTCAGTCAAACCGTATAAAGGTTTAGACTGGATCCACAAATTAATCATCTAAATCTTTTGAATTCCATACGGGAAAAAATTGAAACCAAGCAATTTGCTTCATTGTGTGTAATACATTCAGATTCTATTCAGAAAGAAGGAAACCATGAAACAGCATTGCTTCGTTTTGGGCATATCTCATAGATAGCAAAAGATGATGCCAGTTTCACTTAAAATTGTAAAACACAAGACGCTTCCAATAGTGTTTTAATCAGTAGCATACGTGAGATGCGAAACAAAAATCAAATTATACCCAATTAATGAACACTTAAAATAAAAAAACTTTTAGACTGAGGCTTTTTAATGGTAGTAGTAAGAGAATATTAAACAATTGGCAAAGAGAAGAGGGAACAAACATTTTCTTAAAAATGTTGTAAGGTAAAATGCGAATCAAGGCGTCACATTTATTTTTACCCGAAGGAGTTCTGGCAAGTCTGCATAACTAATCTGTAATACAGATATGATAGAGAAACTGACCATGTTTTGTTTAACAAAATTATAATTTATTTTATTTTATAATTTACTTGTTCAATTAATGCAGTTACTCTGCCAATAGTTACTTAAGCTAAGGGGGAGAGTGGACAGGATGAAATAGGGCGAAGAGTGGACAGGATGAAATAGGGCTGAGAGTGGACATGATTAAATAGGTCGATGAGTGGATAGGATTAAATAGAGCGGAGAGTAGACAGGATGAAACAGGGCATAGAGTTGACAAGATGGAACAGGGCGGAGAGTGGACAGGATGAAATAGGGTGGAGAGTGGACAGGATGAAACAGGGCGGAGAGTGGACAGGATGAAAAAGGGCGGAGAATGGACAGGATTAAATAGGGTGGAGAGTGGACAGGATGAAACAGGGCGGCAAGTGGACAAGATGAAACAGCGGAGAGTGGACAGGATGAAACAGGGCGTCAAATGGACAAGATGAAACAGCGGAAAGTGGACAGGATGAAATAGGGCGGAGAGTAGACATAATGAAATATGTCGTAAATATATTCTGCATGTTATGTTGGCCATAAATGTTCATCTAGCTTTTCATTTCTTATATAGGACTTTAGACTGCTATTTTACATGCAAGGTTGCTGTCGAAAACGAGTCTCCTAAACCACTTGCTTTCCATGGCCATCAAGCTCGGCTTTTCGTTTGCTCTTCCGGAACTAGCAGTATATTAATTTTTTTTTTCTATAATAATTCATTTGAAATTATTTTATGACTGCACCTGCATGTCCCACGTTTATGTCATCACTGCCCAGATTAGAAGAAAAATAATATAACTGCAAGGAATATTACAATTAGCTGCGAGATGTAACGCACGAATTAGACGTAGAATAATATGTGCACCATCTGTCACAATTATAGCACGACAGTGTTCCTGGGACAAGGAACGTTGAGCCTTTCCTAACGAGTCTTTTTTAATAATGGCTAATCGATGTCTTTGATGTTAAAGAAAGCCATGATAGTATTGACAAATCCTCAGCAGTCTATCAAAGTACATTGGAAATCCATCAATAAGCATTAACATTTCTTTAAGGCATGCTTCTAATGAGAAATAAAGACGGAATCCATGCGGTGTAAAGCACACGACAAGAGTTCTTTATCATTTAATATTATATTTTATTTGGATTAATTATTTAAGAAGTGCACTCAAAGCGTCCCAAGAGGCATTGTATTAAGAGATTATGGCAAGGACTGTGGGCTACATGGTTTGCACACCAAGACCTTAATGATCGTTAATGAGAGTGCAAACGTTTTCATATCCTGCAAACGTTTTCATATACTTCATTGCAAATTATACATACTATATCTCATTTTTTGTTTGGGTGAAGTTGATTATTAATGTATGCTATACAGACCAGTATGTTCATGAAACAGGAGTGTCCCACAACCCCTAACTGGCAAAGAAATACGAACGACCTGACGCCCTTGATATGCAGACCGTGTGTTATAGTGTGGTCCCACTGACTTACATTTGGCGAGAATGTGCAGGTTTTCAAAACAAGACCAACAAAATAAGAGCACGCACATTCCAAAGTTCATCTCACGTTAGCACATAGAGTGCATCATAAATTGACCTGAAAATCTTTATTTAAACCCCTAATTAGTATCATATTTATCACTATACTAACTCATTAAAAATTTTCTGAAACCACACTTAGGCTTAAATATATGGAATTGATTTATTCATGAAAATAAACTTCTGTACTTTTTGTCGGATTTTTGTTTTAAAAATGATATTTTCGTCGGGATCTAAATTACTGTAGTCGATTGGAGAAGTGGTCCTCGTGTATGCATGGAATGATCATTATTCGCTGTGTCTTGAAATCCTCTGTTTGTAGCAACAACGAAGTCCGCGAGAAAAAAAAGGAATAATTAATTTATGCAGCATATTAACTAATTTCAAGATCATAATATAGTATTTATACCCAAAATGGGCAGATACGTTTCCAAGCGCAATTGATTTTAAATAAAATTAAAACCTGTTTAACCAATCCTTCAAAACGTTGCATAATCCACTTCTTTACTGGTGTCAGGAGGTGGTGAAAATGTGTGATCTTCCCCACTCCGTATGGGTTTTGGTTATCGTTACCTAGGAGATGATCGACCACCGTGTTATTGCCCGGATCGAAAAAACAATATAATAAAATATGAAATTAAGGGATGGAATAACAAAGATCTGAGCAGAGATATAGAATAGAATAACACGATGCACAGTATGTAAAATATAACAATTTAGTCAATTACATAAACAAAATGAAATCGAACATGATATATAAATTATTCACTTTCTCTTAGAAATAGGGTTATACATTTTTATGCGAAATTCAATTAGCCGTTATGTTCAACTGATTGAACAAGTTTTAACATACAATTGCCAATATGACTTCATCACCTGGTGCTTCCGGTCTTTTCCAAATCGGCGTTTTCGTATGTCTTTCTTTGTATGCCTCTCTTCTACCCTCTCGGATTATCAACCTCTTGGTTGCACACTGTGCTCTTTTCCCACTGTGCAATACAGGTATGGAGCAAATTTCCATTAAATTAAAAATATAATATCCACCCTAAATATGTGCAATTTTTTTTCTTCCGGGATCAACCAATATCCCAATCTACTACGTCAGATATAGTCTATCGAAATTCAACAGAGCTAGCTGTGTTCATTTCGTAAATAATGCATACTCCAAACCATAATAACGTGAATTTATCTCTTTTATAGCTGCTCTCGCATTCCAGCTGAGACCATGACATAATTAAACCTCACATGAACCATACTGCTCCGCTGTGGCTATAAATTGAACAACTGAACCATGCCAGTCAGAACACATTCCTCGATTCGATTCTCGGCTGAAGAGAATTCAGAACTTAGTTACACACGAATAAATGGACTTTACTCAATGTACTAACTACGTTACTTTGATAATTAGCGATTCACTGACATATATTTTCAGACAAAAATAATTCTCAGCATGCATGCATGAAATATTTATGATACCTGATGTCTATTACATACAAAACAACTAAATCCGAACTCAAACATATAACGAAATATATGAAATATTGCATGACGTTCTTACACTACATCATCATATAATATGGCCGATTATTTGTGAAGTCAAGAAAAAATCGAAGTATGAATTTAAAATGAATATATGTAACAATAATTGCACACGTTTATTGATGAATACATTTTACGTAATTGTGACTTAATTGCATTTACGAGGCATTGATCGCTTATCATCAGAGAATCCCCTCAATCTCTTCTCTGGTTTCGGGTCTCACAAATTTCCAGACCCGATTGTCCTTTGGACGATTAGTTAACGAACAGATTACTTTCTACTGATCTCGGAGCCCCTCAGAAGTTCCCCTCAGCAAAATAAAAAATAAAAAATTGGAATGAATAATATCGCGATGGAGATTATTTTAAAAGCCTGAATTCTGCATTGGAACACCGCCACCCCTCATTTAACATAGCCAATCAGGATTTCTTCTTTGACCGCCGAAACTTTTTTTATTACTCACATCGAAGTTAGAATAATCCTCTCTAGTCCGCCTTTATTAATAACTATTCCTCGAAATATAATTGTATGACACCTGTTTAAAATGGCCCACTACGTCCTATACTTTTCCAGGTATTGTCTCAAGTGTTGTCATTTTCGTCTATTGACATTGCGTTAACAATGGAATCTTCAATGTCTCATACCATTATCGAACGGGCCTCAATTTAAGTTCAATGCATGTCCCAAATAAAGGAGATTCCATCCCTTGCAGTCAAAATAGTATGAGGAGTCTAAGCCATACGTCAAACGTAATATTTACGTGTCACGCTGACTCAGAGATAACGTACAGTGAAATTATCCGTACAAAATTTTGCTCCCTTAAAGTTAAATGTTTTTTTTTATTCTTTGATATCTCTATAAGGAAATTATTATTTTGTCTTGTTCGTCAATCGGAATTATTTTGTTTCATTTTCTACTTTTTTCTGATTGATATGAGAATGTATGTACTAACTTGGATAAAGATCTGAATTAAATTATATAATCTGCTAATAGTAGTATACGAGAAACTGAGCAAAATATCAATCGGTCGAAGTCACTGAAACCTTGGTTTGGTTCCATGTAAAAATGAGAGAACATGTTGCATGGACGAACCCGCAATCCACATAAAAAAGGATTACATCTAACAATGCACACGATATTAACTACTGACCCAAGCGAAAACTTACTCTTGCCTAAATCTGTGTTTTTGTAAAACGTTTCTTTGTTTTTTAAACACTAGTAATAAATAAGCGTTTACAAAACAAACAGCGCAAGCCTATTGACGATACACTGTCGATAAAACTATGTAAAACTAGCGATGGAACTGTTAAATATTTTACATGATGAGGTCTTGAACATAGGATTGCATGGGAAGGGGACACGTTCCAAGTTTGAGGGACACACCATTTTAACGGCACAAAGGAAAATAATAGTACATAATGCACTAATCATGTTTTAAAAATGAGATAATCTTATTTGTTTAAACAGTTTTACCACCTTAACATGTGATCTGCCTTGTACTATCATATTTTATTTGGACACTTACATTATTGTAGGGGCCCCGAGTAGCCGAAAGGTCTAAAGCGCTCACCGTTACGGATCGCTGCCATCTGACCTCTGTCTGCGTGGGTTCGAGTCTCAGATTCGGCTAATGTGGTTATGCGAGAAAGCTTACGAGTAGCTTCTCGTGGGTAGGTATTTCTTTCCTGGGTTTTCCCCTGGTTCTTCCTCCACCATTTATACTAGTCGCCATGTATAGCCTATCTTGTGCTGAAAAATGGCGTTAAACCCTATAACAACAATAACAACAATATTATTGTAATAAAGGTTTTTCATGCGTTCAATTAACTCATGAAAAAGTAATTAATTAATTATTATAATTAATATGTTTTCTGAATTATTTTCTTTCCAAACTAACCATTCATTAATTAAATGACAAATTGTGTATCTATCTAAATTGAGTCTCTTTTGTGAATATTTTAACGTTAAAATAAATTAAATCTTCCATACTTATATAACATACTAAAGAACTAAGAACTTTTCATGCAGCGAAACCTTTACCGCGAAGCACTTTCTGAGTGCTTCGATTTCCAACCAATACGTTATTATTACTATAATTTCCAACCAATATGCTATCGTTACTATAATTTCCAACCAATACGCTATCGATGCTATAATTTCCAACCAATACCCTATCGTTACTATAATTGTCTGCACATGAATGACCTTTTTGAATCAGCAAATCTATTTTTTACTTTAAGTTTCTTGAAGGAAGTTACCATCTGTTCTAACATGTAAGTTATGTGCAACCAGTTTCCACTAAGTATTCTAAACCAACATCTGTACTGTCATTCACTCTAAATAGCTTTCATTATCTAATTACCCTTTATACATCCTATTCACATTCCCCATTCATAAGAAATCTTCATATACTATCCCCACCACCTCATAATCTTTTTGTTTCTTTATACCGCTTGTTGATCGTGAACCACTATTTATGCATAATCATTTATCATATAACATTTTTTGTCGCGTTATATAGCCTTAAAATGTTGGTGAGCCGTCAATTAATCAACAAACCAATCAACCAACCAACAATCAATCGATCGATCAATCAATCAATCAATCAATCAATCAATCAAACCATCAATTATCGCACCGTGGGTGGAGGCCGTCAAATACTTTTCATTTCACTCTGCAGACTACCAAAAACCTTGAATGTTTTCATTGCTATATAGGTTGTTTAAAATCGACAAGCACTGATATATATATATATATATATATATATATATATATATATATATATATATATATATATATATATATATATATATATATATATATATATATATATATATATGTATACACCATTAGCGCCTCACCTTTCTTTATTTCTTTAACGTTTCGCACCTCAAACAATGATTGATTTCGCCCATTCTAGTACCATATCCATTTTCTTTTTGAATGTTTCATCAGATGCACCGAATATTAAGTGTTTTGCATCTGTTACGTGAAAGGCTATTAAAACTGGAACATCTGGCGCTTAACCCATTTGCTTTATAATACAAACAATACATATGCTTTAAACAAATTACACAGAAAAAAACATGAAAAAATAACCTGTTACTACTTGCTAAAAATAAAATAAGAAATGGAAGTATTAAAAAACTCATCGAATTTGCAAGGATGGAAATCATCCTCTCCTGTTATCAATTATAAAACGTCAGTGTATTTTTTGGTCAGTGACGTTTTTCAGAATAACACAATTACTATGTTTGATTGAAAATCTCCGCAGCCAATTTCGTGAACGGATAATGATTTCCGAATGTTCTCTTAGATATTATATTGACTTTATCGTTTTATTTAACATGACTATTATTGCAATTATTAAATTTTGTATAAGTAGTTTTTGTTTTCATTATTGACTGAGAGATAGAGGTCCTTACCTTCTCATTTTACGTCGAATCTCTCAGTTTAAAGTGCAATGGTAGCGCTCTGAAAACAGTATATAGTCATGAGACAGGGACCTATATAAGGTGAAGTTGTTCGCATTGACAACATGCACAGTAGAGACAATGTTGGCAAATCTCTAATGCTGTCACTGAAATTTCTTTACATGTGTTTATGTTTGGAAAAAGGCGCAATCTAACACGGACAGCTGATAAAATGACTGCTTCTATGTGCTCGAAAAATGAAAATGAGCATGAGCTAGTTCAAAGTGGAACTTTTGGCACTTATGAAGGTAAGGAAACCTAGTTTTGCCAGATGAGATAAAGCTAGATTCTGAAAATGCAATTAATTAATCATAAGATATGTAAGAAGTAAAAAAAATGTTATCGGCTCGATTTTCCCCTTTCAAACTGACCATTGCAGTACAGAAAGTGAGAATGACCAGCATTGATCGCAGTCTTTTGCGAGGTGCAAATCTGATGTAAGGCCAAGCTGTATATTATACAACCCTAACTGTACCCAAATTAAACACTAACTACACCCATCATGCACCAAAGTAAAGGGATTCAAAGCTTATTGTAAGAATACCTGATATATACAAGGCCTGGTTTAATTAACCAGGATAGTAAGTGCCGAAAACCTGGGAGAATCTTTTTATTATAAAATCAAACCATCGCTATGATAAACTTAGTTAACACATGGCTACATATTGATGATGTCAATATATACTAATTACATTGATTCGAAATCTAAAAATAAGTCTTCATCTCACACCAGCTAACATCGTTAAGTCGTTTTGCTACTCAGTCAATCTTATTTTGTTCAGGAATTTGGTGGAAGGACCTGATCCCTACGTTGGACTGTAACTATCATTTACTGTTATAGCTTCAGGAGAATAACTGCATACAATATAATTTTGAAAACAGATCCATTACACGCGATACAAAATTTAAGAGTATCATGTACTTTATAACGGAATAGAAAGTAATTTTAGCAAGTAAGTCATTTAATTCGTTTCAGATTTGTTCGGCTGTAAATAAGAAACGAATTTCGCAATATTTTGGTAATGTACCAGTTGTTTGTAATGGATTTTCACCAGTACAAATCCCAGCTGCAAACTGATAACGCCACACTCTAGTTCGATTAATTATGTTTTACCGTGCATGCAAGGGTTTCGTTGCGCCTCTCCAAAAATAAAGCTTTCAAATTTTGACATAAATGCTAAACTGGAGTGTGTAAACCGGTGTTGGGGCTGATGATTGTATTGCAGATTGAACAGTTTTGTAGCGGTCCTGGATCTACAAGAGCAATTACCTACCAGTCTAGCTGGCCGCGTCCTCTTACTGGAGCGGCACTTGTACCGGTCTGCGAGAAAGACGAACTAGTTTCGATTCCTGACAGAGACAGATGCATTTGGGTCTTGGATTTATCTGACTCATTAGCTGGTGGTTCGGTGGAGAATGGGTTTAAACTTCCCTGCGAAATAACCCTGGGGACATTCGAGGACAAATATCAAAGCAAGGGTACAGAGTGTTATGGGTACATGAGGCCAGGTATATGGAATGTGATTCATAATAAAACCCAGTTGACTTATTGTTTTAAATGTTTACTCTAAACCAACTAACTTTAGTTCCAATATCACAAACGTTGGCCGAATTCTTGCTTGTACATAAGTGGAACAGAATTTGGAAATTTCTAATACAATAACTAAATAACTATTTTTTAAAATTCTTTTCATCCGTATCTGAACTAGCAAAATATCTTCCCAGCACACAGTGGATGAGTGCACGTACTATTTTTTTAATGGCTTTCACTTTGAACTGACTGGCTCTGGGGGCAGGGCAAATGTGGTCGTACAGCAAAATCGGTTGTGGCTAAAAAAAAATACAAAACAATAAAACATTCTTGAAAGATATTTTGTAATTTGCCCAAACACCTTCTTCCTTATTTTGAGCAACATTTGTTCCATTTTAAAAGACTCCGAAAGTGTGAGAAGAGTAATACAAAAGAAGCCAGCTTGAAAGTTAAGCATCAGTTTGTATGCCATGAACACATATATTCTTTTAAGAATGTATCTGATTGTAAATGTATACTAAATGATTAAATTGTAAGCTTCTATCATAAATTAAGGTAAAACCCTTACGACTGGCAGGAAAATGAACTAACTGAAAATGTGAATAATTTGGAAGAGAGAAACAGTGTCAATGAAGTTCTATAACCGGTGGAAATAAAGAAAAAGAAGTTATTAGGAGAATAAAGCTGGGATCGACTGAAGGTTAGTTGTATTGCTCTACGGTTTGAAGAAGGAGAGAAAAATGACCAACTATTTCTGTAATTTAGAAAATAGACATATCATTATTAAAATGATGCCACCCCTTGTTCAAAGCAATGGTTCTTTAACAGATAATGCGCACGAGCTTTTGGTGTAGCAAACCATGAATGTATATTAAAGTGTGAATTTGATCCTGTCCATCTTGAAATATCGGCTCCTTACCCATACATTCCTAGATTAAACAATTTACAGATATATTGCTAAAAATGTCCTGCATCACACATAGAATCTGCAGGTGACTTAAAAACAATGCCTAATGAATTTTATTTTTAAAGTGAGGAAAGTTAACTTAGTGTATTGTATTCCACTCTAAAAGGCGGAGTTATTATATGTATACCCAGTGGCGTCACTCGGGTTGGTGTCACCCAGTGCGGTAGCTCATGGTGTCACCCCCATGGTCCTCGTTCCGTAACAGACCATACAGAATCCTTAGTAATGTCATTTTGGTGTCACCCCCTCTGATGGTATCACCCGGTGCAGTCCGCACCCACCGCATCCCCCTAGCGACGCCACTGCTGTGCCTGCTAGTCATGTATTTAACTATGATCGGTTATCCGCTTATGAAATCCGACTAGACCGAGCAGTGTGTGCTCTGTAAAATTTGCAATTTTTCATTTTGGTGTCACCCCTCTGAGATGGTGTCACCCGGTGCGGTCCGCAACCCCCGCACCCCCCTAGCGACGCCACTGTGTATACCTAAAGGTGAGAAAGCTACAAAGTATATTTCAAATTGGAGATCCATTTCACTTCTAAATGCATCACACAAACTTGATTCTCTTTGTAGGATTACAACTGTGATCCCTTCAGACATATATATAAGGGTCAGCCAGGTTTCCTTAAAAGAAGGTACACAGGGGAGAAAAAAACTTGATATGATTGAATGTTTTACACCAAAAAAACAATAGTCCTGGACTGCTTCTTTTGATTAATTCTGTAAAAAGCATTTCACTCAGTTGCCTGGCCATTTATTGATTAAGAGATGTTTCTTTATTAATATTTGAACAACCATTGATAAACTCAATAGACAGTTTTTAAATCAAAACAACAAATATTGTGTAATAATTAATGGTCACGTGAACAATTAGTTTGGCATCGAAAGAGGGCGTAGACAGGTGGATCCTTTCTCCTTATATATCTGTAGTCTGTGTGCATAGATTTTAGCCCATGTGATATAAAATAATAAAGATACTATGGGAATAAACATAAGTATTATAACACGCGCTGTCACGCAATACGCTGTTGATATATGACTTGCTCTTGATGCTTCAGAAAACCTATGACATCTGTTTTGCATCTTTCATACCAATATATTGAAACATACGTAGGATCGGAGGTAGGAAAGAAACAACAAGAAATACTGTCCAGAATATAAACTTAATTGAGATAATACTTAAGTTGTTGTCTTATTTGCAAAGATTTCAATTAACTTGGAAAAAACGTAGAACTTTTGGTTATCTCTCTAAAAGTCAAAAAAATTTAATCCATTTTGGAATGATAACTAATAGCAATTACATTCATCTATAAAATTGATCACCTTTATTGTCATTACTAAATCCATCTAAACTGGTTCTTAGTGAACTAAATACACACTTTAATGTTTGTAAGGCGAGTGCTAATTTTCAGTCAAATATTGATAAAAGTTCCTTTTATTTATAACAAATGTTTTAATATGACCTTTGAAGCATACTTGGAAACTTACTAAATCAGTCAAAATGATCACAGCTGAAAAGCTTTTAGAACTGCAAATATAGTGTAATCCTTTTACTAAAATAGACGAAATATGTGTGTAGAAAGGAAGGAGTTAGATTTGTGAATTATTGGGATGGTTCTTGGATAAATTTTGATAGTTTAAAAAAATGTTCTATTGAGAGAGAGAGAGAGAGAGAGAGAGAGAGAGAGAGAGAGAGAGATTCCAATAAAGTGAAATTGATCCAATTAGTACTGCGTGGAATATAGAATGCATGTTAAATATATGGCCAAGCGACAGCTAGCTCTGAAAGATTACTTAATTTTGGCAAACACTCTTTTACTAATACTTGCACACATGCATTCAATTCCCCCAAAGACACTGATGGAAGAACGAAACTAAAGGTCACGTTTGACCTTTCTCATTTGTCCAAATACTGGACAAAGTTAAAGATACTCGCTGGTGAATTTGTAATCAAGCTATACATTTTGATTGAAGGAATACGGGATCTATTTACACCACAGACGCTCTAAATATTTAATGCCGTGTATTATCCCAACAATCAATTATCTCGGATATACGAGTAGATAGGGATATGAAAAGATGGCATAGTCAAACCCGATTGAACCAGACTAAAGCTGGCACTTTGCGTAGGGATATTGGAGGATTGAGAATAAAAATGAACAAAAATCCCACGCGATACACGATGTCCTTTTATTACGAATTAAAACCTAAATAATCGAACACAATTGTGAAAAGAAATTAAAAGAAGACAAAACAGTTTTAAATTGCGAAAAAATGTAGATGTGTGTAGATATGTGTCCTCTTACCTCACCAAAAGTAAAAATGCAATTCAGCGCACATCATTATCTAGATGGTTTTTATTTCGGTTTGAATGACAGAGGAATAATTTAATAATCAAAGTTATAAGATGAAAATGCAAAAGGAACGTACAGAATTATGAATTGAATCTAAAATATTCCTAAAAGGTTCTTTTCAAGTCCGAAATAACAGAATGTCCTGAATGAATTTAAGAAACTCGAATGTACTGGTCTGCCAACATTCTTAATATATCCAAATGACATTATCCAGAACTCTTTTGAATAAATTACAATAGTACCAAAATAATATTTCAGTGCGATGAGCCATTTATAATTCTAATGAAAAGTCCCAAAAATTATTTGCTCCCAAATATCTAAACACAACATTAAATGTAAATAAAGACTGATGTTGCAATAAGAAGGTAAGAAAAAAGACTAAACTTGTTTTGATCCACGTACGTATATGCAACAAGCATAAGGGTGAAAACGCAATTTGCAGCTACAAGCTTAGCAACATTTTGCAAAATATCTTACATCGTAAAAAAACCCACCTAACCTAACCCATCCATTAAGAAATAACTTATTTCTTGTAAGAACCCAACCGACCCCACATACCAGTGCGCAATTATCCGAAAGTTGTTAACAAATTTTATTATTTGAAACTTGACAACATCTATTTATCGATCGGATGACATATACACGCACTCTTAATATCGTAAACTTGAATCTATACCAGTGTACAAAATTAAGTACGTAATATCTTCTTCATAGATAATCACTACAATCTACAGTCATGAACAAAATTTACACATAGTATAGATTCAGTCATGTACCAAGAATTATAAAAATATAGATATACATAACACAATAAAGACTAGAATGTGACAGTATTTCAGAATGAAACAATAAATGTGTTGATTTTCAATCAGAGCTATCTGACGAGTTTTACAAACAATAGCTATCTATATATGAAAAGAAGATATAACCATACTATAAAAAAGCTTGAAAAGATTTATAAAAAAAAACGAAATTGATCAACGGTTAAAAGTAGATACTTATAGAATGGAAAGGATATTATTAATTGTTGAACAATGGGAAAGCAGCTGAAAGCATGCAAATCGATGGAGGAAGCACACTCAATAGTTATATGTCTTAAAAACTATGTAAACTCTGAGCTTTTTAAAAATTAAAAATACGATGGTATTTTTTCCAAGACAATATGTGAGGGTCTGATGTTACATCTAAAAGCTTCACATATACAGAAACAAACAGCTAGGAAACTACTGCAATGAAGATACTAAGTAGATTTGACGATATCACGGAAGAAACCAAAGGAAACACCATTCCAAAAACTGAAGCCGATTCAAGATATACATCAAGAGAAGTAAACAATTTAAAAAAAGACACTATTAAAGATTACACGCGTTTCAGTGGAATTCTGAGCAAAACTAAAGAGAACCAAAAATCGCATTAATATTGATTCAACCATTACGAAATTTAACATTCAATTTTGATTCCAAGAAGGTTTACACAAGTACACTATTATTATTGCCTATTCTCGGAGCTAATATGTTGCGAAGTGCAAGTTCAATGCATCCATAAAACCTTCTATTAAAATAATTATCACAACATGATCAAAAATGCAAAGATCCTTAAAACGATACGAATGAAGTGGAAATCCAGCACACTTTAAAAATTTGTAGAAATACAGACTATACACATGCATTTTTATTTCCAGAACTTTAGTTTCACTTGAAATAATAACGATAATAAAAAAGGAAATACAATATACAAGAGATGTAAAGAATGAGTAAATTCAACGTGACACACACACACACACACACACACACACACACACACATATTATATATATATATATATATATATATATATATATATATATATATATATATATATATATATATATATATATATATATATATATATATATATATATATATATATATATGGTTCTATTAAGGCAAGAATGAGTATTTTTCGAGTAAATAACATTATATTTATAAAAAAAATACGACGCAATAATAGAACCAGGATGAAAGTCTAAAGTTCATTTCTAAATCATTCTAAGCTATGAGAAAAATAAAAATTATTGTCAAAATGATTCATTAATACAACGCGAACAAGCTTATTTGTATGTATGTTCGTTTGCCTTTAACCAAAGTTAGTACAATAATTGCAATTGCAGTAGTGATTCATTGCCTTGAAATACAATCTCACAGGAAAATGCCCAAACAATATTTTCAGAATCATGTCGGAGGTAATTTTTGTTCTCAGTGTCGTCGGTGAAGAAGTTTCCCATACTAATTTAAAAACCTTATTGTCTTACATTATCGCGACCAACTCAGCCGCTATTAAAGACCGATTTAACATTCACTTTTGCACTTGTTTAGGTTTTTTTCCCTTTAAAATATGTCTCACGGAGACTTGGTTAAATGTCACTAATGAATTAAAGTGGGTACAAAATTACTTACAGACTGAATTTTATGTTTATGTGTTCTTCATGTTAGGTAAAACAAATCTTAAAATGTGTGGGTAGCACAGCCTTAAACACATGCTCATTGGCAGAAATGTTTCTTAGAGGTCCCAATGGCATAGTTTGTCCGTTTAATATTCAGACAGAAACAGAAGAGAGAAATCAATTAGCACTGACTTAAACCTTATCAATATTTAAAATGTATGTGACCCCGTTAAATTAACAGATGTAACTACTACTCAGTCTGTAGAAAGACGTGTTGATACCCAAGTACGCAAGGCTCTAGAGACTACGAAATTTACAGATATGGAAATATGGAGGGAACAACTTGATAATAAAGTAAAAGTAACGGCATAGAGTTACAGTGAAATATATAACAAAATAGCAGATGTGCAGAGACATATTGACACAAATAGAGAAAAACATTTTAGATGCTTAAAACGTGTCTAAAATTTTAAAATAAGTGTCTAGTGCTATTAAAACAGTGCAAGAGGGAAGAGGAAGAGGAAGAGGAAGAGGAAGAGCAGATTAGATTCCTAACATCTAAGAATACTTACAACGAATCTTGGAATCATCGATAATATGTTTTAAGTCAATATAATTATAAAATATTCATAAAAGCGGATGCCAGGGTTAAAAAGCAAACAGCTTATCCACTACTCATAGAATTATTGGAAGTTTATGAGAGAGCGTCATCGAGAGAACTAAAAACAGAGAAGTCGTATATGTATAAATAGCTCAGTTACAATGTCGTTAACCATACATAAATACATACATACATACATACAACCATACATACATACATACATACATACATACATACATACATACATACATACATACATAATTATAATCGTATTGTTCTGGGCAAGTCACTTCCTGGACAATATAGGCAGCTAGGATACAGGGATTATATCCTTATAGAAACAGTCTAGTTTATTCCAAAATAAATGTCGATCTGCAAAGGATGCCGGGTAACAGACTGCCTGCACAGAGAAGTCTCATTGTACACTAATATGAATTCTTAACATTTTAATTCATAAAACCAATCCAAATAAAAAAGCAACAAAAAAATCCCCATAACACATACGTTGCTACGGATAGATTGGGAAACAGAGGTACGTTATTACTCAGTTTTCATACAAAAGTTTATATAGTTGCTGTTTGGTATAAACATTTTCCCGTGTGCAATTCATGTATGCTGAATACTTTTCTGACCGAAAGTGTAATTTTAGTCCTTTCATGTTTGGTAATTGATTATTAATTTTACCGTTATCAATACAATATCAAGTGCAAAGAAATAAGTTCATTACTTTATAATCTTTTCGTTTATATGTTACATCTTGAAATTCTCACTTTGATGCATAGCATTTCATAGACGGCTGCCTTCGCTTCTCAAGAGTTTTCTTCTTTTTCGACAATTTCATAAAATATGATATATATTTTCTACAAATGAATATTGATGATCTACGACTTTTTAAAGTTAGTCAAATTTTTATTTCTATATTAAGTTAGAGGTAATCTTAAGAGGAGTTAATTCAATTGATTAATCAATTAATGACTAGTACGAATATTGAACCAATACAACTTTACTAAACCTTTCACTTGATTCCTTAAGACGGAGTTAAAAGATATATTGCAACTGTGCAAAACGAGTGGCGAATATGGTTTTTAGAAATGTTTTAAAGTTCAGAAATGAAAAAGCAAATTACCCCCACCCCCCACCCCACCCCCCAAAAAGACGGTTGATTGGATCTAGAAAGTCTGTAGATTACAGTTCCTTCTCGTTGTCATTCAATTGATAAATCATTTTGTAAAAATAACAAAGTGTGTCCTCGGTTAAATAACAAAGCTCTGAAAAGGTAAATCAAGTTGTACAAATCTTGATAACCAATGCAGTTGTCTTGATGATAGTAATACGTATGATATTCCATTATATAGCAATATCTGTATATGACTAGATACCTATAAACAAGTATTTACTTTAAAAATCAACAGAAAAAGATGATACTCACATTTAATCAATTATATTTAGGTATTGTTCAGGGTACCTTTAAGGACCTAGGAGGATGCACTTTGTGGAAGGACTAAATGTCTAAAGAATATGTTTGCATTAGATCTGATACAGCTTGAATATGGTAATTGTTTTCATGACTTCGTTAAGGTCCCACGTTTATAATTAACGTAACTTGCACAAGAAATTACTTATTCAAAGATGAGAGCTCTTGGAGATTATCCAGATAAGTAATTAGACGTAATGGATTACATGTGACACGGTACACATACTTCGTGTAGGATTAATGACTGTGATAGTCGTCGACCATATTTAAAAGAGAGCAAGTAATCAGATTTCTTATAGCAGATATTTGAAAGTATCAGTGTGGTTTATAGCGCAAAGGTACAACTCTGCAATCAAAGATTCAGAGAGAATACATATTATTGGGTTTTCTTCGACAGCAAGGATAATCACAAAGGAAACTCGGGTTCAGTAGAACCATGTTATTCAGAACGAAAGAAAGAGTCGAATTTATAGACATTGTGAAACAGAATAAATAAAACAATATCTTTATATACTGAATACCACTTTATTCAAGGTGCTGATGCGTGAACATACTGCTATATAAATAATATGTATCACAGTGACACTGTAAATTCATCAGAAAATAGTTATCTAAATTTTAA
This sequence comes from Sinohyriopsis cumingii, assembly GCA_028554795.2. Classification (NCBI taxonomy): domain Eukaryota; kingdom Metazoa; phylum Mollusca; class Bivalvia; order Unionida; family Unionidae; genus Sinohyriopsis; species Sinohyriopsis cumingii. Next base: position 69,747,777 of record CM068827.1, on the reverse strand, counting down.
TTTCTTGTGTTTCAAATTTATGGTACATTATTTAAATTGTTAGATTCAAGATACACAATAAAAGATCCAATTACACATTCATTTCATCTTGCATGTCTGGCTCGGCTTTCGATGCAGATGTTCAGTCTGTGATTCCGTTTTGCACATCTAAAATATACATATCGTGCAAGTTGCCTGGTACTAATTTTACAACTATAGAAAAATCGTCCACTTTTAAAATATCAGATATGATTTATTGAGAGAGAGAGAGAGAGAGAGAGAGAGAGAGAGAGAGAGAGAGAGAGAGAGAGAGAGAGAGAGAGAAAGAGAGAGAGAGATTACTTTGCCATTAAAAAACATGTATTAAAAGTTGTTTTGTAAAAATAAAATCAAGACAAGATAAGAAAGATTCAACTAGTCGTATCAAGATTCAAGGCATGGTTAGAAATGCCACAAATTTGGAGAAAACATTACCCCATAATTCCCAATTGACATTCCACGGTGTGAAACATCTAAAACCCATTTCAGCTTCAATGCTTCAAATATATTTTGATGGGGATGGTTTAGGTGGAGGACTTAACATTGTGCCTTTTGCCTAGGAGCCGAACTTGTTTAGTAAACCTGATGATTAAACTGGTAAATATTTGCCACATAAAGGTAGAAGTAACACAAAGAGCAGCAGCTGTCTTTGTTGTGACGCCAGTTAGAAGAATTACATAGTGTTACAATGTTGTTGGTGAAAGCCGCGAGCCCGCGGAAGCAATAAAGCAGACGACCCTTCTATCAAACAGGAGAATTAACATCGCAACATCGAACGTGAGGACAATGTATGAGGCAGGAAAAACAGCACAGGTAGCAGCAGAGATGAGGAACTACAAACTATCCCTACTGGGCATTAGCAAGACAATATGGATTCAATCTGGACAAAGAAGGCTGATGACAGGAGAGATGCTACTGTATTCAATATATGAGGAAGATGACGCGCCTCATACACAGGCGGTGGGGCTCATTATGTCAAAGCATGCATATAATGCACTGATAAGATGGCAACCAGACGTGTCCAGAATCCTCACGGCAACGTTTAGGGCCAATAAGGATAATATAAAGATGAACATCATACAATGCTACGGTCCAAAAAATGAAGGCGAAGAAAATGAGAAGGGTCAGTTTTGCAACAGACTACAGAGCATAGTAGAGAATTTCCCAGACAAAGACATCAACATCTTCATGGGTGAATTCAATGCCAGATCTGGGTCAGACAACACAGGGTACGAACAAACCATGGGAATCCACGGCCTGGTCGAGATGAGCAAAAATGGAGAGAGATTCTCAGACCTTTGGGCGCTGAACAACCGATTATCGGGGGTACCATCTTTGACCAGCACTAAGTTGTCGCAAGGCTGAAACTTAAGCTGAAGAAGAACTGGATGGGCACAAAAGAGAAGAAAACAAAGTATAACATCAGCCTGTTGAAAGATGCAAAAACTAAAGAACACAGACTGACGCTTAACAACATTTACTAATTGCTACAAGAGCTTTTGAAGATGCGGAAATATATATAAAAAGAGTACACTGACGCACACAGAGAAGTGAATAGAATCATCAAGATAGACAGGAGAAACTACGTTAAAAGACTGGCATCAGAGGCAGAAAAAGTGAAAACATAAAGAAACTGTACGACATCACCAAGAAGCTGTCCAGCAAGTACAGCTAAACAGAGAGACCCGTAAAGGATAAACAGGGAAAGACCATAGCAAGTACAGAACACCAATTTAATAGATGGGCAGAACATTTTGAAGAACTGTTGAACAGGCCAGCATCACTAAATCACCCAGAAATCCACCCAGCCAACGCAATATCCCCATAAGCTGTGACAATCCCACCAGAGATGAGATCAGGCAGCTGGACCTGATGACATACAAACAGAAGCCATAAGAGCACACCTAGAGGCTTCAGTGGAAATGCTATACCCTTCTTTGAGATCATCTATGACGAAGAAGAAATACTGACTGACTGGAAGGAGGAATATCTCATCAAGATCCCGAAGAAAGGCGACCGCAGCAACTGCTCCAACTACAGAGGAATTACACTTTTGTCAGTACTAGGGAAAGTCTTCAACCGGGGCCGTCGACCCACAGTTACGAGACGAGCAAGCAGGCTTCCGGCAGAACAGATCGTTTACGGACCAAACAGTTATTCTTCGCATCATAGATGAGCAAACGTTGGAGTGAAAATCTTCGATCTAAATCAACTTTGTCGATTATGAGGAGGTATTCGACAGTGCGGACAGAGACACTCTGGAAACTTCTTCGCCACTACGGCACCTCAACCAAGCTGGTAGACCTGATCAAGAACTCTTATAACGGAACGTCCTTCAAGGCATTCACGCAGGACAGCACACAGACAGCTTCCTAGTGCGGATTGGCGTGAGGCAAGTCTGCTTGCTGTCGCCGTTTCTTTTCCTTCTTGCTATCGACTGGATTATCAAAACGTCCTCCAAAGGGCGGAGAAATCGGATCAAGTGAACATTGTGGAGTCAACTTGAGGACATAGACTTTGTCGATAACCTAGCGCTCTTTTCCCACAGGCAGCAGAAAATGCAGGACAATACCGACGTACTGGCAGCTACATCAGCACAGGTCGGCCTCAGCATCCACAAAGACAAGACCAGGTTCCTAAAGATCAATTATGTCAGCAACAAACCAGTAACACTGCATGAAATCCCACTGGAAGAGGTGGAGTCCTTCACGTACCTGGACAGCATTATCAACCAGCATGGTGGCACAGACGCAGACGCCAAGGCAAGGATGGGAAAGGCGAGAGCAGCTTTCATACAGCTCCAGAACATCTCCAATCAAATTTCCTTGACTACCAATATCAGACTGTTTAACTCCAATGAGAAGTCAGTCCTACTGTATGGAGCAGAGACCTGGAGAACCACCAAGTCGACCGTAAAGAGAGTTCAGACCTTTATCAATAGCTGCTTAAGAAGAATTCTCCAGATCCACTGGCCAGACACCATCAGCAACACCAACCTGTCGCAGATAACCTCGCAGCTTCCGGTAGAAGACGAGATCAAAAAGAGAAGGTAGGATTGGATATGACACACCCTGTGTAAGCCTCCAACCAAATTACAAGACAGGCATTGAGGTGGAACCCTCAAGGCAAGCGGAGAAGGGGAATAACCTTGCGACGCGACCTTGAGGCGAACATCACTAAGATGGTCACACCTGGAGTCAACTCGAGGGGATGGCACAGGACAGAATATTCTGGCGATCTGTTGTGTGCGGCCTATACACCGGTATTGGTGATGGGCGAAACTGAACTGAATAAATGTTGTTGAGACGTTTTCAGCACTGGGGAAGATAGAGGGAACTGTTGTTCGAATTTTAAATTCGTGCGACTGTTCAAGTAGATTAAATTACATTTAATGTAAATTACATTTACCTTTAATTTAAATTAAATTTAAATTAAACTAAATTAAAGTTCAGTGTATTAATAATTTTTTGTAGTCAGTGAAAACATAAAACATAGTTTGAAAGTATAGTAAATTCATGAATGCATTTAATTACTGTCAGTCTATGAAATTTGCCCTAATATTTGCTTGGAGGTAGAGTGTCTGTTCAGCAGTTAGTGTGTAAGAAAAGGGTCACTTACTGGTTCAAAACCTATGTTCTATTTGAAAAGTAAGAAAAGAAAACACTTGCCTGTGACTGCTGATTAAATCTACTTATACAGCAGTTTTAAAAATTCAAAGTTAAATCGTAAATCCATATCTGCAACGCAGAGTTGTTGCTTATAATATTTTGTTTCTGGTACAATTATACTTTTTAAATGACAATAAATAACATAGGAGTGCACAATTAGTTATTTTCTGATTTTACCAAGTTTTGTCGAGTTGTAACATAGTATTTTATGTTTCGATACCTTTTTCTTTTTAAGAGAGATAAATAAGAGCATTTTTAGAGATGTGTTTATATTAGTGATGCATATTTAAGTATGATGAAACTGATTTGGAAATAATCTATAACTTTATTTTATTTCATCGTAATGAAACTGTCCAACTTTATAGCCATTAGAACCAGCACACGGAAATATAATTAACACGTCATCTAATATTTACTGTCAATTTCAGTAAGCATACCATATATAATATAGTCTCTTTTTGATTCCTCTGAGACATATATGCTGTCTCTCAGTTCCAATATATCACATATTTAAAGATTTATCAAATTCATTTTCAAATACTTTCATGTCCTCTTTTTATATGTGCATCCTTTAACACAAAGGCTGTTTATTGTAAGTTGTATTTTAATGGCCTATATTATGATGGCTTGGTTTATTTAATATAAATTCAACATCATAATTAAATATTTCTTATCCATATTGTTAACTTTAACATATGCTCATTTTATTTGGCCCATTAAGGCAAATCTATGTGATTCTTTTGAGTAAACCTGTTAATTTTTCAAAACTGTCCAACATCCGTCTAGTACATTCTTTGATTTTCTCTGAAGATTTGACATGTACAATGTCGAAGAAACTTTACTTCTATCAGTACACACTTCACTTTTGTTTTATGTTTCGAGATTTTATATTGTTTTTTTTTATATAGAGATTTATATACTCACTTTGCTTTACTTCATCGGTCTGTCTCTTCATAAGCCTGATTGTTACGTCTAATTCTTTACAGAATTATTACACTGCTGCCCCTCTCCAAATATAGTTCAGTATTTTTGAAACACGCATGTTCACTGAATACATATAACTTTTGATATGTATCGTAAGTTGTAACGAAACTCTATCTGCATTCCTCTCTGGTCTGGAAATCACATGAGACACAAGAGTTTATGTGTATCTGACCACATCCAGGGAGATGTATCATCAATCTCTCTTACGATAAATTACGATCGTTGTGGCCATAGGTTTCTTACGTCAAATCAACCGGTCTATTAATGAATCACTTCAGTTGTATGCCATGTGAGCTGTTCTCTATAGATTACAGGTGAACCGCATTTTTAAATGATACAGAATGGGGATCAATATCAATTTAAATCTCTTGTTACGAATTTGATTTTCTACTGGTTTTGATTGAAGGTATTCAACAAAATTCCTCCGTCACACTTGAAGATATGAATGTCTGAATAGATGAGAGGAATAAGAATTATAAAAGGTGCTAATTTCCTTATATACTGCTCTTGTCATGGTTTGATTTTTAAATGTTATGAGTTTATTTAAATACGTATTGTTTGTCAAATATTTTAACGGCACGAAAACCCTTTGAAATTCAATTAAATAAGGGAATACTATTCAATACTTTATTTTGGCTGTTTGTTTACTTTTAAATTTTTCTTCTTCTTTTGAAAATATCTTGAAAACATAACCCGAAGCCAGCTGCTCTATAATTGGTAATAATTATCCTACGAACAAAGGGGCGTACTTATCATAACCGACATACTAAAATGTATCACTTTGACCGTTATTTTTTTGTGTACAAATTAATGTATATTAGAAATTTCTAGTCCTATTATTAGTTTGATTGGTTTGGCAATTGTCAAGAAAAATTTTCGAATGTGATCCAATAATTATTAATTTTTAAAATAACGTTCTGGCTGGTCAAGTAATTTTTTATTTTATTATTTTCTCGCATCCATGTACGACATCGTGATGCATAAATCTATGGCTCTCTTAATTATCTGGTTTCGTCTGTTTTGACTGGTCTAGGAGATATCGTTTAATCTGTTTTGGCTGATCTAACTCATTCTACTTAGATGAGTGTTTTCCTAGCTGCACATTATTCGACTGCATCATTAAAGTCCTATACAGAATGTCAATGTTTGTCTTTAAATTTATCATTACCATATATTATTTTACTCGTAAAGCCCCCACTGACTTTTATTTGGTGAAGTGAATGAAAACGTGCACGAGATATTATTTGGAAATAATGACTGTATCTTTTTTATTCCGCCACATCAGTAACTCCACCGAAAAATGTGTAACTATTTTGTTTGATGCAGAATGTAGCATGTGTCACTATATGACTATAAATTTGAAGGCTAGACTACATGCCTCACTACAAAACAAAGCAAGTGAATTAATTAGCAGGAAAGTAAGTAAACAGCGAACCACCAATATCTACACTCTATTAGTTAACATTAAGAAGAATTTATTTCACTTTTATGACACTTAAATCTTAGGACGTAATTGCTAAGTCTCGTTTGCAAATGTTTCTCATTTAGAAACGATACTTATTATGTTGATAGGAATACAAGTCCTAAGTGTCAAATGAGATGCGTCCAAACACACACACACACACACACACACACACACACACACCTTTAAACATACTTTGTCAAGTAACGTTTACAAACCTGTAGCAACTTTATACCGACTGTTGATCATTGATCAAAGATCTTTTGTGCACAAAGTTTCCGTTATCAAAACAAAGGCACGATTTAAATTGAATAATACTAAACTAGCATTTATGATACAATAGTCGGTATTTAAGACATATAATATAGTCTTAAAAGCTGTCCTCGGTGCGTTTGGTATCAACGCAATATAACTATGGAAGAGGCTTTAGAAAAGATCGGAATAAATAGCATAATTAGTCTTCATCATGTCGGTGGATGATTCTTTACAAAATGATAAATAATGATTAGAGAGTAGATTTTCCGATTACGCTCATGTTTGATGCTATAAAATAAGACCCTCAATTGAAAACAGGTACCAACTTCATCTGAATCGATTGATTAGTGGATAAAGTGAGATGCAGGACATTAAATCGGATTCGTTTCATGACGTGATTATGGTATACGTCAGACTTACGGAAAGTTTGTTTCATACAAGTCCTTGCTTGTCTTCTTCAAATACAGTTATTCGTTTCAACATCCTTAGATCGTAGAAAGTACTGATCAGCACGTTTCATTCCATGTCGTTACGAACTGAGGTGCATACAATTATCTCTATGCAAGCTTAGCTAAAAACTAATTCCAGCTGGGAATGACCGTAATTGTCACAGAGACTACAGAAATAAAATATGGTAATTCTCCATTTCAGTATTTACATATATCAAATTTTCACCATGGTCACGATAAATACGCAAAATTGAATGTGTAACGCCGTTTTGTGTGTAGAATAATGCACAGCCAGTCCTAGTGATGTTCTATGACAGTAGACGATGTTGATGAATGTAGGAGAGAAAAGGTGATCGTTATAATGTAAATGTATATATTTTTCAAGTTGATAAGAATACCTTTCATTGGCAATACCTTTTAAATAAAAAATTTTTTTATATTCTAGTGCATCTTGCTTGTAATACATGATAACCATACTTGTCAGTAATTTTTTTAATATGATCACTTATTTAGAAATATAATTATTTACTGTAAGGAAGCTGAGAGATAGAACAGTTTGGGCATAATGTATTGACGACATTCTTACAACAGATGCATGAAAAATAAACGCGATTTTACACATGTCAGTCCTTCTTTTCTATATAAGTACCTCCATAATCCATCTTGTCCCAAAATTATTATTATTATTAATGACTAATCCTTCAAAACCTAGAGTTTAATCCTATGGAATAACTTTTCAACACGTATTACGTGGTGTATAATATGTTACGCGCACTGTTTCAAATTTATATCAGGTTTAGCATTTAAAAAAAACCTGTTGCTTTGTTTTATGGGAGAAGCAAGAAATACTGCACCACCACCATCACCGGCAAAACCTATATATGGCCATCTTCCCCATGAAAATAAACCTCAAAAATTGTTTCATTGGAATTTTGGGCACTTGCTACGGAGTTGCTTGTGCGGTTGTTGTACCACTATTCACAATCCAACAATACTGGTCTTGTTAAAAAATGTAAATATTTTGTTATGTTTTATTAATGTTCATGGCATCATGTAGGTAAACACTGTATTGGTCACAAAGTCCAATCTATAATTAGTTATTTGTTTAGCTGTGGAATATGTTACTTTCCTGGAAACGTATCTTTTGGATTTTAAATCTCAAATGTTTTGCATGAGAAGTAATTTGAAATGAGTCTAATTAAGTGTCTCTAAGTTAAGCAAGTAGTCCCTTGATAGGTTACGGAAGTAGACCCTCGATAGGTTAAAACAAGTGTGTTGAAAAGGCATGTACAATATTACAAGAATCTTTAACGCCACATTCAATAGTACACATTGAAAATTCTGCCATTGTTATGAAAGGTATTACATGAACATCAAATGTGAATGTTTTCTTCACTTCACTTCAATAAAAATATTTGGGCACTTGCAATATATATATATATATATATATAAAACCATTAAAGCTGATCATAATTTCCACCACCACCACCAAGAAGAGTTAAGTTTCACCTGTATTTATACCGATTCAGCTAGTTCGCCCTAATTCCATTTTCTAGTGACAGTGGTGGATGTTTATTTATGTTAAATGTGACAACTAAATTGCAATCACTAATAATTACGACCCGTGTTATAAATTGCATAATATCATTAATGCTGGAATCGATGTTGTTTATGTCTTATTCTCTAATATATCATGTATCATTTAGAACAAGTAGGAAAAACTCGTCAATATAAAGTCGATTTTTATGTACCGTATGTACTCGCGATTAAGTTAAGTCCAACGCAAGAAAACATAGAACATGATATGGAGCCGGATAATTCAGATCAGGGTCTATATTGTTTGTTTATAGTTTACTCCTAGCAACCTGCATATATCCAGATTTGAAAGTGCAATATGCGACAGCAGATCTGGGTCTGTGCAATTAGTTGTTAGACTAAATTTGTGGGTAAGTATAGACGGTAACTCTTTGAAGTTACATTATCATGATTATCCTCTTCATTGGCGAACATAAACTACGTCTACTCGTTCGAATTGCAACATTTATACAGATTCTAAATTATCCTTTCCTATGGACAGACTGAGAAAACACGAGAGCTGCGGGTCAAAGCGGATGTATAATCAGTCACTTCCGTAACGCACTATTTAAAATGATAACGCGGAGGAATATTTAAAGTTTCAAGAAGAATTACGCGTCAAATATGTTTTGTTGATAATTGAAATCGAGTACAATTATCATGAGATGGAAAAGTGGTCACGAAAAGTTATGTAATACTAAAAGGACAAAATCTTTCAATGACCCCTTTTTAAATATAGGTCAAAAGAAGTTGACCAAATGTCATGGAAAGTGGCCATGCATAAGGCCATTCAAATCGGCACTAATGACGCTAATTTAGCCGCCATTACTAAAAGAACCTTCAGTATCTGCCCGAAAATATCACAATGCCTAAGACTTTTTGGGGAACAGTGCTTTGGCTTTGGTTGGATATCAGCCAGGTGGGCGATATACAGATCACTGTGACATATCCATGTTATTATTGCACGTTGTGTGTAATTTGCTAAGAAACTGCAATGACCTTTAGTTGTCAAAATTGTGATGAATTTTATGACTGTCTGCTGAACACGAAATCACAGATTAGAATAGAACGTGCATTTCAAAGGGTTCATGATCAAAAGACATGTGCAAGTCCAACCAAATATATAATATTCCGTTTAATGGAATATGATGGAGGATGAGGAAAATGACGTTGAAACAAATCACTAGTGCCAAATAGGCTTAGAAAGATCAATTTAAGAGCCCAATGCTCTTTCCTGTTTCTATGTATATTTATGTGTCCTTTACTTTTGTCCATGTTTGTAGATTTAATTATCAAACGAGTATAATATATAGCTAACGTTTGTCCAGGATTCTAGATTACATTTTAAGACAATGATCATTTGTTGTAAGCAACATGTTTACTTGGATTTGAATTCGTGACATTGTTTCTTCACTTGTTGAAAAAACATGGTCTAACAGATGTCTTTTTAGGTTATTTGCTAAAATTTTAGTAAACAGAACTGACCTTGTTTACGAACTTGATAGAAAATTCCATTGTAAATGGCATAAATCCAGGGCATTTTGTTGTGTCGTGTATAAAGAAGTTTGAAGTAAGCAATATTATTTCATTCCTACGTTAAGTTCTAAAATCATCGTTATTTGTGTTCAATTATAATTTGAGAGGATTTATTTATAGAAATTATTCGTTGGAATTACAAAGTGATCATTGACTTATTGGACTAAAACACTCTTTAGGAGTTATAGTGAATTCATGCAAAGACATTCTGGATTAATTCATTTTGATACATAAATACCGTGTGTAAATCAGCATATTTAAGACTACTGGCACATCAGCACATTAACGATTGACTTCATTCGAAACACTATACTTTTGGACTTGTGATATAACTTTTCAGATTATTTTGGATTCAATATTCAAAACTAAGTTTTTTAAAATTTTCATTTTGTATTCAAGTGAAATAAATTATTTGTTGCATTTTACTGAACTTGTCGGTTTCACTTTTTTTCCGTTAATTAGTTTAGGACCATAGATTTGTAAAATCTATCGTGAATTATTTCTTGCTTCTACGTGATAAAGTAGCTCTTTTGTCAGGCATTAATATACTTGTTTTCATTTACGAAAAATTCGATAATATGTGCTTCAGTCAGTTGTATACACAGTAGTCCTCTTATTTTATCACTCAATTATGATCGCGTTCTAGAAATATGCTTTCTCATAGCTTTGCAAAGTAATGTTTTATTCTAGATGAGAACGTTTCTGTTCAGACATTAAGAACACCTGAAAAGTAACTTTGTCTTTTCAATACACCTTGAGGACGTTTCCGATGATAAGGAATTATAGAGCTTATATTTTGAGCTACAGCGAGGGTGAATGCGTGTACGTCACAACCTACAATGAACAATTCTCTCTCTCTCTCTCTCTCTCTCTCTCTCTCTCTCTCTCTCTCTCTCTCTCTCTCTCTCTATATATATATATATATATATATATATATATATATATATATATATATATATATATATATATATATATACAGAGAGAGAGAGAGAGAGAGAGAGAGTTAATATTATATTATATTATATTATATTATATTATATTATATTATATTATATTATATTATAACATATGACATGGTAGTAAATCTACTTATTTTAGGCAGATTTATGAAAATATGTATTCTGTTATTATTTGCTGCAATCGTTTACACATTAAAAATGGTATTACCATTAAGTGACATAAGCTGAGGATTGCCTTAGCAATGAATTTATTTCAGAATGTCTTTCAAAGTTGTTGGGAAACGGTTAACATTATCACTGAGAAAAGTGAAATTTCTCCTATCACCGGTTCCTTTTATAAAGTACACTATTGGTTAACTAATTATTGACCATTTAAATAAAGAAATACACAAACTATAATTCTTCGTTTAAAAACACGTATGTTCGTTTTTTCCGATTTGTTTCGACCTACGCACCGGAGTCAAAGCCTCTTGTGCAGGTTCTTGAGGTTGAAAACTGACTCAAGGGCAAATGTAAATTTATTGTGCGCATTTGTGATATCATGCCAAGTAAGTACTTGCATCGTGATATGGTTCGATATTTTATAGTTATAAAACGATGATTCAGGAGGTTAGTCACTTCAGGGTGGCAAATAAGGATGGACCCCATGTTTACCGACAATTTTATATACGAATCTGTTTTCTGATGCTCAGTGAAATATATGGTTATAGGGGTTTGGGTTTCAATGGTTTCCAATTTATGACTATAGAGCTAAGTCGTGGACTCTGGTCAATGTCTCTTGCATGTATAAATTAGTCTTTTAATGTCCAGTTAGTGCATATATATGTTTATATTTTCTATGATACGACAAATGAGTTCTTGCTGGGTTGAGAGTCGAAAAAGTCTCCACGGCATGACCACGTGGTCCCAGTCTGACACTCGTTGACACTTGGATCATTAATCACAAAAGTCCATTCTCAGAAGTGTGCGGCAGACTCTAGAATTATTTGACATTGAATGAAAAGCTCCTCTCTCCTTCAGCCTAGGACAAAATCAAATGCCAAAATTGTAGTCAGAATTTACGCCCATAAATATATAATAGACTAAAGTTTTGTTTGTCTCTAGTTAAGGGGGTAGGAGGAGTCGAATTGCATTACACGCCTACTTTCGTTCATACGCACGCACGGATGGACTTAATCATAATTTCACCGTGCATCTATAATTAAGTTAGACTGTACAAAGTCGTTTACGCGAAATCAGTGCATACAAAAGACACGATTTTAGAATGCCATTTTTCTATTCCTATTCTAAGACTGTGGGCTCGGGATGTATAATAGGCCAATGCACCTTCATTCATGTCTTAAGAAATAACTAATGGAGGCAACCTTTTTTGTTTTGGAATAATGTTCCAGCTGAAAATGTCTTAGACTCTTTTTTAGAATGCAAATATTTTACGGAAATGAATCAACTTTGTATTTTACCCTTTTTGTCTTAATCTTTGTTTTGTACGTCTTTTATGGGATATCTAAACTTATTGGGTACTATATAAACATGCTTATGCTTATGTACCCCTAGCCCATATACATCCAGACATGTATACATACTTGCAATCTGATTCCAGAAACACACATAAAAGAAACACAACAAGGTTATCGTATTGTCTAAACTGATGAAGGTAACATACAGTGGTGGAAGTAAGCAGGTGTGAGCAGATACGCCGTACCAGTTGACATTTAGTGGTAAAAGTTAAAATTCTCTTGCATTACTGTTTGAAGGAAAACATTAAGGTGCAAAAAAAGTAAAATTATCAAGACATTTGCAAGAGTTTCAGTCTTCACCTATTAATTTAAAAAATAAGATTCCTCAACTGCAATTTGACTGCGAATTTCTTTTTCGTCACATGTTATCTTTTTGATACGAATGTTACATGATTTTGTGTTATATAAAGTGTTCTTATTAATTAAGATACTTAATGAATAATTAAAATAATAACAGGTTTTGCTTAAAAAGAAATCTGATTTATATTTACAATACACCAATATACGGTAGTAAAGTAGTGCCATTCTGAACGTACAGGCTAATGCTAAACAATTTAGTCATAAATTCTAAGTATCAAAACACAAATATGATTTCAATATCAAGTGTCGTTTGAAACTTTAATACAAAGCTTTGTCAGGTAGAGCTTGAAATAAAGTGAGATATTAGACAGAGCTTCCTTTGTCTTGGAATAGCTTTAAATAGTTATCCCTATTATTGTCCATTTCCAGTACGGACGTTGTCCATTTCCAGTACGGACGGTTTTACACATGGATAATGCGCAGAAAAGTAAAACGTTTGCTGGTATTTTAATGGCAGGAGTTTTCAAGGAGTCACCTCTGTTTGGGGGAGCAATATACTGCATACGTGGATCGCGTGAACATCTTCCTTCACATCCAGACAGGTGTCGTTCTAATACAGCATGACATTCTCCAAATTATCACTTTTAGTCAGATGAGTTTGTATTAACCTTTTTATAAAATCTTTCGCCATAAAGTCATAAAAGTGGCAAATGAAACCTAATGAAGAATGAAGTGGTCCGTGTTAGCTGTGGCACTAAATCTGATGGCACATACGGGTATTGAAAAAATGTACAGAGTAATCATTTACTATTTCAAAAACGAAAATAGTCGAATAAGGTCCAGCTTGTGCAAACCTTGGCGAGCAAAATGGAAATCTTTTAGAGAAGGAGAAGAAATAATTTCATTCATAATGGCTCAGTTGATGCATCCTTTATTTTGTTGTACGTAAACAATTAGTCCTAGACGCTAGTTGAATTAATAATGCTCATTTCTTTTAACCAGTAACATTTTAAAATAGGCTGTTTTTACAAATTATAATTCAAGGAACATCTGTACTTCAAAATCAACAGAATACTTGACACAGCATCATCACACTAAATGAAAATTCCAGTAATGACACATAGTTGATTCGGCATAGGTTGGTTCAAAATTCCTCTGTTACGATGAGATTGTTTTCAACCTGACGTCTGTCAGTTCCACAACAAAGCATTCCAGCTTTTGAATATTCGTATGAGGGAATGATTAGACCTACTGGATACATAAATTTAAGATTCACTGTACTATATTTGTGACCGGATATTTGCAAAGTTTAATCATAACAGTACGGTTCACATAAACAAGGTTTTTTTTTTAGAGACGGAGATCCATCACATAATACGAAACATTAGGTCGTTGGAACCTTTTTAACGAATAAAACTTACTTTTGTTGGATAACATTCCGTCAATTAGGAGATCATCATATGTCCACCTTCTTTTTTAAACAGAGGTGGGTTTATTTTAACTCCTATTAGTTAACAGACGTAGCCATTTTTACCAATGTGCCATGGACAATTGATTAAAAAAATGGCCGCAAACATGTTGACATATGTAGTTTAAAATACAAAGTTGCAGAAGGCGGAGTACGGAATATTTAAACGATCTCAGCGAATCAGTAAAGAGAATACTGCGCAAGAATTTCATGGGCTTATTTGGAGCAATCAGAATCACATAAAGTGATATGTTAACATGTTGTCATGTCAAAAATACTAGACTGCACGCACTATACGTAAAGTGTACTGACTATATGATAAAACTATTTATGTCACCAGAGCATACACTGTCACAGGGAAAAGATCCTAACTCTTCATCATACATCGAATTTAGGTTGTACGTGTACATAGCGCTCAGACCGATCTAGCCACAAATGAATGCACGAAAATCTCATATGACTGAGATTTGATGCCTAGGTTTTGTATACAACCCATGCCCACTGCTGATAAAAAGTTGTACTTGCTTATGTTATTAGTCTGCCTGCCATCAGATCCGTGTAGGTATATAGTATTAGGCGCGAGATACAAGATGTCTACAGAATTCGGAAAGCTGCTTGTGTAGTCGTATAAAACAATTTGGATTCATGCTGGATTATGACGATACCTGTCTGATAGTGAATATGGATTTTCAAGCTTACCACTAATGAAAAATGCTGCGTCCTAAATTCTAGGTAATGCCTGCAAAACAACTGCCCTAAACAACTGCTAGCAAATTCAGTTTATTTATGTGCATCACGATCTTTCCTGAAAATGAAGAATAATAGCAAAATGATAAATTTCGATTTTCAAGGCAATAGAAACTCGGTTTGTGTGATACTGAAGAACAAAAGTTATCTAAACATGTCGTGGTATATTCTTTGCTGAATTTTTGTCTCAGATATCTTTGATATTTTTATCAAAAAGTTCTGTTAGATTTTCGTTTAAAAAAATCCCTATTTTGTATCTCGAATCTAGAGGAGCCGATAATACAGACAATGCTTTCTGTTAGTATTAATAATTTTGCTTTTTTTAGTTGTTCGTATTTGCCTTACTCAAAAACAAGGTTATGGAAACGGTACAGCAAGGCCTGACTTTCTTTTTGTAATGGTGCAACAGTTTGTAGATATTTGCTCAAGTAGTCAGTGTGACACGTAACTATTAAGATTGATGTATGGGAAAGGATCACCATAAATTGTTAGCTTGAGATGGTTAACCTCTCAGGTTTGAGAGCTGGATTGGATTTCAATTAGGATACCCTGGGATAACCGTCCGACAGATCTGTTAACGTAGATTCCAGTGGAAGAAACGACGAAGTTAAGACATGCAAAAGAAAATTATTTGGAAATCATCTGCAATTTGAAATAGGTGTCATAAAGTGATATTATCCAGGAATAGTTTTTAATAAAGGCGGACTTGAAATAATTATTCTGACTATGGGAGTGTTCCATTTTTTTCAGTTAGAGAAAGTTGATCCTCGTTGGCTAAGTTAAACGAACTTGTGTGTATCTCAGACGAAAATCAACGTTTTTAATAATTTCCTCGCGAAATTCGGCAATCCAAGTTTTTCTATCTCAGAGATCAGTAAAAAGTACTTTTCTCGTTAAACTGTCCAAATGAAGAGGTATGGAAATTATTAATGACACAGATGGAGAAACTCGGCTTCATAGAAAAGGGAGCGGGTCTTGGAAAAGCATAAGGAAACTAATATCTCCATACTTCTGCACCACGTGATAATTTACGTCTGAGGACCCGTAAAGTTGAGAGAGAGAGAGAGAGAGAGAGAGAGAGAGAGAGAGAGAGAGAGAGAGAGATACGGCAACGATGACCTGTCACCAAGAGTGATTTTGAAAGGACAGGAAGCAAACGGGTTATTCTGACATTCTGACATGCAAGCAATTTGAGTTCGATCACTCGTTCGATTTTATGATGCAATTAGTTTTATGGTTATAACAGTACGACTAATTACATTTCGCATAAATTTTTTAATTGTGTTTCTAAGAGAAAGTACATCATTCAAATTTCATGTTCAATTTCAATCTGTTAATGCAATTGATTCAATTGTTATATTTTTACATACAGGGACTCGTGTTGTTCTACTCTATAACTTTGCCCAGATCTCTGTTATTCCATCCATTAATTTCATAATTTTGTTTATTGTTTTGGACCAGTCCGGGCAATAACAACGTGGTTGATCATCTCCTAGATAACGATAACCATAGCACCACAGAGGTGGGGAATGATATATCACATATCACTGACACCGTAAAAGTTTCCAATCCTAAAAATCAAAACAAATAAATAACTAATAAATAAATAAATAAATAAATAAATAAATAAATAAATAAATAAATAAATAAATAAATTCTCTTTCGGTTTGAGGGTTATCTTTTTCCCTAAATTAAGAAAGGATCTAAATCCATGTTAAAATAGTTGTTTTGCTTTTACTTATATGCATACGTACATAAATGCATACATACAAATTTCATCGGTAAGAACAAAACACTGTACTTGATAAATTGTAAAAATGCATGTAGTCTAATAGCTGTGACTGTATCACGAAAATATGTTTGTGTGTGTGTGATTTGGATTTTAACGTAGCTTTTCAGTCATGTCGCTACGATATCAGCATCGTGGCATTTTATAATCATGTCTTGCACTGGGCATCATGTCACAGATATGTTGCATCGTGTTCCACCCAGTCACATTATTCTGACACAAGGTCGACCAGTACTAACACTAATCTCTTAATGCAATTATGGCAGCATCCACAGCTGAAGCGACATTACCAATAAATTACATCGTTTTGACTTAAAGTTTAAAAATGTTTCCACAAATATCACAACAAATTAATTTTCGCAGATTTGATGATCTTCAGTAAAGAATTAAATAATTTGTCTACATAGATCCCATGGCATTATTTCATCTTTTCCCTATATGATATCCTGCAAATGCTGCCGAAATTCCATAATTTAAGATCATGACAGGCATTAGGTACTTTACACAATTTGCCATCATTTTGGCATTTGTCCTTATTTTCTGGTGGGTTTTATGTCAACTGATAATTTGCAGACGTGTTGGAAACATTTACAAATATCATCATAACCAATAAATTATCAAAACCTGGAGAAAGCCGCTAAAGATGGGACATGTATGTCTATAGCAGTATGTTCAGCCTGCATATACTAGTCCATATAATTGAGTCAACACTAAACCGACATAGAACTGCACTGCCAAGGATTTATGTGTCGAAATATATTTTAATATTAAAAATATGTAAATAATAAAATGAACTCTTTTCGAAAACAAAGCAAAAACAAGTATTTGTACAAATCTTTCGTTTGGGTTCTACCTTTAAAAATGTTCTGGTTTGATTTTGTTTTTCTGTAGTACACAAATACAATTTCTTCTGAGAAGAAATCTTGTTATTTTAATCATACGGGAATTAAGAAATGTATTACGATTAACACCGTCTGAAATAAGTGTAAAAATCGTGTGTAAAGACAATGTGGTACTCATAAAGTTTGGCATTTCTATAGATGAAACAGTTAATTAAAAAATCTTTTGAAAACAAAGACTCTTTTGACTATCACATTCACTTTTAGTGATATTGAAGGGCCTTTATGTAGTTACAATGTTTCTTATCACGCTAAAGTTTCATTTCTAATTTAGACATACGATACAGGAAGATTACTAGCCTTTGATTACAAATCTCTTTATGTAAGTTCTTAAGATAATACAATTCTTAGCTTGCAGAAAATCGCTGGTATTCAAGCATCGTAAAAATAGTGTTTGATATAAACTTACCTTGAATATTTGCCATTGTGGTTGCTGTTGTAAAATATAATAAGAATTCCAGTATTTCCAATATATGCATCGTGTTGATGTAATTGTGTGACCGTCACTTTTTACAGATCCAATTACCAAGGTTTGATCTAGCTTTATATAGGAGCGTTCTAGTTTGTTTACGAACAGAGTGAACACAAATTAACGAAGTCAGCTTGTAAACTTTCTCTCCGATCACTTTCGCATGAATGATATCACTGTACACTTCAGTCGAACATGCGTGTTTTTCATATAGAAACCACAACTCGAGAAACATCCCAAATCGAATCTGTTTTCATACTGCTTTTTGATAGCGGGCCATTTCCAAGTGCATCGATTCCTTTAATAATCCACTTGTTGAAACAAATATATCGAAACTCCAAACAATGAACTGTAGAGACATGGCATTGGTTAAAGAGCCAATACTAAGTGAATGGGTAATGCAACACGACCGATATAATCGGAGAAAGCATTATTTGGGATAGACTCGGACAGGGCGGAAACCAATCGATGAATTCCAGGAAGTAATGGTTCAGTAAGGTTATTTACCCAATGAGAGTATGAGAGTAGTCAAAGGTAAATAAGTAAATAAAGCAAATACATACTGTCATTTCACAATGTTTGTTTACAGTTAAACTTAACCTAATGGCAGAGTATTAAAAACTGATCCCCCTCAACAACAACAACAAAAAGAAAAAAATACACAAGAAGTCAGAAGGGAGACGGCATTTGCTTTAATTCGTCATTTAAAAAAACCCAAATTGATTCTTCGCTCTATGAGAGGATTACTCTATTCCTTTCTTTTCTTTGCAAGAGCATACTTTCTTGAACGTTTGCGTACCCAGCATGTCATCTCCCTATATTTGTTATTGCCTTTATCTGACTGATACATCTGGTAAAGTTTCGGTCAAGCTGCTGGTCTGTCGGCATAAGTAATAATCTCAGCAAACTGACATTGAATCAATCAGTTTTCTCAATCGGAAATATTTTATCAGCTGAGGATTCGCGAAACAGTTCTCCGCGACACAGTTCATTTTATAACAATTTTTGAACGATTTTCGTTCAAAATAAAATTATTTTCTTGGAAAAATGGCAACGATTGGGCTTTCCAGACGAAAACAAATTTAAGTTCTACAGGTTTCGAACGCCGCTGGCCAATAAATAATTTTTACCGTTTTATACATTTGAATAGTGTCAATCGGACTTTTTAATCTTATATGCACCAAACTTTGGTGCCAAATTGAAGACCGGGTTAAAGATCTAATTTGGACCAGTTTAGGGACGTTTGACTGTATTTTTTCTTTAGGACACATATGCGTATTAAATCATAGCAAAGAAACATGTTTTGTCTTACATGCAGAGTTATTAGAAGCAATGGTATACATGGCGTTCTTCTGAAGTATAATGCGATGCAAACAATTAGAAAATTCAGAATTGTTTAGACCCATGAAGTTTTAAATTGGAAGACTGTAACAAATAAAATACTTTTTTCGGGAGGGTTGAAGGTAACATTTTCATGATTTGAAAAAATCCAACAAAATCATACAAGTCGCAAATTTGATTAATCTTGTCTTCGCTGAAAGGATGTGATCACATTTTAATTTTGGTCGATATGGTCATTTTCGTCTCTATAAAAGTCTTTCTGTGAAGGAATAAAGTAGGTTAACAATTTATTATTCCGTAACACAGTATTAGAAAACGACATTAATGTTTTCACAGTCTTACTAATATTTTATAGGAACGATGTTTAGAAATTATCTGGCAAGTATGTGTTTGTGCTTGTGTGTGCGTTTGTGCTTGTATGTGTGTGTGTGTGTGTGTGTGTGTGTGTGTGTGTGTTTGTGTGTGTGTTTGTCTTTGTGTGTGTGTGCTTGTGTGTGTATAAAATAGCTTATGCATATTTGAATATTCAGTAGTATTAACATCGATAATACATGTAATAAGACACTTTGCACACAAGCGTTGTTTCTCCGACATCGTATTTAAGAAAGAGAAGGAACAACTTGCTTTAAGCATTTTAAATTCACTTTAAATGAATTAAATAAAACAGTTGCTTTTACTTATGTAGAAACTACTTATCAAAACTTCAATGTATTCCTTCTATTCACATTTTTAAAACAATAACTGCTGTAACAGTTAGAATGCACACAAAAATGTATTTATATTTATATTAAAAATATTACCGGCACAAAGTTTAAGAAGATCATGGAATCATATTATTTGACTGAACTCTTAAAGAATGAAAATATTTGGCCTACATTAATAATTAACCGCCCATAGTAAACCAATGGAAACACCACCATATTCAAATATAAAGAAAATTAAATTTCTAAATATCCATTTTCAAACCAAGATATTTCACTATAGAACATTTTTAATGCAAGATTCTGAGTGGAGAAAACCGTACGAGGCGTGGTGTTTGTGTGATCTACACGTGTTTTCAAATTCTCACGTAAAGGATCGGATGCTTCTTTCAGTATTGTGCGTGTTGGTTAGACAAGCATGTAAAAAGACAAACTGAAATTACTTCGGAAGATTATTGTCCCTACGTTTTGAGTTATACAAAGGATAAACTCTTTTATTTTACATATATTTTGCTTTTCATTTTCAATCAACCAAGAATCCCCAAATTCTTGTATATTTTATTTTAAACCCATCCATTTCTGGAGTGGTTCACCTTTTTCCGTATACTTAGTAATGTGAGTTTAGAAACAAATTTGAACTTGCATTGATTCAGCAGATAAACTCAACGATGCATATAATTAAAATTCGCCATGAAGGTACTACAATATATATTCTGCACAGTATTCTTCTATAGAATTAAGGGATAACACTTTCCGTTCTGTTTGGTGTATATTTATATTTATCTATAATTAATTCTATATACCTTTATTTCTGTCATAGGAATCGAAATTGACTGTGAAGTCAGATGATAACAAATTATTACGTCAACATGACACTGTCTGCTAATCACGAGTGCATATACCACAGCCTATGTGCTATCACTTTTGATGATGCTTGCTTGGTCCTAATTGTATACAGACTTGTGCGTGCAGGCAACGCGATGGGTACTGTTTACCCGTGGAAAAGAGTATCAATCCTGTAGAGTACGATTTAAAAATGATCTATACTATATGTTAGTAATATTTGTATTTGTATTAAATATTAATTCTGCCTTTGTATTATCAAGCATCATACTGTATAATCTCTCTCTCTCTCTCGTTCTCCCTCTCTCGATATATATATATATATATATATATATATATATATATATATATATATATATATATATATATATATATATATATATATATATATATATCCTTTTTGTAGCTTTTCAGTTTCTCCGACATACTGAAGGCTACAAATCTTACATGTGATGAGATAAATTACATTCTCGGTTTTGCACGTTCTGTTTGGACCCTGTATGTTTAGTTTTTGCTTAGTCGCTGTGCTAGAAAATGTCCTGGTCTCTATCATGTGTTGACAGGGTTTACACCTTTTTACATACCACGGGCCAGATTGACTAGGGTGGTTATGATTAGTTATTGGCGTTAGCTTCGCCCTGACTACGATAGACTTGAAAAAGACAGCGATGTACAAATAAAAGCAACTTTTACAGCCGACACGTTTTTGTTTAAATAATTCTCTAAATTTGCGCAATAGTCTATAATTACTACTATAACAATGAAATATCCGGGATATAATTTGTGCTTACATAAATTTACATAAAACAACAGATGTCGTTATGGCTCATGCATTTCTAGGTCAATACAAATATTTTCGAGCATCTGTAAGAAGCTGAAATTAACTAGTTGAAACATAATACATTTAAAGTTTAAGTCCTGTTGAAACAGCCATGTAAAGTCTTGCAAACACAACGGGTTTTGTGTTTTATTTGTTTGTCTTATCTGTGTTTTGTATTTGCCCTTGAAAAAGACTCAGTAAGAGTCGAAAGCGCTTCGACAAAATATATACTAGTTTTGCACTGTTCGTTGTCAGTATATTGCATTTATCTTAATCAATCCCTGACACACGTGATCCCTTGCTGGATCCGGTGAACTTGAAAGGACTGGTACTCGCCATACGATATATATATATATATATATATATATATATATATATATATATATATATATATATATATATATATATATATATATATATATATATATATATACATATACATATATATATATATATATATATATATATATATATATATATATATATATATATATGATAATTTACTGCTTTCTAATGAATTGAAGATTTTTTTTATAACCTGCCTACTACTGTTTCACACAGTAGGATGGAAAGAAACTATAGAAATGCTTGACGTAGATATAAATAAAATTTCGCATGTACACAAGGCTGAAGACTTTGCTCTGCCCCCTTCAGCAGTTATAGATCCCATCTAAATATCGATTCAGACTGAACGAAGTCCAGAAGGCTCTAAGAAGCAAATGTACTGTGACGTATGCTATTCGATATTAATGGTTCGAATATTGATTAGGGATCCCAGGTGGCAGAGTGGTTTGAGGTGATTGCCTTTCTAGATATCGGCGATGATGTGCGTATGAGAAAGCTTGCCAAAACCACGAAAACCACCTAACATTGAATATAATAGTAGGCGGTCAAGTCAATTACTTAATAACATAATTAACTTCTCTAATTGCTTTGAGTTGTGAATTTAACTCCGATATGAAAGAACAGACAGTTTTGGGGCTGATTGGTTGAATGGTGAGTACATTATGGAAGTTTGCATCCGAAAAGTTATGAAACCATAGCATGAATGCTCCAAATAAAGTGAAATGTCTGAGCTTATTTATCAGGAATCTCTGCTTAAGGTGATATTTATATCCTTTCTATGTCATTGTCGGAATGAATTTGATGTTACCAAGTAACGAATCATATTCAAAATGAAATACAATCTTGCTGGAACATGTTTGCACTGTGCATAGTATCTCGTCAGTTTATCCATTAATGGTCACCTCATTGAAGTGTCCGATACTTTGTCTCCTAAAATAGTTCTAACTGTGAAGCGACTTATAGTATATAAAGAAGTGTAACTTCATGAAATATCACGTTTTGACAATTTATTATGATGGTTGGACGGGAGCCATAAACAATTTCGTCTGCAAATGAAAACTAGCCAACAACTTTAGAACTTCATGACTTCATTACAAAACTATTTTTTAGAGAGTATTAGCAGAATTAAAGCATACTTAAGTGGCACATATCACTATTTTATTTCCGAAATAAGCTTGTATTGTTACCATACTTAATCAGCTGATTGTATTCCGAATACTTAGCATTATAGATGCAAGCAATGCACTTCCAATTAGTCGTCAGCATTTCTCCATGGAATATGCAGATAAGATATGTTTGTTTTCGGTAGACGAACTCTTCTATCAGACTCCAAAGTGTAAAACTGAGAAATTTTGCTTCGTTGTTTGGTTGTATTCGGTAGACAAAATAATCAATAAGATAATGTACAGTGCAAATATTGTTCCAACTGTAATTTATCATAGGAATTGTGAGAAATTCAATTACCGATCCTGATACAAAACGGAATATGTTTTGTTTTCGATTAATCTGCAATTCGCCGGTAAAGAACATGAATACCGAATCGATTACCAATGTACTTCAATAAACGGTATCCTATCATTTACATATCTTGTTTTGTACTTATTTTGTTTTCACTTATCTAATTATGTACTTTACCATTTGTAGTGTTGTTCTAAAAATGATGTTGTTTTGTTCTGTGACAAAAATTCTGCATGGCCTCCTCTCGTTTTCCCTCTTATTCTTTTCCTGATTATTCTTATCACCTTTATCGACCCGTTTTATCCGAATTACTACTACTGCAGCTACTACTACTACTACTATTACTATTATGATGCTTTAGTATCATTAATATTATAGTTGTTCTTGTCGTTGTTTAAAACATTTTGTTGTTGTTGCTGCTCTTGTAAATAATAACAGTGAGAACAGTTGATAAAACGGAAATACTGTACGTTGAGACAGCCTGGTAATAGACACCACATATAAAAATGAAATACTGTAAGTTGAGACAGCCTAGTAATAGACACCACAGATAAAAATGAAATACTGTAAGTTGAGACAGCGTAATAATAGACACCACAGATAAAAATGAAATGCTGTAAGTTGAGAGAGCCTAGTAATAGACACCAGAGATAAATATGAAATACTGTAAGTTGAGACAGCGCAGTAATAGACACCACAGATGAAAATGAAATGCTATAAGTTGAGACAGCCTAGTAATAGATGCCACAGATAAAAATGAAATACTGTAAGTTGAGACAGCCTAGTAATAGACACTACAGATAAAAATGAAATACTGTAAGTTAAGACAGCCTAGTAATAGATACCACATATAAAAATGAAATACGGTAAGTTGAGAGAGCCTAGTAATAGACACCACAAGTTGGGCTAAAGGTTGTCTTATTTTGAATTAAATGTCTGCGTTGTAAATATCCATGGTTTATAAAGAATCTACAAGCATTTTATCCCATTTGTGCACGGACCTCGTACACTACCATACAGGTCTTTATAGGATGTTGAACACATTTGCAACCGAACATATTGATAAGGAAGACGTTTTTTTTTCAATTTTGTAATTGAGAAAACACATAAACAATCCAGTTCGTGTGCATGCTTATAATATTGGATAATATATGAAGAACTTTGATTAGTCTACCTGTGTTTCGTGTTATGATTTGCGGTATTCACATATACGCACCTGGCTGATCCGCCTATGAAACTTTGACATCAGGTTGCTTTATTCCCCTTCACACGTAGATACTACACCCTGTCATGAATTCGACACAAGACTATCTGCGTAGCCTAGTGGTCAGAGCTTCCACCTCGGATGCGGGAGGTCGTGGGTTCAATACCCGGTCGAGTCATACCAAAGACTTACAAAATGGTACTAACAGCTGCCTCGCTTGGCGCTCAGTATTAAGAGGTTAGTGTTAGGACTGGTCGGCCTGGTGTCAGGATAATGTGACTGGGTGGGACATCATGCTACATGTCTGCGGCATGATGCCCCAGTGCTAGACATCAATATAAACTGTCATACTGCAGACATCGTAGCGATATGACTTAATGTTTTTAAAGCTACGTTAAAAATCCAAATCTCTTTCTTTCTCTCTCTCTCTCTCTCACACACACACACACACACACACACACACACACACTATATCTGCGTAATCCAAAAATTATGGCTACTAATGAGGCTGCAACGTTTACTTGTGTAAACGGTTTAGTTTAGTTTATTGCTTGTAAACGTTTCCAAAATTGCTAACCGTATATAGAAACAAGTTTGTAAGGCACTGCACAATTTCGTAGTCATTCTAGAGCCTATAAACACGTGCACAGTCTCGTGGCATTACTGATGTTTTAATAAATTACGCATGTGTAGCAGTGTGCAACAATAGTACGACGATTCAAAAGTACTTTTGACCTAAATTGTCGCATACATATTGAACAAAGACATGGCCTCCAAACTTGCTCTTATCAAAACAAGAGAAAAATGGCGTCCAGTAAATGAAACAAATCTAAGCCAAGAGAAGGACGTACTGCACAATGCTAAAGGATTACGTGTAAATAGATGTCAGCTGTACAGATCGAGAGAATGGTTGAACTTCACATCGGTTCCTATCAACGAAATCTTTTCGATCATTGTGTATCGAATTCGCGTGTAGAAATGTTAGTAAATGGTACCCTCTCACTCTGAAATATTCACAGTATAAACATGGAATATTAAATATTTTGTAAGAAGAAAAAAAAAAGTCGGTCTGTTTAATGCATGCTGTATCGATCAACTTGGTGTCAGGCTTTTTAATTTAATTACTTTGACTAAGACGCATTTAAATTTGTCAGTTATATCTGTACATACCTATCTTATTACACATACTATATTTTTGGGAGGAAATCTTTCCTGAAAATAAAAGTAATGGGATAAAACAGCAGTATGTATTAATCTCATCTAAATTACAAGGCTGACATTCTAAACTTTACCATCCTATTTGAAAAAACTCTAACATATGTTGATTTGCGGCAAGTACCTTATTGTTGAAACAAGCTCTGGATGCGGACTAATTGACTTATGTCATTCACATATAAATAGGCATTTGGTTACTTATTCACGAGTTGGATGCTTTGCAGACATGGCATTAGATGTGCATGCATTGTCCAAATTGCAGACTTGACATCACCCTTGTATACTTTTTACAGGTATAACGGGTGGTTTGAAACGCTGTTCATTTCTGAGCAAGGATATGGAATGTATTGCTACAAGTAATGGCTTAATGGAAAGTTCGCAATTACCGAAAGCTGCTTCCATGCCAGCCAGCAAAAACGCACAAAGATGTGTTCATATCATAATGATGTATGTGCAACTTCAGCGCATTGATCTGATTCTTATTACCTTTTACATAATGTTGATGCCGTGTATATCTATTGACTCGTCTTTTTCTGACACGACCATAGAACATGACCTGCAATGACTCTGTTGTTTTAAGTAATGTTTGCAATAAACGATTATTTCTCGATACGTTTCAACTTCTGGTGAAAATAATCAAAATTTAAACAGGAACAGAAGTGAAAAATGATAGAAATTATGATACAATTTAAAGTTATAAGACGTCAATCTTTGCATTTTCCCTCAATGAGTTTTTTTTTCAATACCATATGGAAATGACAAAAAGGATTTAGTTTATGAAGAACTATTCCACGTGAAATATTCAAAACAGTCATTATA
Organism: Sinohyriopsis cumingii; assembly: GCA_028554795.2. Lineage (NCBI taxonomy): Eukaryota > Metazoa > Mollusca > Bivalvia > Unionida > Unionidae > Sinohyriopsis > Sinohyriopsis cumingii. The sequence goes on along the minus strand of CM068827.1, from coordinate 69,720,936 downwards.
ACTGCGTGGTTAATGCGCGTTTAAAATATTTTAATAAAGGTGACTTGCTTCGATGTATTTGTGACATGTTCGATAGGCCAATTATTTATCCAATAACTTTATGCATGTATTTTATCTTATTGTCAACACTTAAGCAGATACACGAAACGCCAGGACGAACCTGTTCAAGAATTATAATGTGAATAGAGCTAGGTTGCAATAAAAAGGCTAACATGTTAAGAATGAGTCGAAGTGTTGAGAGCTCCTTGCTGGAGACGACTGGTCCTTGAACAATCATAACTGCATGCCACATCGATGGGTTTATCTAATTCCAAACCATATACATTTAATTGATCCAAAACCTTCTCATTTGGGTGTAACTTAACATGTCAAACATATGGACTTTGTACATTTAGTTAACTCAGTGCTAAGAACATTGTCTTTTGCTTATGTTTCCACGCATTAATCTCAAGGAAGCGTTCTTGAATTTTCTTTTAGCTGAAAACGAGCAATATCATGGTGCTCATACACGTTTTGCTATGGAAGCACGCTTCCAGGAGCACGATACAAGGTTAGTAGAACTTGTATTTAGAGCAGTAAATTAAGTAAGACGATATTTAGTACCTTCCTATTACCAAGCATGATGCTTTCACCCTCCAACTGAACAAACTGTGACCGCTCCGGTGGTCTAGTGGTTAGAACGCCCGCCTCAGGAGCGGGAGGTCGTGGGTTCGAAACCCCGGCCGAGTCATACCAAAGACTTAAAAAATGGTACTAACAGCTGCCTCACTAGGCGCTCAGCATTATGAGGTTAGGGTTAGGACTGGTCGGCCTGGTGTCAGGATAATGTGACTGGGTGGGACATCATGCTACATGTCTGACATCGTAGTGATATGACTTAACAGTTATTAATGCTACGTTAAAAATATTAATCACACACACACACACACACACACACTGCACAAACTGCATATTTATTGAAGGCCTTTAGGATACCGGAGCCTACCATCAAGGATTTGTATTTTTACATAATGTTTTTATTTGGTTATACATCTATAACTGAATTTGCCTTTGATAATAAACGGAATTTTCTGTAAATTTTTTTTTAACCAAATGGAATTAACAAATATTTACCTTCTATGCATGGTTGAGCATTTTTTAAAAATATAAATAACATATCATATGTTCTTAGTATACCAGACTGGGGGACACTGAAGGTAGACCATTACTGAGTAAACCGCTATACAACTTTTGTCACCATGTAGCATCTTGTACTATGATGAGACTTTATTGTCTTATACATCATTAATGAAAATGATTGTCCGTTTTACCACAGGTGTTATTAACTCTATTTAACAAAGAAATAGAAAATCTTATAAACATCAGAGAGCAAATGTTAATCCAAGGGCATACCTTTGTGTGAAACTGAAAAAGTTTGGTTTTGGTTTTGTGGGTTTTAACGCCATTTTTCAGTGAATGGTATGACGGCAGGTATATTTGGTGTCCAGGAAGAACAACCGACCTACGGGGAGCTATTGGCAAGCATTTCATATGTCCACGTTGGTCAGACAGATTCGAACACACGTGGACTCGCAATCAGTAGAGGAGGGCGCTTTAGACGATTCTGATAACGCGAATTTAAAAAGCTATATGAGCAAGGACAGTAATAAAACTTAGAGGAAGAAGATGGTATTTATGACGAGCCGTCCCTTCATATAAAAATCAGAGTGGTTACGATTCGTACAGTACATGTGGTATTTCCAGTATCAAGGAACGATTGGCGGAAATGAAAATTAAGATACTGACTCAAAGCCATAGACTGTCAAAATGAAGTGAAAACATGAGAATGCAACACGGAATTCGATGGTCATAAATTGACTAAATGACAAATGTTTATGCAATAACACCGCATGAAGTGTGTACTTAATTAGTTTTGACATCCGTCACGGAAAACGCTAAAAAAGAATATGTAACCAACATATAAATATAATGTCGAGTAAGGAACTCAGTATTACTGATTCTTTATGGTTGTTGTTTTGTTGATTTTAACAGCACTTGTAACAAAAGCATTGTTTACATAATACATAGAAAATGGGAGATAATTGCCTTTCCCAAGGACACAGTGAAGCAGATGACCCGGGCGGGTATCAACCCCGCGACCCTTGAATTACGAGTCCTACGCTCTTCCAACTGAGCTACTGCGGCTCCATTAGTATGGATGAATACAAATTACACTACTGCAGCAATTGGATTAAAAAACATCTCAAATATTGAAATAATAAATATTTTCTTTTAAAATATTACTGATGAAATTTCCATTTTACCTGACATAATTATTTGAATCCTGCCACAGACAGATCATGACAATCATCGAAAGAGAAGTCTATATTACATTTTCATGTCTATTAATTATGGAAACAAATGTCATTTATAAGCTTTATGTCGTATCTAGCTTTTGCCTAAAAGTCTTTTTCTGCGCGTTTAGTCCTATCTAGGTACCGTCAGAAAGTCATTTTCTAATCGTTGTGTCATACCTAGCTATTGCCAAAGGATCGGCGGAGACTAAACATTATACAATGAAGCAGAAAGATAGTTCAACAATCTTTCTGCATATAATGGATTTATCAAATGGTCATCGAGTTCTCTGTCAAATGACTCATTTTTCTTATACATATCAATGTTTCCTCCTAGCCAAGTGGTCATATGCTTAGACAACGTGCTGATCTTGTGGTAATCTATTTCTTTCAAATACCCTATGCAAGCTTTCGAGATGACAGGGAATTATTTTTCCTGCTTAAGTGATTGCAAGATCAATACGTATTCCACAATTATAAGCTTTGCTAAGACAAAATGAATGGAGAGACGTGTCTGTGTATCTTTACAATGTAATAAAATGGCAATAAAGGAAGAATAATGCCTCATAAATATGAATGTGTGTGTATGTGTGACACAGTTGCTGCTATCATTTCTCCAAGCTTCCGAGAAAAACCATTGTAACTTTAAATTTTGCTTAAAGATTCCAGCTAATGATTCCAGCTAATACTCTATTCGATGGCTTTGATATGCGGACTGAAATTTCAAGTCAAAATTGAGTTAAATATATCCATCTGAAAATACTAAATCCTAGCATTAAGTTCTTCCGCAGTCAACATCAATTCAGAACAAAGATGCATTGTAGATTTTGCTGTTTTTTGAAATTGAGACATGAGACAAATAAAAATTAGTCGCCCAGACAATCGAACAAATCGGTAAATTTGTCAGTTTTGGTATACGAACATAAATAATAATAATAATAATGAAACGCTGATAACATTCTTATAAAAGGGCTGAATTATCAATATACAAGTGGCGTGGAAAAAACTTTGCTCCCCCGCAAAACTTAATTCTTGTGTTCCTCCCAATAAAAAGCTGTTTGAAGTTTTATGTATATTTTATTTAATTTATTTTTTATTTAATTTAATTGTTTGTTTGTTAGTTTTAAAACTATATTTTTTATTCATTACATGTTATAATAATGTAATTTTGTTTACTGGAATTTGACACTTTCCAGAAATTAGTTTGACCTGACTGTTTTTTCGTAAACACCTAATAATAGAACATTGTATCTAAAAGCTGACCTAGTTCTTGACCTTGATTGATAATCAAGTAAACAACTTTTTTTTATTCATTCCTAATGTGTGATTGATAAAAGAGAATTCGAGTCTGACTGGGACTACCTGACTTTAGACGTAAACAGCTCATACGATATTAATGTATCTTAATTTAGTGTATAGCCTTTTGCTATAGATAATTTAGTTAGTTGAGAATCTAAACATTTAGACGTCAAGGTGTTTGAGCTGTTGTGACAAGTTGGACTTACATTTTAATTTTTCCTCAAATTATATGGATTCTAAGAGATTAATTCTTTTCCCTGGAGAATATGTAAGTGCTCATGCAAATTCTCGGACAAAGACATTTATTTAAATTTGATTCGGAATTCAAACACCGGAATATTATTTTCCTTGGTACAACTAAGAACTGTAGGCACATCAGTGCTACACTGGTATAGCATACGTCGTCGCCTTCTATTTTGGATTTTAGTCAGGACTCGAACTTAAATTCATTAGAACATTTTATTACTAGGACTTCTAATTTTTAATTCTTGGATTATTCTTGGATTGTTTTTGGATTTGATTCTTAAAACCGTAAGTTACTTTTCCTATTTTTACCTAGTTTTTCTAGGGAAATACATAAACTGTTAAATTTAACAAAGCTTGTTGTCTTCACTCTTTTCTTTGTTGCATTTATTAAGAGCATGAACCTAACAGACGGGAAGTTTGGGCCCACACTGAGCCTGGGCACCCCTGAGGTTCCGGGCACTCCTTGGAAGATTGCTGCGCCACTGCAAAGTGCCATTCAAAAACGTTCTGCATCGTTCCTTTAATTGGAACTTTACATGTGTGCAGTTATTCGAGGATTACTTACTGGATTTAGCAAAATATACATAAAACTGCATACGTGTTTTGTTCTGAATCAGCAGAAAGAATGAGTTTGAAATGGCAAATGGACATGTCGGGGCCGATATGTGTTCGTAAGGTTTATGAAACAAGGTCTTTCCTTCAACTTAGAACAAAACACGAATGCGGATTTTGATTTATTACATACCCCTTCTTATACGTTTTTATACTATATCTAGCTTTACTGTATGAATGAAATTCAAATCTAATTGTGATTTACTGCATCAGTGAAATTCAGACCGAAATGTGATTGATAAAAGTTCGATTCACTATGACCTATGTAATTCAAATCTTGGGTGTGTGGTACGAAATACGGATTGGACACTTGTGTCGAATACTTATTACATTAAGCGTAGTGTAACACAATGGATTAATTCTGCAGTTTAACCATACAGATAACCTAGTGCAACAGTTATAATATTATATTACATTAATGTATTATATTACCTGATTCGTAAAAAATGCATTACTAGTGGAGAAGAACATTATTTGCCTTACAAGATACATTATTGTTAGACAGTTGACCGAATTTCTTTATATTCTCACAATCTAATACGGGTTATTTGCAAGTGTGCGTTCGTCCATAACCATTTCATTGTGTACTTTTCAGTTGCGATTTATTTTGACCATGGTATAAGGTGGTGCTTTGTAAGCAGATGACAAAAAAGGTTACCTGCAGTTGTGTCCGTCCCATTGATTTATAAATATTTTAATGCCAGAATAGCAACAGATAGGGTCGGGATACAAGTCCTCACTAGTTAAGAAAACCCCTACCCACAAAACACACAATAAATACATGTAAAATGGCAAGGCGTAATATTACGTGTATATACATGTACAAGGACCAGAAACATAGTGCATTAAGACACATGAAAAGTGGCAAGGCGTAATAATACGTGTATATAACGTCTATCAGAAACATGGTATATTGATACAAATGAATAATGTCTAGCTTTTGAGCTCTTGCTCACCATGGCTTGCAAAAGCTGGATATTATTAAACGCGTTTCATAAATTCAATATGAAATCATTGCCCATTTGAGATCCTCTATCTATAAATCATTATTTAATTCACTGCAGTTGTTTCTTATCATAGTATAAGTAACTGATGCTGCTATCAGCACAATGATAGAGCGGGACATACATGCGTGTATGTGAAATTTTACATCTAAGTGTTCATAATAATAATTTGTCTGACGCTTTACTGGATTCGGGTGAGTGTTTTAAACCTTTTTGTGAAATCTTTTGATATTTCTAGTTTGTCATGTAGTTGTTTAAATTGTATTTACATGTCATAGATGATATTGGTTTGTGTTTCCAAGCAAACGATGTCTTTACTATTGGGTCTAAGAGGGAGATGATCTATATATAATGCTGTAAAATGTCCAGAGTTGATGAAGTATTCTTCTTTCTGATAATGAGAGCCAGCAAGTTTCTATGTAAATCATGATTGCAGAAGCACTGCGGTTAAGTCCAGTTAAATTTGTCCCACTTTAAGTTGATGTATTTCAAAGTCTTAATAAGTCGATGGTAGAAGAATTATCCCATCTTGTATCAGCATACTCAGCTTAATGAAACATAATTCTTTTTAATATTGTCATACCTTGATTGCATTGAATGGACCTCAAAACATTTTGATGCATATAAGCAGATATTGAAAATATGTTTCTAAATGATACCACAGCTAGTGACTGTTCAACCAAGATATTTGTGATGCATAACAAAGCGTAGTAGCGCTTTTGAAACTCAAGTGCGGGGAGAACTCGGTCTTTTTTGTCGTAAAACAAACAAACAGACAATAACAAAGAGAAAAAACAAACCGAAAATCCCCAAACAAAAAAAAAAATAAAAAATAAAAAAAAAATATGAAAGAACACATTCACCCACCCTTCCAAAAAATTTGGTTTGTGGGACTTCCTTTTGTTGGGACTATTGTACTATACACATAAGAGTTAAGCACATACCAGATGTCGTTAGTATTGGATGAAGAGTAAACTAGTAAACCATCATATGCAAAAAGTCTTGTGACACTTATCAGATTATCAGCTATGTCATGTATGTATATAATGAATACTAATGGATCTTGAACAGATCCTCAAGGGACTCCTGCAATCACAGCTTTATTAGATGATTCAGCAATGTTAGCAAAGAGGTTTATAATTGGCCAGGAAGATAATTACGTAGTCAACAAACTCTATAAAGCAGAACGTTATGGCGTAGACGCTCTCAAATGCCTTTCAAACAACACACAATGCTAGACACATCCTCTCTTTGTCTAAAGCAGTACAATATTATGGTTGATATCCGCTAACCGAAATATAGTAGAGCTGTGAGCGAGAAAGCTGATATTTATAAAGGAAATTATTTGAATTTAATGAATTCAAATTAAATTTATATATTACTAATACCAATATTATAGGTTGGTGCTTTGACGAAGAGTTGGATTTCTTTTTTCAGAAGCTGGCATTTCAATAGCTTCATTCCAAATATTTGGACAGATTTGTTGGTTGATTGAATATGATTTACAGCGCTTTGGGAATGGCTGGGGATGTACCTTTAAACATTTGATGTCCGAACTTATGAAAAACACAAGCTTTTTGGCTATAGATTTTATAATAGCTATAATATCATGTTCGTCTTGAAATGGATTGAAAGTACTTCAATGTTGATATCATTGACTTTCGATATCCGGTAGCACTGAAAACTGTTTTAAAAATCTGCTTTTCCTAAATCATTAAATGCGCTTACTAAAGTTCCATCGTCTGTTGTATGCTCGAGTGGTGGTATTATATTTGCTTTCTTTTGTTGGAGTAAATGTCTGATTATATGATAATGTTCCTCGGGGTTCAATTCGATGTTTTTAATATTATCATATTTTGATAAATAGTTTCTTTTGCCATTTTTTTTCCTGGTTGCTTACGATTTCAGTCTTCAGTACTGTGACCGTGGATTATTATTATTTACAGATTTGCTCCTTATATAATCGCGCCTTCATGTAGTTCCGCGCAAGTTACTATCATACTTAAATAATATCGCCCATACGTGTTGTTATTAGTTTTGAAGATACGTATCTTTAAAAAGAATCCATAAAGATGGACTTAAATTTAACTGCAACGTCATTAACTTTAAAAACACTTTGCTATACTCTATCCCAGTATATAATTAAATAATCTGATTTAATTTGTTAAAATCAGCTTGGTATTAGAACCAGGCTTTTCTTGTGTAGCACGAACAAAACACGAATAAATTTTAAATAATTATAAATTCAGTTGGAGGGTTACTTGTAGATAGTCCAACAGGAATTACACCTGAACGCAACACGTCAACTGTGCTAGATGCCATACTAGGGTAAAGGTATGTAAATGAGATATCAGTGACCCTCGTAAGGACAGTTATGCTATTTTCTATGTTACTGAGTCATAAAATTACTGAGACTTCTAAAATCACCGCCAAGTTCTCGTTTAGATCTCTGATTATAACATTATATTTCACAAAAATTTGGGCCACCCTCAATGGTAATATTAAAGGAATCAACAAAACTCATAGCTGTTGACGATGATTTCTAAACTAAGCATATCAATGAATCAAAACATAGTGTACTTTTTTTTTTCTTCTCCGAAATTCTAAAATTATATCCATGATTTACAACAGTGAAAACATTAACTAGTTACATTCTCTCTGCTTTGGATAGCGGAAATATTACAGTCCTCACCCTCCTTGATTTGTTTGCAGCATTTGACACAATAGACTATGATATATTACTTCACCGTCTCCAGCATGTATTGGCATTCATGATACATCCTTACTGTAGTTCAAGCCCTACTTGGTCAACAGGACACAAATTGTATATGCAAATGGAATACACTCCAGCCCAGTTAATCTATGTTGTGGTGTTCTACAGGGGTCTGTTCTTGGACCTGTTCTCTTCATCCTATACACTCAGCCGCTCTCAATTGTCATATATCATCATCCAGTGTCTCACTAATTGTACGCTGATGACACCCAAATATACAAATCTAGCCACCCAACTGAAGTTGATGCTACCATCCAAGGTGTAGAGAGGTGCATTTCTGATGTGAAATCATGGATGACATGTAACAAGCTGCAGATGAATGATGATAAAACTGAGGCCATTCTGATCACAACATAAAGACTTTCTCATTCACATCCTTTACCTCAAACAATAAATATCAGCAACACCAACATTAAATTCATTCAGTCAGTACGAAACCTAGGTGTTACTCTGGAGAGTACTCTCACATTGCACCATCATGTCATGAACATATGTAAGGCTGCATATCTTGAGCTGAGACGCATCAGCTCCATTCGCAAATATCTTTCAGTTGATGCCACTAAAACACTTGTGTGTTCATTAGTACGTTCAAGACTGGACTATTGTAATTCAGTTTTGTCTGGTTCATCTCAGTATCTACTCCAGAAACTTCAAAAAGTTCAAAACACAGCTGCTCGGATCATACTTAGAGTACCACTATCAGAGCACACCTCCCCGCTGCTCTGTACCCTACACTGGCTATCCATTCGATCCAGAATCAAACACAAAATTTGTTCTCTGCGTTACGTTTCACTGACGGACTCCAGTCCAACATACCTATCCGACCTCACCCATGTGTACACACCAGCAAGATACTTACGCTCCTCTTCTGACAATTGTATACTTATTATTCCCACTATGAAAACGAAGTCATATGGACAACGTTCTTTTGCATACCAGGGCTCAGGAACGTGGAATAAATTGCCCATTGAACCTAGACACAAAGACAGTGATCCCATTCAAGAGTGCTCTTAAAACTCACTTATTTCGACTTCAAGAACAAACTTAAAGACCTAATAATGTTTCCTACCTTAAATTATTTTCAGCATGTTTTTTATGTTTTCTAATTTCATGGTGTTTGTGTTTTGTAATCGTATCATTATATATGTTTTTTATGTTATAGGTGTTGTCTAATGTTGTAAAGCGCTTAGAGCTTTTAAAGATTAGGCGCTATACAAAGTCCTCATTATTATTATTATTATTACTAACGTTGACAATAACGCCGGCATCGCATTAGACCTATGTCGGACTGGTTTATAAACCTTCAATGATGAGGTAATCATCTTGAATACTGTCGTTTAGATTGGTTTCATTTATTGCTTTATTGACATATAGTCTATAAATGAATAATAATTATGTTTAAAATAAACTAACTACAAAGTGCTTTTGGGAAAAATATGTTCACGTAAGAAATTAATATCTTTCGAATAGTGGTGCATTTTAACGTAATACCAAAGGCAGTTAATCTATGCTGTGGGATTAAGGCTTCAAATGTTTAAAAATTGTTTTTATTTTATTATTACGAGATTATGAAACACTTTACTTATATCTTAGCGGTGCGCGGTGTTGCCTGTATACCGATGTACCGCGTGGTATTTACTTCTAGTTGTATATACCACGGTACGTTTTGACTGTTCCGGTATTTCGGTAGTTTCCGTCAGTAAGGAATTAACGGACAATCACAAAAAAATCTTGTTAGAAATTTAATATTAAAAGCGTGTCTTCAATTTTTTAATCATAAAATGACTCCAAAAATAATACTAAAAATTCTTATTTCATTAATAAGTATTTTTGTCACCATTTTATTTCCGAATATTACAAATATAATTATATCTATGAACCTTTAAAGGAGACTAGAAATCAAAATTTTCCTTCTACGTATGTAATTCTCTACAGATTTTAATTCGACTGTCATGTTTATAAATTAAATATCGTAAGCGGGTAGTGATTTTATTGCATGGAAGATACCACGATTCCGTAAATTGCCGAGTTTTTCCGAGTTTTAATGAGACGACAGATCACGTGGTACCGTGACGCCATACTAGCCAGTCCTCGAATACAAACATAAACATTGGCGAGCGAGGCAGACGGAAGGAGACCATTTTGGGTTGCACATTCAAAACTTGAATCTGCAGTCTGATATAATAGTTTATGTACTGTACTGGTCAGTGCTAAAAGATTTTTTTTAGGCACAGGCCCCGGGCTGGTGACTTAAATAAACTGAAGCCCTGACTGAAATTCCACAAGCCCGGACAGTTCATACCTGTCAACTCTAAAGCCGGGAGAAAAACCTCCCGATTTTGGGGGTATTTCCTCATCTACATCCCGATCTCGTAATATCTCTAAATTTTTCGCAGCTAAGTCCCGATTATTACATTATGTCTGTCAATTTTCATTTGTCAGAAGAAAAAAACCCAACCCCAAACCATATATAAATAGATATAACGTATGCAATCCACAGTCTAAACTGCCACACTGCAGACACCGAAGTGATATAACTGAAAAATTGTTAAAACTACGTTAAAATTCAAATCACATGCACACACGTCTAAATCCGGCACTGGACGAAATAATTAATATCACACAACAGTTTTTTTTCTTTTTTTTCTTCAGTAAATAGAACCTGAAAATTAAACATTATTCAAGTAAATTTCAGATGTTTTTACACAACTACAACAGTACTATAGTATAAAAAAATTAAAAGAATAAAATTGTCACCAATTAGCTTAAATGAATGATCACTGTGAAATTTTCTCTGCAAACAAAATCGCATCTCCATTTCCGCCAAAGAAACTCGGCCAGTTAACACCTGACATTCCTCTACCGTATATGTAAAGTTTAATTACCATGATTAAATTACAAGGAATAAAACAAAATATACCATGCAGTATATGTGGCCTTTAGGAACTAATTCTAAATAAATATTTTGTTCAGCCAACAGTGTGATACATGCATTAAGACTTAAACCTGAAGTCCATGGCATTGTAAGTAACAACAAAATAGGCATCGTTTATTTTGGCAATCAATTGCTGGTGCTTACACATACACACACTGTCGAACATGGTTTCTTTGAAGTATGTCCGAAGGGCAGTCCTTTTCACAAGATCAATGCAAGGATAAGGAGTATGTTCATTAGTCCCACCGGCTTTATTGTTTGCGTACTTAAATCAAAACTTTAGCTATTTTGCAATTTAGCCAGAGCTGACCAGAATATGCAAAATGGGCTTGTCCTGGGGGAATAATAAGGCATATCACATGGAGAAAAGGTACATCCCATGGCGCTTGCACATTGGGGCAAGGGGTTGGGGGTTGGGTCAATAGTCCCCCCCCCCAGTTTATATTGTCAGCCATTTAATGTGAAACTTTGACCTCTTTTCTTTTAATCGCTGCTATTTAAACTGCCCAAGGAATAGTTTTATATCAGTTCCAATCATTGCAGATTACCGTTTATACATACAACATGTATACAATGATTTTTTTTTTTAAATTTGTAATTTTTATAAGATTACTGAAAATTGTGTTTTCTCGAAACACGACAGGTTTAGAATATTATTTTTGACAAAGCCTCCATTTAATTAAAATCAAATCTAAATTTCACCTTGGACAGTAGCGATTTGATTTAGATTGTGCCGTGTTAAGGCATGTATGTCAACATCTTGAAAATACATTTACTAATTTCACCAGCGCGATCCAAGTTTCCTCAGGCAAACAATTTTTGTTTCGACAAGCCTGACGGGCACCTCACTTTGAATACAGGATGGGCCGGAACTAAAACCAGAGGGGCCCAGGGTGTCGGGCTATCAGATTTATTTTTAGCACTGCTGGTGTAGATAAAAGATCTGTGAACTGCTTATTGCATTTTGTGGTCACTTACTCGGCCTTCTGCCTATTTTCGTAACTCGCACGTTTAACACTTTTCCCAGGATTTAAAATATTCAACATTATGTCTGGAACAGCGCCAACTTTTAGTCTAGGCCTAGCATTTGCGTATCCTTGAGCTGCCATTTTTTCAGAATCCCCCTCGTTACAGTCCTTTGAGAAATGTAACGAGCAGATAGTGCTGTATGGTGTTGCTTTGAAATCAACTCGTTTGTAATAATGTATCCATTCTTTCATTATGCCTTTATCTTTCGGAAAAGAAAAAAAAATGTTGTCCACAGGCTTGTCTTAATGTTCTATTACACCCATAAGCAACGCAAAACGGTATTGTCTTTTACTCTGCCAACTCCCACTTGGGCTGCTGGAGTCGCTACTATGACGTCACATCCCGAAAGTAACCGAATAGGCGCGGAAATTTTGCATACGAGGTCACGGAAATTCAGCTCCTAGAAGATAGGCCAATATTTCAATATTGGCATTACGGTCGCAGATGATACTTCAGAATAAGGTTTTCTGCTATAGTACTTTTATTATTATTCTATATTTCCATTGGTTTCTGGTCTCCTTTAATCACATGTTTGACATGTCAAATATGTAAACGTGGCGACATAATGGAATGTTGTGAAAGATCAATATTAGGATTAAAAATGGAAATAAAATGTGATTTTATTTTTCCTTGAGTAGTAGCTTATATTAGTGTATTAAGTACATGTGTTCTTTTGTACGACCGTGAATGATCCTAAGATGTTAAGCAAGGCATTTGTTTTCTATCTGAAGTTTATTTAATTTCTTTAGTTCACTAAATATTTGTTTTTCGTTTGAAATAGTGTATTTTAATTTCATTGGATCTCTCTGATATCTGGCGCCGGTTCTTAACCTCCCACTCAAAGTTTCCATGCCTATTATATCAATAGTGTAGCTTGTAAATAGTAGGTTTCAGTGTCAATATTTTCCTGTTTTATCAACAATCTTTCTAATGTAAGCACAATGTCGTTTACATGATTTCAGCTGTTGTATTAGCTTGATCATCCAATTTTAGGTACAGTTATTATTTCTCAATTAAAATATGCATAGAAAATTGTTTTCCATAAGGTACTGACCCATCATATAGTGAAGGAGGACGAGATTTGTTTTCGAATCGAGCTATTTTCTTTTATTTTACCTCAATGTATTTAATATTTTTAAATACAATACTAATATAATAAAGTGTCAGTTTGAAAAAAAATCAAAGAAAACTATTTTCCACTAACAAGACAGCCGAAAATGTAAAACAGAAAGAAAAAAAAAACAACTCCAAAGCCATGCCCCGAAAAATCAAAATGTTGATCCCTAACACAATTATATATCCCGTTTTAATATCGCAGAATGTTAAAAAAATACCTGGTTATAGAAAGGTATAAAATATTTGTGACATCCAGTTCTGCTATATCTTACATATTTTAAAACAGGCTAGCTTTAAAAAAATGAGATTTATGTATAACAAGATAGAAATCTCAAGTTTTGTTGAAGATCTATACTTATCGAAATGTGGTCGATCCCGCATAAGTTAAATATAGTTAGCTACATTTGGAAGAGGTACTGGACTTCATACTAAATCTACGATTATAGAAATTTCATTATGGAAAAAGAAAATTAAATATGAAAATATAAAATCTTACCTTCCATACTTGCAAACTTTATTGTAAAAAGCATCATGAATTCGAGAGTTTCAATAATTAGCTCCATTTCCCTGTAAATTTGTCGCCGTCACTTTATATCGGTCCAGACACTCCGTTTGCATCCAAACTTATACATAAACAAGCATATTCTAAACCGTAACGTTACTGAATAAGAAATTGAAGTATGTTTAAGCACTTTAAATTTTTATGAATTTCCATTAATTTCCCTACTGTTAACTCCAACCGTAGATGCGTGATTTCATTAAAAGCCTTTTCTACACTCAGATAGAACATTCACATCTCTTGACCAGGATATCCTTTTACAAATGCTTTTTGACAGACCTACGTTTCCGACAGCATCGATTCATTTTATAAACCTTAGACGCACGTCGTGTATCAATGGACCTTAGAACGTGGCAGTGCTGATGTATTTCGAGTAAATATATGGGATCCAATTGACTATTGTATGCATTTAGCTCTGGTTTCTGCAGAATCTTTCAATATATCACATGTGGTAAAAGTGATGTCTAAATAAATACGTACAATCAGAAAATAAATCGTTGGCTTTTCAGTTGAATATTTTCTAATTCTGTCTTACTAATTAGAAAAGGATGAGAAAATACTAGGAGGCTTAATGAATGCATATAATTCAGTAGATCTCTTTGCAAAAGAATAGTCAGATGTAATTAATTGTTCAGTAAATATTACCTTCCTGTTGGCCATTTATTTGACTTGCAGAGGCGCCTACCATCTGAGTTTCATAGTATGAGTTGTCAATGGTGCTCTCAAACTGTATCAGTAAAAGATTTAAACATCAAGTTGCGTTTTAAATATTTGTTATAAAGTCACCCTTTTATAGCTGTAAATTACCCTACTTTTTATTTGTATTGAATTTTGATCTACCTCCCAACAAAACTTTCAAATATTTTTGTTCTGCAGTAGAGAACTCATGTTTAGCCTATAAGCAGGATTGTTTTCGCACTTGTAGGTTTTGTTCATCGTGGCCAGTTATAAGAATGATTGCCAATGAAAATAATTCTGTTTTCCCAACATTTGAGAACATATTCTGAAATACACAGCCAACTGATTTCCATATGCTCAAATCATATTCAAGATGTGTTTGATTGTTTGCTTTATTTAGAAAAACAATAAGCTGACATCAGTTCCTTCAATACAGAAATTCCAGGAAATTTCCAAGAATAATATTCTCCTGATCTGAGAAGAAAAAAAAAAACAACAAAAAAAATACAAAATACAGGCGTAAGTGTCAATGAAAAGTGTACAGAAGCAATTTAGTCACACCTAATCAAATTCGCAGGCATGACATTTAGAAACAAAGTCGACAATTTTCTGATCTCACTTTTTAATCAACATTTGGATCAATTAACATTTATTTATTTTCTACAAACTGTCATGATCAGTTAGCATTTCTTGACTTGAGAGTTGCATTGGATACACTGTCTGTTGTAAAACAATCGTGTTTCAAAGGATGAATGGAAAAAGGTTATAATTCTAAAACATACATACGACATCAATACAAAGAAAAGAACATAACGATTAGAGAAGAAGGGGTAAATAACAACGGATTATATAGCAAATACGGTTAAGAAAAACTACTAATGTAAAATTAACATAATACAGTATCATACTACATATTTAAAACATATATGTGTTTAAAGATACAAACACAAAGAACAGAATCTACTGAGACATTAGTACATATCCAGCATATCACATTAAAATATTATGCACAAAATAATTAGAGTTTAAAAGAACAATTAAAACAGGACAAAGTCATTTATAATAAGAACATTGGCATTCAAATAACTCTGCAAGAGATATTATATTATTAAAATTATATTATTAAAACATTTGACTTAAACGTTTCAAGTTCGTGGTGGATCGTAGAACAAGTGGGATGTCATTACATACATTGAACCCCAACTATTTAATACAATTGCTGCAATAGCTACCTGTATACACAGCCAGTCTTCAAAATCAATTAGTAATGAGGTAAAGTACTTTAATGTGAATTGGGCTGTTAAGAGTTTAGAAGCCAAGCCAGATATGATTTTCCATATTAAGTAGTGTCTGTTGATAATCTGAGCATAAATGTTAAGCTAATTGAGCTGACTCAACATATCAACTGTGTGAGATGACTATAAAGTTAAGGGCGTAATGCGATTTTTTTTCTGGTGTCTATTAGTATAAGTCTTTGGCAGATAACACTTACAACATACATGCATGGACTCGAGATAACACAACACGCATGCATGGACTCGAATAAAGAGAAGTCCTATCTGAAAACCACACTAATTCTATTTAATTTACTGATTAAGTTCTGCAATTGTTGTTCGAATTTAATCTTTTCTCTTAAGTATTGCCCTCTTAGTTCCCGTTCTCAACTATTGAAAGTGTCTCATTTTTGAGTTTAAGAGATCCTTTAGTGCCAGTAAGCTTGGCCATTTTGCGGAACATACGAGAATAGAGTTAGTCTTGCCAATGTGGAGACTTGAGTAGGGGCTTAGAGTTGGTCTTGCCAATATGGAGACCAGCTATTCGACGAATCACATACATTGGTAAGCTCCGACTGCAGAACTAATCTTATTATGTCAAATTTCTTTCTGCAAGGTACAAAGAAGTATCATTAATGTACATATTTTCTTAGGTTTCTTCTGAACAAACGATGGTTTGGGACGGTCCGTTATTGGGATAATAGCGGCACTGCACGTCAGATCTTTGCCACCTGTATATATTCAGGTATGAGCTATCAAGTATATAGTGTAACTTTAGTCAAAGATTGCCTATCACAAATAATTGGATTAATAATGAGGAATTTTATATCAATTCTTAATACGGTTTTGAATATATTTAATCGTGTTTTTTTTGTCCATTGCTTCTATTCGTTATAGGCGAACATAAATATGTATAAGTCAGTGAAGAGTTAGTTGCCAGAAAGTTAAATTTTCAGTAGTAGAAATGTAACTTTGGGAATATTTTTTATGGTCTATTTTTATGGCGATGTTCGATTTGCAGCAGAAAATGCAAGCCCTTCATGAAACTTTATTGTCTGTTGCTATTTCGTTCATTATTTTGAAAACCTTTTTACATTTCTTGGTCGAACGTTTAACTTTAGTTTTAAGCGGAAGTTTTTTTTATAGTCATGTGTTATGGTTAATTCTTATAAAAGTTCAGTGATCAGTAGAATATTTTTTATTTGTCTGATTTTTATAGAAAATGTTTCCACGATGCCTTTTAGTTTTTATAGTAAATTCTTTGAGTCAAGGTTTTGAAAGTATGTAATGAAATTATCTGATCAGTTACAATGGTAAGGAAGTTTTGAGATGATGAGATTTTGTAGTCGGTTTATTTGGTCATATTATGTACATTTATATTTTTTCTAACTCTTGGTACGTGATTGTATCTATAATATATATAAATATTGTTCATGGCTGTAAATTGTAATGATTATCAACAATGAAATATTAGATAGCTAATTTCTTGTATACGGATATTAAATTATATTTTAAGATAATAAGATTGTAGATTGCATAGGCTCTATAAACAGATGTAAAGTTTCTAATAATAAAATAAAACCTGTTAACTAGCCTGGGGTAATTTCGCACTGGCTGGTGGGTTCTTAGAAGAACTGAATTATTCCCCATTGGATGGGTTAGGTCACATAATAAATATTGTGAAATGTTAGAATGGGTACTAAGTTCTGTCACGGTGGGCATATTGCGACATATAGCGGATGAATAAATGTATGCAATGGACAATTGTCATGGAATTATCATGGCGGCCAGTATGCCTGGTTGAGGAAGAACCCGGGGGAAGAACAACCGACCCACGGGAAACTACTGGCAGCTTTCCGACATACTTTCACGCCGACAGAGATGAGATGGCAGTGATCGGTAAAGGCAAACGCTTTAGACAATTCGGTCAACCGAAGCCCCACTATTGAGATTACAAACATGTATCTACTGTGGGAGAGATCACAATTTTGATTGTTTATAATGGGTTTATATCTTCTGGAATTCCGGTTTCTTCCATATAAAGGAATAACATTGCACAATCTATAGTGAAAAGAGCAGTGTTTTCACCATTGGAAATAAATAGGTGAACGTTATACTTTCCGTTACTTATTGCTCCTTTCCCTTAAAGTCTCCCCCCGTTATGATAAAATACACATATCCTCTCCAGACTGCGCTATAGTATTTCTTAGTGGTGAAGGGTGGGCTGGAGAAAGATACTCTAGGGTAATTTTTTTAGCGTGAGTGTGTATATGTCGGGGGTTGAGGCGGAGTCAGGGAAAAGACTTTCCCGTGAATATTACACATAAATACTAACGGAATACATGTTTTGTTTTAATTGTAATATGTTTATTTCTTCACTGACGGTTCAAACAAAGCCCAAGTGTCCTTCAATACGTTTCAACATTGCATCATATTCAAATTCTCGATAGTTAAAGATAAAACTCAGTTTTCAAGTCCATTGCCAATTCAGTTGAATGGACTTTAATGATAGCGGTATATTCAAAATTTCAAACTATGCATTAGTTACTTTCTTTTAATACACGTTGAAACTATCCAAACATTTGTAATAATATGCTCAAGTTTTTGAAAATCAAGCAACCGTGCCAGAAATGTGTAACATGTTTTTGAAACATGTATACTAACCAAACCGCACTCAACCATTTAAAATGCTATCCCGACTTTAATAGTAGTCAAATGAAACGGGTAATACTGCTTTGGCATGGGAATGGTGGAGCTCTAGAGTTCGAGTTTTGTTTCCGCCAATCACAATTGCATTACTTGAAAAGCTTGTTTCTGATTAGCTGATGGTAATGCTCGAACTCAGACGCAGGGTGAAAAGGTTTTATGATCTCCATGTTTTTTTTTCTCGTGTAGGACTCTGACACTATCTGTTTTTTTGGTAAACTTTAAGACTTTTAATAAATAAATCAAAATAAAGGTAGACATTCTCATTTAGATTTGCAAAAAATGGGTCATGTTTCTTTCATGAAAGTAATTTGTTCTTTTTGAATGAAAATAAATTGGTTCTGTTTGCTCTTTGCTTCCTATATCGTGGATTCTTCATTGCAGTCTACATTCGTTTTGCATGCTATTATCATTTATCCATTAGCCATTCATAAGAAATCGATCAACAAAACTGTAAAAATATATCATGATTATTTAAAATAAAAGTTATTAACCATTATGTATGCGATATATGTGACCTCACTGTGTTTGTATACCAATACGTCTATATTTTGAATGTTCGGTATACTTTTCGTTGATTCAACATCGGTGACAACAGTATAAAAACTACATCTCTGACGTGTAGGAAGAAAGATGTACAGTGATACATGCAGTACATTTTTGTCAAATGTGTGCTTTTTAAAGTATATAATGCCTTTCATTATTTTCAAAACTATTTTCTTACCTTAGCTGAGGAATAAATATATAGCAGAGTTAGTCATGTCAAGACAATTTTACATTGTCAAAATCATGCATGAAAATTAAGATTGAGCTTTCTTATTCTAGAAGAGCAGAATATATTTTTATTCAAATATAAAAATAAATGTATTGAATTGTCTTCGGAATTATTCATTTATCCAAACAGCATAACAACATCGCTTTTGGCTGATGAAATGGAATATGGATGCATTCGCTTTGGGAATCCCCCATTAATGGCCAATTTGGCTTGTATCAAATAACTACAAGTTCCTCTAAAACGATCACTTCACCGCAGCTCAATTATAAGAAGGAACTATCATTTAGATGCAATATCACAGCCTTTGGCAAATTGCTCAACACTTGCACAGGGACCATACTTCAAATCTTCGGTAAAATTATAGCTTGTTCACAGGTATTAGACTCCGCATTCATTATTTAGGCTATTTTATGGAACAATCTGAAGAACTGTAATCAATAAATATTATATCTATCAGTCTGCGCCTGTTTCATCTGTAACATGTTGGAAATGAACTAGGCTAGTTTCGTTATCGTGCTTATCCAAAATGATATCCTTCTTATCACCCAGGCTATTTTGATTCACCAAGGAAAAAAATGGATAACAATGAAAATTAAAATGAAGATGAAAGTTTTGACGAAATACATCTTATACATAAATATGATCCTACGCAAAACCACGAGATATAAACCAAACGTATTACTTGGTTTTTGGAATTTTGAAAATCATAGGGGCAGTACCCAATCCTGAGAAATTCCATTATCCAGGCTGACGTGAAATGAAATAAGTAGTGTATTTAATTGTATTGTCATTCACTGACCAATGAAAAACGATATTGTTTAATAACAACGCTAGGCAACGTAATATTTAATAAATATTGTTTTATTATTGCAATGGCTTAGGTGTTTTCTAATTGATGCTAACCCCATTTATATCATATATAATTCGAAATTGCTTTAACGTTTTTCTCCCTGCAATAATTAGTCTGAGGTCATGTTGGTTCTTCAATATTCTCTTGGCGAAATTAAATGTTATGTTGTTAGTAATCGGATCAGGGTAGGAGTGGCGGCTGCAGGGGTTTTAGGACCCCCCACCAGGCTTATACACACACACACACACACACACACACACACACACACACGTAGTCACTTGTCACTTGAAATTAGACCATCGTTTTATTCTTGCGTACGTTTATTGGATATGGTGTACACTCTGATTGAACAGACACATAAATTTGCTTTGGTGCCCTTTAGAGGAAAGACAGGGCCCTTCTGAAATTGTGTACCTGTCCCTAACAATTGACCATAACCGGTTCTGACACTTTGTGTTTCTTTTGTCAACTTGTTAGTTAAATGTTGTTCCTCTGTAATAATAATAATAATAATAGTAATAATAAATAATAATAATAATAATGATAACCATGTAACCCATTAAAAGGGTTTAATATTGTGAATAACGGTCGCAGAAATGACCAGAATATTACCCATCAACATACTTTGTAGGGCACCCACATCCATGGTTCATTAGCACGCTGTTCAGTTCCATTTGTTCTCTCTTATAGAAACGAGCATTAGTAATGAAACGGGCAAGAAACCGGACACGCGTCTTATTTGTTTTTCAACGTAAAACTTTCTAATTACATGTAATATGCGCCAAACGTTATATTTGAAAATGTTTCTCAAATTTAGCTTTCTTATTAGTAAGAATTTTAATATACGTTTAGGATTGACTTCACAGAAGTTTTTATTTATATTTTATTAGTTGGAAATATTTAATCTTGAAACCTTAACAATATGTTTTAAATCACTCTTTCTGTATTTACTAATTCTATATTGGATCACGAAAATTCCATATTAGTGAAAAATATATTACTGTATAACGGCACTTTGGCGCCTATGAATATTTGAAAGCAGGCTCCACATGTTTAAAAGGGAATTGACAATTACTACCTGATCTCATTGGTCCATGGATTTCCTGCGTTATTGAATGATATAGTTTTAAAAGTTGTAGAAAAATCTGTTTCAAAGGAAAATTCTAAATATCAAAGCAATAAAAATGTGGTATTGATAGAAAGACACATATCATGCCATTCATATAGAAAATGCCCGTTTTGGCATCATAAAAAGATAACAGAAAAACGTATATTTGTCCATATTACTTTTGATCTGGATTTTAAACCAGCCTTGCATTCAACAAGCCGTATCGATTAGGCGTCGCGATAGTAGTCTGTGGCGAAGTTTGTGTCTTGCAACGGGTAAATAAAGGCGCCTGTTTTCATTTCTCGATTATTATTTTTCAATTATCCAGATAACTTCGATCAGATATACTCATTATGTTTTTCTTTCAATACGCGTGGCCACGATCAATTGTGATACTTAATTAAAAAAGAACTCGTGCTGCAAAAACAGAATTCCTTAACTTACGAAACCACATAAGAACCTGAAAATATGCTCCAGTCGTTGGGGCAGAGGGTAATACTTGTGGTGTTTTTTTGTTGTTGCGAGGGGGTACTTGTTCCAATCAGAATAAGGTTTGACGATATATAATCCATTTGTACAATAAAAGTTACTACTGACGTATGCAGGGCCTGATCTGTAAGGGGGGTGGGGGTCGGGTTATGGCCCCCCCCCCCCCCCCGCAAGCAAAAAACCAAAACAAACAATATACATACAAACGTACAGTGACTTGTCACTTGAAATTTGACCATAGTTTCAATGCGTACATTTATGGGGTATTATGCACGCTTTGAGTAAACCGGGACACATAATTTTGCTTTTATGGTCCTTTCTAGAAAAGACTGGGCCTTTTTGAACCTTTGGAAGCCTACCCAACACTTGAACTGATTAGGTTATCAGCAAATACGGCTTCAGATAATTCAAATCTCTTTAAATCATTTATCAGTCCTAACTTCACATTACATTTATATATATATATATATATATATATATATATATATATATATATATATATATATATATATATATATATATATATATATATATATATATATATATATATATATATATATATATATATATAAAGAATACAAATCATATGGCGAATAGCAATCTTTTCAAGTGCACTGGATCCAGCAAAGGATCATGTCTGTCAGGGATTGACGAAGATAAATCAATAAACTGACAAGGAACAGTGCTAAACTAGTTTCAAACTAGCCTGAGCGCTTTTGAAACTTTAATGAGTCTTTTTTAAAGGCAATAAAAAACATTAAGGTAATGGCTCCTCGAACTCTAGGTGAATACAGATATTGTACAGTATCAGCAACAAGTTGAAATAAACTAGTTGAAACATAATAAAGTTAAAGGTTTATTTCCTGTAAAAACCGCCATGTAAAGTTTTGCAAATTTAACCGTTTTGCTGTTTCATTTGTTTGTCTTGTCTATGTTTTGTATTTGCCTTTGATATATCGAAACATATACATTCCTACATCTGACCATAGCACAATTTAAAAACATGAAGATAATATCCATTTTTGAAATCATCATCGTATCCTTTGTATTGGATTCTAGAAATCAGTGGATCACCATATATATATATATATATATATATATATATATATATATATATATATATATATATATATATATATATATATATATATATATCTCTGTGTGTGTGTGTGTGTGTGTGCGTGTGTGTGTAAGAGTGAGTTCGTGTGTGGTTGACAAAATGACAAACGTGGTGCAATAAGTCATCAATACTGGTCACGTATTTGCAAGATCTATTAATCCAGTTTTCAATGCTGGCGACGAAACACGACGAACACGTTTGAAACCTAAGATGTCAACTAAAATGATACAATCTAGTTGTTGTTGTTGTTGTTGTAGGGTTTAACGCCATTTTTCAGCACACGACAGGCTATACATGACGGCCAGTATTAATAAGATCTCAATAGAAAACAGAAGGCTGAGCACTGCCAACTATTTACATTGTGATGAATCTGATAGTCAGGAAGGTTCTTTTGCTACAAATTTCTACGGATCATCCACTATTTGAAAAAAAGGTAATGTATCAGATTGTGGCGCCATCTGTATTTTATAGTCAATATAGGTTACCCAAAGGTTTATTCTGTATAAGATCCATTGTATTGTTATAGTAGATAAACAAAGATTGTGTTGTTATAATTAAGGATGAGATTACGGAAACAGGAAAATAGTTACACGTTTGCATACATTTCTTTTATTCTTTACTGAACATGCTTGATTCGTTCTCTTGGTCACCAAGCTCCAGTTTGATTGTGGGACATTCTAATCTTGATAACGTGTTTGAAATGATGACCAGAGGTACAAAAGGGTTTTGCAGCAAAGTTCTGGCGAATAGTTGGGTTTGTCAATCCGATCTTCTTTTATTTAAATTTTGGCTTTAATTGTGTTCTATACGAGTTAAGATAACATCATTATAATGGTGGAAAGAGGATTCAAAGATCCCGAAGGACAATAGCTAATGATACTTCAGTATTGTATGAAGATTGCAATAATGACTCTATATTATTATACAACAAACATATTCCCACCGTGAAAACATACATTTATTCAGCATTCTGATTAATTCGAGCACTGTTTGTTTGATAGGGACGCGGGGAAAAAAATCACGTGATATTTTTAAGCACATGTTATCGATTCAACTATTTCATGGTGATAAAGCGAATAATAATAGTAATAATAAAAAGATGAAGCCTAATTCCGCCTATATTTAATACCTTATATAAATCATAACCTGCATAAAACTGCAATGGCCAAAAAATAATTTAATTTAAACCCCCATTTGATGACCAAATCGCTACATTTTCGATTGCAAACTTTACGCAAAAAAAAGAAAATAATAAAAATAACGTGACATTATATATGAAAAATATTGGTGTCTCTAAAGTTTAAGCACAAACATAAATACTTTAAATCATTCTAAAACAAATACTTTCTAAAGTCAGCAAAACCAGGATATTAAATCTCTGTTCTAGTTTCATATTAAATTACAATAACATTTTGAAAACTTAATACTTTTATTAGCGATATGCATTGTTTTAAAGTTTGGTTTTTACTACAAAACTTGTCTAAGACTATGTAGAACGTGGTGAGCTTGTTCGCGAAACCCGACATTAGCAGAAAAAAAAAACCTGCTGGTAATACAGTATATATCCTTTGATTTGTGTTTGAATTAAGATATTAAGATATCTTTGGTGGCAGTACAAGATTCAGTGTTGGTGGGCTTTGGCAGTTCCAAGGATGATTGTTGGAGGGCTTTGGCAGTACCAAGGATGATTGTTGGAGAGATTTGGCAGTACTAAGGATGCGGGGGTGGGAGTGGGGGCTTTGAAGGTACCAAGGATGCATGTTGCTTGGCGGTACCAACGATTAATGTTGGAGGTTCCTGTGGCAGTAATAAATATCACGGTTGGAGGGCTTTGCGAAAGTATCAAGGATAAATGATGCAAGTTTTAATTTATCCGGAGATACAACATCTCAAAACTGATGAACATAGTAAACATTGAAGGAAAATGTTACGGTATTTACCATGCATATATCCATTTCGGACCATCGACATTTACTTACTCATTAACATTCTCAAGGGTATTTTTATAGAGTATTTTACAAAAATTACATGACTTCACAGTGTAAGAAATGTCCATGCAACATAAACGACAAGATCATAGGAAACTGAATAACGAATCAGAGACTGGTTCTAGCAATGGATAGCACGGGCATATGAGAGATTAACTAAGATAATTGTAAAAGAAAACAAACATTGGCGACGAACATTGCAAAACTAGACTGAAAAGGATACAAACAAGACAAACAATAAGTACAAAAGAAAACGTTGGATTTACAGAATTTTACATGATTATGTGTCTAATAGAAGGAATTATTATTTCCTAACAGTGGATATCGCACCTTGTCGGTTTGAATTGATATAATGTCTGGTTATAATTTTCCAGCAGCATGAATTTTACGCAGTCAACGACATTGATCTATTTTACTTGTCTTCATGCGCCTTTAAAACTGTCTCCTGATTGTTTTCCTTGGATAAAAAAGTATCACCCTTTTTCCATGGATATAATGGTGTCACCCATTTGTTTTTTACAGATAAGGAATATATGTGTGAGTCTTGATGTAATTCGATTCCCAGAATTGCTGGCAATACTTCCGATATGAATGTACAGAGGTGCTTGACAGCAAAGGTGATCACATACTACTAAGAGAGTTGTCAGTCTTCCATAGCAAGCAAACAAAACCCCAAAGAATGGCCAATAATTGCACTGAATATGATTCTTCACCTATTCCGACATCGTGAATTCTCAGATTTTATATTATTTCATTTTCCAAATGTGTTATTTTCTAAGAACGAGCATAATATTGGAGCCAAAAGCGTCTACCTCACTTTCCTACCATTTTTCTGCCTACGGATTTGTTTATTTTATTCCCAAATGAGGACAAAAGAGAACATCAGTCTAATATCCACGACATATAATCTCTAAACCAAAGTCATGAAATTGCATTTAAGGAAAACAGCCTGTATCTCATGATAAGGATCTCTCCATTTCACTACACTAGACTCTTGGCGATGGGAAGCAATGTTTCCTTAAAAGATTCATCCAATAGATTCTCATGGAAGGCATGTACCAGTAATTGAATCTTTAGATTACCCATTTCCCATCTCTCAAATCGGACATTTTTATCACTTTGTGTTAGATATTCTGAGAGATCCCTATTTTGTTTTACCCACGTTTCATAACAAAATTTAAGAGTTGGAACAATTTTGACAGAACCATTAGCTTTATCGTAAATATGTATTATTATTATATCATATTCTCGTGCTTTATTTGCTTTTTTATTTTTAATGGTGCATAAGACTCTTGTCCTATTGGGAGTAATTAATCACCCAATTCTCGTTGTCTGTCATCCGCTTCCACACCCCCATCTCTCTCTCTTTATATATATATATATATATATATATATATATATATATATATATATATATATATATATATATATATATATATATATATATATATATATATATATATATGTGTGTGTGTGTGTGTGTGTGTGTGTGTGTGTGTGTTTGCGTGTCTGTGTGTGTGTGTTTGTGTGTGGAGCAAATAGTCTCCATGACTTTAAATTACTTTTAAAATGTAATTTTCTAGTTCGATCATTAATGAAGATTAAAGCGAAGGAAGTGTGTGTTAATTAGTGACTAACGTATTTCAAAGGTGACGTAACGTATCTCAAACGTGACGTAATTACACTCAGATATGCTTCAGAAAATCAATGAAAAGAGGTCATAGTCATTAGTCTTCCTCCTCAAATACCGTAATCTGTTTGCAATATTATCAGTACCAATGTCTGCAATTATCGGCACTCAAAGCTGCGTTACAAGGGACCTACCTGAGTACACGTTAAGGAAAAGGAAAAGTAGACTCCTTAAAGGACTATAAAATTTCCATATCGCTGACCTCTGCATTTCCAACGAACCTCCAAGTACAATCCTACAATAGATAGTTGAAATAAGTAAGAATATGAAAAGGTATACAGTATTAAAAACACAAGCATAGGTGTTTTAGACATTGGCACAATTATTTCCTTATGTTTTTGTTATAAAAGCTACGTTCAAATTATCAATTTTTGGCATCTTTCACATTCATCGATAGCGCAGAATAGACTGTAGCAATCCACTATCTATCAGTGTTAATTTATAATGATTTAATAAATATGGCCAAATAAATTAAATTTCTTCGAGATGTGTTTACGTAACTGTATTATTGCTATGTTCGAAAATAATTCATCATCAACATTCGTATCTTCTGTGCTATGAACCTTTGGAAACTATTATACTTTAACTTTACAAACGTTAATAAAACATTAACAGTTATTATCTGACCGATTATTTTAATCAGAATAAAACAAATTAAATTAAAGATATTTATGACTTTGTTAAGGATACTAGTTGTATTCGTATCGATCCACCCCCAACTCGATATCCACCTCTTCACAAAAAACCCCAAAACCCCAAAACGAAACAGCTACGCAAGTAACAACGTTTAATGTTTAGTTCAAATAGTACATGTTTGATTCAGAAGAATTTTTCAGATTGGGTGAACAGTTGGTTATTAGGAATATTTGTACATGTGGGTAGAAAGTAAAATCGGAAGATATTCTTATTAAGGAGTACAGTCATCTATGTTATGTCCTAAGCTTCATGACCAAATGGCAAGCTCTGGTGACCAAATGACATGTTTTTTGACAACTGGAACCTAAGCTTCATGATCAAGTGGCAAGCTCTGGTGACCAAATGACATGTTTTTTGACAACTGGAGCCTAAGCTTCATGATCAAAAGGCAAGCTCTAGTGACCAAATGACATGTTTTTTGACAACTGGAACCTAAGCTTCATGATCAAGTGGCAAGCTCTGGTGACCAAATGACATGTTTTTTGACAACTGGAACCTAAGCTTCATGATCAAGTCGCAAGCTCTGGTGACCAAATGACATGTTTTTTGACAACTGGAACCTAAGCTTCATGATCAAGTGGCAAGCTCTGGTGACCAAATGACATGTTTTTTGACAACTGGAACCTAAGCTTCATGATCAAGTGGCAAGCTCTAGTGACCAAATGAAATGTTTTTTGACAACTGGAACCTAAGCTCTGGTGACCAAATCACATGCTATTTTGACAAATCTACCTAAGCTTCATGACCAAAATGACATCTTCGGATGAGAACTGGAACCTAGGCGTCGCGACCAAACAGGCGTGTTCTGATGAGAACTCTGACTTAGGCGTCATTACCGAAATGGCGTGTTCTGATGAGAGTTGAAACATAAGCTTCATGACCAAAATGGCGTGTTCTGATGAGAGTTGAAACATAAGCTTCATGACCAAAATGGTGTGTTCTGATGAGAACTGGAACCGAAGCATCATGACCAAATTGACACGTGCTGGAAAGACTAGACATGAAAAGTTTTGACTGAATATAGAAAATATATCACAATCAAATAATAAAGGTTCAAAAGAATTCATGTATATTACTTTATACTTGTTTCTTGAGAATAAAAATTCGTAAGTCACCTTATTTTGTCGATTGAGACTGAAAATGGTCTAAAATGTATCTCGTATGTACGTTGAATAGCGACGTTACAAACATCGTACGATGCTGAAATCTCGTCCAAGGACATTATGTGATATATTTGTCTCAAAACAGTTGCTTGATGATAATATAACAAAACAAAGAATGAATATATGTTTAAGCTACACAGGAGACTTTAATAGAAGAGTTAATAATAATAATAATAATAATAATAATAATAATAATAATAATAACAACAACAATAATATTAATAATAATATTAATAATAATAATATTGAATAATAATAATAATAATAATAATAATAATAATAATAATAATAATGATAATAATGAATAATAATGATAATAATAATAATAATAAAAAATTTAATAGAGGAGAGAAATGATCCTTTAAAGACATACACAAGTTCTCAATTAGAAAACAATAAGAAAATTGATGCAAGAATCTATTTTTGAACAGCTTAATCTGTAAGAAAAAAAAGAATTGATGACAACGTGTGTTACAGAAAATTATTAAAGAAGGTAAAAAATACCGACCTTGCTCATATAAATTACAGAAAATCCAAAAGAGAGAGATGAATTGCAAGAAAACTATATGAAAGAAATGATTTATATCTAATGGTTTATCTAGTTGCTTCCTGATATTTCAATAATAAGAGTAGTATAGGATTTCACAATATGTATCATAAAATTACACTATTTGGTTTCTTAAAGAATTATTTTTAAACTTCCGCTTGCGATTCTCACCAGTTTCTCTTTAATCTATTACATTTAGAAGATTACAATGTTCATTGTCATATCCGTTTCAGTGGACACATCGCAGAACAACGATTATTATGCGAACAATGCTTGTCAGTGAATTTCATTCTGTATTCCCAAGTCAAATACAAAACAAAAAAAAAATTGGTCATATGTAACGGTACGAAACAACTAGGATTGAATTTCGCTTTCTGTTATTATCAGACATTAGTTCTCAAGATTTTGGTATCATAGCACTTACCTTTGATGAGATCCTTCTTCAAATAATCCAAATATCAATATTTCTTATTGCCTGGTTTTAATTTATTGAAGAAGACACCAAATATATAACCGTGCTGATTATCATATAGACTGGAAATGTAACATATCTAAAACTTCCACGATAAACTAGAATTAGAGGCACAGTAAGACGGTTTATACCTTTCTATTTAAATATCAGTCACGTTCTATACGTCAAACGCACAGCAGTCTAGCCACGTTTGTGAGTCAGGAAACAACTCATATGTTTATTCCCAGTTTTTTTCTTCATTTTTTTGTCTTCCATGTTACCTAAATTAATTAAGGTGGCTAAGCTTTTTAAAGCTGACTCCATTATAGGCCGAAGTGAATTGCCTGAATTGCCCACATAAGACTTTTGTACCCCATTTCAGAATAGCCTAAGTGTTCCTTTAATTTCTGGCGGATGGATTTGTTGTGTACCATAGTACAAGTTAATCATTTCTCGTAGGTTTCTTTGATTTTAGTGTCCCCTTGAGCATTTGACAGGATAAAGTTAATTGCAAAACGAAACAAAGGATAAACTAGTAAACGTAAAACTTAGTTGAACTGTGCTGCGTTTAATGCATATTACCCAATGAAACAAATGCATCTGGATGACGATTGGAACCATTTCTTTTTCATATTCCTTTATTTGTTATCAGTTTTCATTTATTTAGGTCTTAACTTGACAGTCTTCTTTAGCCAAATATATTTTCCAGTAAGTTTATTCCATTTTTATTTCATCCTGTGCTTTTGTACCTTTTTCATCAATAAATGTTTCTTATAATGTTTCTTTTTTTGGGGGGGGGGGCAAGGAAAATATGGTTCATATGTTTTGAAGTTCTACTTCATAAAGAGAGGATTCTTAAATACGGTAAATCCCTATACAGTCAGTGTATGATTCAAGAAACCAGTCTTCTATGTCATTTTACAAGAAATATGACACTGTCTTAATCAGGAAATAAACAGAAAGAAACCAGTTTCTTGGTAGTATATATTACACACTTTGTTACAAAGTCAATCAAAGCCAGAATACTGATTGCTAAGGCGATCGTGTTGAAGTAATTAATAGCAACATATGGTTTTTTATATATGAATACGCAATGATTTATAGAATATATGAATATGCAATGATTTATAGCATATATGAATATGCTATGATTTATAGAATATCTGAATATGCAATGATTTATAGAATATATGAATATGCAATGATTTATAGACAAATAGGACCTAATATCTATATGTGGATGGTTTTGATATGCAGGCAGAAGATCGAGATGGATTAGCTGTATTTGTTAGTTTTTAGCTTCATTTTGTTCACCTCTGACACATTTCTTTACGAAGTTACATCAAAGAAGGTAAGAATGTATTAAAACCATTATATATATATATATATATATATATATATATATATATATATATATATATATATATATATATATATATATATATATATATATATATATATATATATATATCCCAAATGCTATGAATCAACGTCTGAATGTATTATCAGTCCAATGAATCCTCGAAAAATGATACTAATAAACTGTACGAATTTTCAACTGTACTAATCATCTATCTCCTAATTGTCAAATGATGTTGATTTATTCGTTATTGAATCGTTCTGTCGTCCTAATCATTGAGAATTCATGATAGATGATGGAGAATTGAGGATAAGTTATGAAGTTTTTAACATTTTGATGCAGCAGTAGGCAGTTCTTGGGAGATGACTAATTCAGAAACCAATCTCCGACCTTGCTGCAGATGCCAAAAGATTGTTATTACTTGACATATGGCTTCATGACATGTCTGTAAATTCATTAAACTGTGCACGTTTGTAATAAGAACTAACTTCAATTTGGCGTAATGATACCAATAGTTAAACAATATATCAAAAGAAATTGAGTTTCGCGCACACAAATTGTATTAACGCAAGCAGGGAGAAGCAGGAAACTTGCGCATACACTAATGAGGGCCTGTTGCATACAATTATATTTGAGCCATCTGGTGTGATTACGTCTAATCATCCTTGACTTCAGTTACAGGTCATTACTGAGGTATTATTCTTGCTTCTGACATGCACTATCGGACACAAAACGTCCCCAACCTCGAATGAAAAACTGGGGAAAATATCCAAATTTAGCTCTCTACAAATATGTATATCTACAATATACATAATAATTTTGTATAGATCGTACATATATGAACTATGTTGACTATCACGATCGTTAATGTATCTTGTTAAATAGCAAGTTAGCTAGACAGAGGGACAGTTGAGCAATGTAGTAATAAGCACTGACATAGAAACGTTCATTACGGAGTTAGAGTATAATGGCATAGAATATGCATCCAAAATATTTCAGAACATGCAAGAGTCCGGAAGTGAGAACATTAAAATTACATTGCTAAAATTTAAAGCTGTGACAACATGATAAGATTTAAAATATTAACAATGATGAAAAAAGATTTATAACAGATGTGATTTTATTCCTTTCAACTGAGACAACAAAACGTAGTTTAGCAATGTCTAATGAAAGGACAAGCTTTATGCAAATAATTGGGATAATTTAGTTACCAGTAGAGATGCAACGTTTATTAGCATACGATCAACTATATGTAATGTTTTACAGACATATACTCATTATCCCAGTTTTTGTGTGATTGTTGTATAATTGCTTGAATGTTCTGTTTCAATAGAGCATAGAAGTTTGGGGAAGAGGACATGATAATGCATGTATAGGTCTCTTTTTTTTTGTTTGTCACTTCATTAAAACCTTATGCCCAGTATATAATGTCTCCTTCGTGGGATGGGAGAGGGTGTGGGGAATTGGTAATTTGAGGTCCCAATGGCAACATTCTAGGCTAGAGTACAAACAGTATATAACAGTATTTCATTTTCGCAGAAAAGATCATGTAAGATGGCTGTTGTATTATGCAGACCTCCTGTATAAAGGCTAAGATATTTATTACCTTTGGAGTTAATGTGTGGAATTTTAAGACAGCCATGTTGACATCATTGACACGTGTCAAACGTGATTAAGAGTTCATAAATATATTTCAAATATTCTAAATTAATTTGAGACAAATACAACTAATTACTATAAGTAAATAGTAATATGTTTTTGAATTATTTTGTCATGATTAATGAAAGCATGTAACTCTGGAATTTCCGCACATTGCTTACTGACGGAGGCACCGGTCCAGTGGACAAAGTACCGTGTTACATACCACCGGAAATACATACCTTGGTAAACAGGTATACTGGTAACACCACACACATATAGTAAGCAATCAATATGTTTTGACCCACCCAACTTATTTTGTTGTTGTTGCTGTTATCTTTAAGTTTTTGTCAGAATTATCTTGGTTTTCCTTTTGTATTTGATCTGTTCTATTTAGGGTTTAAACATACTATAAGCAATCCCTAATGATACAAGTGCATCAGCAAGCATCGTCATTACTAACTCTTAGTAATATGAATGACTCTATACCGAACAATACTATTATTACAAGTTCATACAAGGCAGTATTTTCTGTTTCATCTTTCGTTTAAATCAGGAAGTGCAGTTATACAATTATGTTTAGTACTTTCGATAGGTTTATGAATTTATCATAATCTCTACATACCTTTATCATGTGGTTATATGGACAAGTAATGTTTGAAAAGTAATACAGACGATTGTTCTGTAAACGAATGATGGTTGAGTAGACTTTGCCTTTTCTGTATGGAAAACAAAAAGCGATGGGGCAGATACTTGTGGTGATGATCACTTCAAGGAGGAATTATCCAAGATTGTAACAAATATTGTAATCAATTATTGTAATTACTTCCAGTTTAAATACATTCTACAGATTCAAAGGAATGAGGTGTGAATGGCTGTTATTAATGAACATTCATTTCAAAATGTCATTCATTTCAAAACAAGTTCTTGTTCCTGCATACCGTACCACGAGGCTAGCCTTGATACTCCTAAAATCACCTCAAGGGTTCATATAATTTCTTTTGACACTATTCCCCCGTCCGTGTGAAAAAGTTACTGAAAACAATATTGAGTTTTTCCCGAGATAAAGTTTGTTAAAATAAATGTCAGTTAAAATAAATGTTTAAAACGTTTTCAAAAGACATTATTGTATTAAGCATGACATGGTCTAAGCTAAGGTATTTCGTACTGGAAGCACCATGCATGTAAGGTTAAACGTTCCGATCATAATATACCTAAAACAAAAAGACATTGTAAAAACTATTTTAAAGCTATTCATTCAAAACCAACAACTGTTCATATCGCGGAACACAAGTCTCTACTAGTCGTTTCTTAAATGTGTAGTCAAGTAAGTTTTAGTACTGGCTTTCACTTTCATACTTAATCATAAGTCGGGGCTTGAATCTTGATTAACTTAGATCTTTTCTTTGATAGGACTTGTGTTTTTTTAATTCTTTGATTTTTTTGGGACTTAAATCGCAATACCGTAAGTTCCTTTTTTATTTTCCACTTAGTAATTTATTGAAATACATTATTTGTTTAATTTTACAAAGCATGTTGCCTTCACTCTTTTCTGTTACTGCCTTCAAGAGCATAGACTCGTAACTGAAAATTGGAGGCTTGTCCGAGATATATGAATTGTGGCTAAGATATTCAGAAAAGTTTGTTTTTGAAATTTAAATTCGCCTAGTTTTTGAATTTTGTAAGTCCATAATAATATTTAGCCTTTTAGAATATTCAGTGTAATCAACAGGATTTTTATCATGCCATCAAAAGTGGAGATCCTTCTTTTACATCGTACCCAGGAACAGTTAGATTTCTTGAAAAAAGACGAATCGCCAGTAAATATGATCTTTCGGAGGCATATGCTTCTTTAACGAAGCAATAAATAAAGAATATTTTGGTCCAGTATTTGGTGACAAATAATGTTTTGGATAAAGTTGCTTTGGTTTCGATCAGTAAGTCTGTATCAGACTCTGATAAACACGTCAAGGAATTAAAATTAAAATACAAGATGGAATTACAGTTAAGAAAGCTTGAACATCAGAAAAAGGAAAGATAAATGCAGTTGCAGAAAGAAGAAAAACAAATTCAGTTACAATTCGAGAAAGAGGAGAAAAACAAGTGCAGTTGCAATTTGATAAAGAGAGAGAGAGAGAGAGAGAGAGAGAAACAAATGCAAATGAAGTTACAGAAATATCAAATGCGTTACATAAAGAAGAGAAACAAATAAAGTTGCAATTGGAGAAAGAGGAGAGAGAGACAGATGCAAATGCATAAAGAAGAGAGGGAATATGAGTTTATTGAAAAGCACATTCCCAATTTACAGTCAAATTCAAGTTTTGATGTTACTAGGAATATTAGGTTAGTGCACCCTTTTAGAGAAAAAAAGTAGACAAATATTTTCCTATATTTGAAATAATTACTGAAAATTTGAAATTGCCAAGGGAGCGTTGGACTCAATTACTGCAATGTGTATTTGCTGGTAAATCTAATGATACTTACAATTAACTCTCAGCATAGCAAAATGCCGACAACGGCTTAGTTAGGAAAAACATCTTAAAGGGTTATGAGTTAGTTCCTGAGGCTCATTAGCAAAAATTCAGGAACTATAAAAAGATGCTGGACAAACTCATATCAAATTTGCAAGAGAAAAATAGCAATATTTGGCAAGAACGTTGATCACGATTACGAAAATCTTAGACAACTCGTATTACTTGATGAGTTTAAAAACTGTATCCATAGTGACATGAAGACTTACCTTGATGAGCATAAGGTCGAAACCTTGGAAAATGCTGTTCATACTGCTGAAGAGTATGTCATAGCTCATAAAGATTCTTTTTTAAGCACGACTTTCACTAAGCCATTTTCTGGTAGAAAAGTATTTCATTATAATACGAGCCCTTCTAAATTTCAATCTGGCACAACTTTTATCAATAAAAGATCTGAAAAGCTTAATCAAGAATCCTTATCTTTTCCTACGTGTATCTATTGCAAAAGGAAGGGCATTTCTGATTGCTACAAATTGAACAATAAGCATCAGAATCAAACAGACATGTTCCAAAGATTTACTATTATTTCTAAAGTTCATGGTTACGGTCATGTATTGAAAGCAAAATATTTGTTTGGTCTAATAAACTCCAGTCAGATTTCATTATGGAGAATTATGATCATTCATGTCGAAGGATTCTATATTACTCTTGGGTGATTCAGCTAATCTCATCCCTATAAAAGTTTTAAGGGACAGAGGAGCTTCTCATAGTCTTTTATTATCAGGTACTTTGTCCTTTTCTGAGAAATCTTTTTCTAATGAGAGTGTTCTTATTCAGTGAGTAGAGTTAATGTTAATGTTCCTCTCCACTGTGTAAATGTGTCATCAAACTTAGTCGCAGGACCCGTCTTTAAGGGCATTCATTTATTACTAGGCAACGACCTATCTGGAGATAAGGTTGTGGTTAATCCGCTTGTAACTGACAAACCTTGTTTGGATCAGAAAGCTAACGCTATTGAAAAATAATTCCTTGATTTATTCCCAGTTGTGCAGTTACTATAGCTATGGCAAAGAAAGTATTTGAGAATGATGTTGATCAGGAAAGTATTCCTTGAGCTGACATATGTACTGCTCAAGCTGTTGATGATGTCACTTTCACGCCTTGTTTGGAGTAATCAAAGGGTATTGATCACAGTGATACTCTTTTAACTACTCATTCTCTTTATTCTAATCAGGGTGATAAACGAAAATCACTTGTCGTAGAATATAAAAATGATCTTGTGATCTCCTGGTTCCTTCAATGGGCCATTAGTGAAACTGAAGCCACCGAAGTACCTGTCTGTTATTTCAATAAAAATGGAATTCTTATGAGAAAATGGAGACCTCCCGAGGTACCTGCTGGCGACGACTGATTAGTGAACTATCCAATTGCAGTTGCAAAATCACACAGACCAAAAATACTTAGTCTGTCCCATGAAACTCCTTTGGCTGGTCATTGAGTGATTAATACGACTTATCACAAGATCTTGACTCACTTCTACTGGCCAAAAATCAAGTGATGTTTGTAAATACTTCAGATCTTGTAATCCTTGTCAAATGGTAGAAAAATCCAATCAGAAGATACCTAAGGCTCATCTGCAACCTATTCCTGCATTTGACGAACCATCCAGCAAAATAATGGTATATTGTATTGGTTTCGTACCTAAGACAAAGTCAGGTAACCAATACTTGTTGACCATAAGGTGAGCGTCAAGAAGATTTCAAGAGGCGATTCCTTCGAATAATATTAAAACTAAAATAATGCTGAAAGCTTTGATAAAGTTTCTACTTAATTTGGCCTTCCCAAATCTGTCCAATAGGGTTAAGGGTCAATTGTTCTGGTTGGAATTTTCCAAACTTATGGTTTGACAGAACTACAATGGAGAGAAGTTTTGAGTCTGGTAAAAAAAGTTCTGTCCTCTCGCTCATTCTTCAAAATTTTCTTCAATTTAGGTATTACGACCCTTACAAAGTTAAGAAGAAAATGAATGAGTTCAATTATAATAATAATACTCATGGGATGTAAATAAGTTATAGGAGTACTAGTATATTGAATGAGATAATCAGGTTAAACATGCAATTAATTTAGTTGTACCTGTCTCACTCGCTCAGGATTTAAGTGATGGAATACCATCAGACTCTACTGATTTTGGAATGACAAATCTTCAGCATTAAGAAATTGTGAAAGATCTGGACCAGAAACTTTGAAATTTGCAAAGCAAAAAAAAAAAAAAAAAAGAAGAAGAATGACCTTAAACAGATATTATTTGATTATGAGCACTTATTTCAAGATGTTCCTACAAAAACAAATAAAATTTTCCATAACGTTGAAATTGTTAATTCCAAACCTGTGAAACAGCACCCATACAGGATTAACCCTCTCAAACAAGAATACTTGAAAACATTCAATATTTGCTGGAGAACGATTTCATAAAACCGAGTAAAAGTTACTGGAGTTCAACATGTATACTTGTTCTGAAATCATATAAAACTTTCCGCATGTGGACAGATTACAGAAAAGTGAACAGTGTGACTAAACAGATTCATTTCCATTACCAAGAATCGATGACTGTATTGATAAAATCAGAAATGCAAAGTAGGTCACCAAATTTGATCTTCTGAAATGATTTTGGCAAATTCCGCTGACGGAAAGGGCGAAAGAAATTTGGCATTCGTGACTCAGGATGGACATTATCGATATAAAGTGATGCCGTTTGGGAATGGAGGGTTCGTCAAGTACTTTTCAACATTTAATGAACATGATTACGTTGATCTAGATAGTTGTTATGCTTACATTGATAATGTTATCATCTACAATGACACCTGAAAAGAACATTTAACGACAATTCGGAAATATATTGACAGACTCACTGATGCAAGTTTGACAATTAATTTATCTAAAAGTGAGTTTTTCCGTGATTGTGTAACATTTCTAGGACATATCGTGGGATATGGACAAGTTAAAATTATAAATGCTAAGGTCACGGATATCTCTGAATTCCCTGTGCCTATCAGTGAGAAAACAACTGACGCGATTGTTGTGTATGTCTGGATACTATCAGAAATTGTGTTCCAATTTTTCTGTAATTGCTGAAACCCTGACAAATTTATTGAGCAAGGAAACCAAGTTTCTTTGGACTGAAAAATGGCAGGAGGCTTTTGATAAATGAAAGGCCAAACTTAAGAGTGCACCGTTCTTACAACTTTTACAGTAATATAATATTGACATTAAGCACATCAAGGGAAAAGATAAATTTATAGCAGATGCACTTTCCCGTGTATAGAAATATATTATTTCGTGTGTACTTTGTATAATTCATAATATCGCTTCTTATATTATTTTGCTATACAAACCAGATGTATAATTGATCTATGGTCAAAAGAAAGCTTTACTATATAAATCTTCATTTTTTGGGGGGTGGGGGTGGAGTGTTATGTATGTTTAATTTAATTCAATTTAATTGTTTGTCTGTCAGATTTAAATTTTTATTATTCCATTACATGATACTGTAATGTAATTTTGTTTACTGGTATGATATTGTCCAGAATAGAGTGAAGTTCAGGTCAC
The DNA here is from genome assembly GCA_028554795.2 of Sinohyriopsis cumingii. NCBI lineage: Eukaryota > Metazoa > Mollusca > Bivalvia > Unionida > Unionidae > Sinohyriopsis > Sinohyriopsis cumingii. The sequence continues at coordinate 69,682,420 of CM068827.1, read as the reverse complement.
AGTTGGTAGACGTGATGTTTATCATGTAGCAAGCTTCCATTTCTTCTAGAAAACTGAACTCTTGACCTTCATCCGGGAATCTGTTTTGCGTTATAGTTTTATAGCTGATGTTATGATAAGAATTTGATCAGTTGGGCCTTACCACTTACAACTTCAAGTTGTTTTATATTGTGACCCGTTTGAGTTGAATTTTTTTAGTTTTCTTCAAGTTATTGAAATTCAGAGTGATTCGTTTCCATGGAAATACATAAGTGCTCTAATACTTCTTGGACAAAGACCTTCCTTGGAATTTATACAGAATTCAAAACCTGGAATATTATTTTCTGTGATTCATCAAGAGACTGTTCACATATCAGTACAACGCTGGCTGTCACAGACGTCATCTCCTTCCATATTAGATTCCAGCAGGATTTGAACTTTAATTCTCTTAGATCTTTTCATTGATATGACTTGTGTTTTTTAATTCTTTGATTATTTGTGGACTTAATTTGCAATACCATAAGTTTCATTTCTTTTTTCACTTAGTATTTTAGGGAAATAAATTATTTGTTTAATTTTACAAAGCTTGTTGTCTTCATTTTTTTCTGTTACTTATTTCAAGAGCATATATTCGCAACAGTAGGAGACAATTCATCCTCAAGCAGCATTGCTTTCTTGTCTTTTTCTTAATTGGATTAGTGCCGTTTTTTCTTTGCCATTTAATTGTTTTCAAACACCTGAAGGAATGATTTGATTCTGTTGAAATAACTTCAGTGTAATTTTTAAAGATGCAATAATCATAATGACAGTTACGGAAGCTTCTGTACCAGATATCGAGATTGCAGTTGTTCACACAACGCCTTTAAATTGGTTTTGCATTCTTTTCGATTTTTATATTTATGTCTTCGTTATTCTGCCAGGAAGAGTTATGCAACTCAGGAATCTATCTATCCTAATATTGTTACAACTGCAGCGTAACTGAGACAATTAAAAAATGTATAAGTGGGGTTGAGACTGAAAAACATTACTTTTATCCCGAATGACAAGTATTTAGAAACGAGAAACTCACTACACAGTGAGTTCCGATGTATGACGTTAGGGAGAAATGTTTCCAAAAAATCGGAGATCTAGTTGAAATACATACCGCATCCTCTCTGGTCATGACGAATCAGTTCATTGAAGAATATATACTACCACGTTTTCAAGCTGTTTAGTCAGCAAGCCGCTGTTTCTGAGCCAAAATAATATTCATAAGTATAATTTAAAAGTGTAAAGAATATTCTGGAATGCACAAATGAACCATTGTTCGTAAAGTCTCGTGTGCCTTACCCTGACATTGTTACAAGCGACACAGTGAATGTAGACAAGACCTCCGAAGAGCAATTGGTTCCACATATCAAAAGCAATTTCGACAGACTGTTTATTTCCAAAAACCACTATGGTAATTACTATCTGCACATAATTCACCAAATGAGACTAGAAGCCGTATGTGTAATGTAATTTAATTTAAGATTCCTTTTATCTATCCTATTGGTCTCTCATTTCAAGATCGCAGTCGAAGGACAAAGACACCAAATCAATTCTAAAGAAAATTATTCTTTCGTCAATCTTTACAGTGATGAATGTGAATCATTATGGGTGGTCCTTTCTAATCAATTGAAATAAGTAAAATTATCTGATCTTTTATATCGTCTTGACAATTGAATTGATTTCTCAATTATAGGAACTATCGGTGCTAGTGGAATTGGATTTGTCGCGTAGAATCGTTTTGGGTTCTTGAGAGATCTCAGATAATTATACTTCAGAAAGAAGGGATTTGCAATTTTGCAAAGAAAAAGTAAAAAATGAACTGGAGATTCCAAGTTCTATCTTCTTTCATTTAGAGACTTGGTTAACGTTTGCTCAACACGCAATCGACTAGATTTGGTATAAAGAAGATTGGATAAGAATGCTAATTTTAAAAATACGTATTATACGAGTTGAATTATTTGCATGTACTGAGGCAGCCTCGCCAGCAAAAGGTTGACATTATTCATGTTTATAAAAATGTTATTCGGTACGAGTGCAAAATAAATGTTTCACGCAAAAATAATTAAAAACGATAATTTATTAAAGAATCTGCAGTAATTGGCAATGAAAAATCTTTGAAGAATATTCGGATGTCTCGTTCTTAATGTATTTACTACTCATGACCTCTGATATTCATATATTGCTTCATTAGAAAATATTAACATGTTTATAATTCCTTACAACAAAAGTAATATGCTGTGGTATCATATAATATTATTTAATTTACATGTGAAAATTTATACGATGACAGGACATAATGCTTTGGTTAATTTTCTTCTTGCAAAAGAAATTCATTGTTTACCAAGCGTCTGCATATTTCATGAGGACTTTCTTTACAAAAGCTGAGAATTACTGGCTCATTTGTGTCATGCCTTCCAAACTGTTTGTCATATACACATATAGACACACTGATCTCTCTCCCTCTGTCTCTCTCTCTCTCTGTCTCTCTCTCTCTCTCTCTCTCTCTCTCTCTCTCTCTCTCTGTGGAATGACGGGTTGTGGTAGGGTTAGAATATCCTTTTCTAATACATGAATCTAAAACTTTATCAGATATTATAATTTTATGATATTCTTGGTTGATACTTCGCAAGCAATGATTGTTTTGTAAACGGACAATGACTTTCACGAAATCTTCTTGATATAACACTTATAACTTTTCAAGAAGAAATGCGTTGAATAAAGAAGAAACTTTATCGCAAATGAATTTATTTTTAATTTTATAATGTTTAGGAAATCATAGAAAAATAATTAACTCATTCTTGTGATAAATGAATAAAAATCATTTTGAGCTGAACAAAAACATAATGCTTTGACGTGAAGATAATTTCCGTTTGGACAATAATTCCTAGTTTTAGTTGCTGAAATAGGCATTCAAAGAAGTAAATTGAGGCTAGGACATTTTATCTACGTCATACAAGAAACCTATGTATAGATTAAAAGGTCTGTTTAAGCTACAGAGGAGTAACCAAAACTAATCTGCTAAGCACGTTTTTACATTAATTTCAATTAAGGTACAGCTTAGATTTGTTAACTAATGAAGTTATCCAAACGGATACTATCGAGTACCCAAGCTTATCAAGTTGTCCAAACGGATACTTTTGATTGCCCAAGCTTATCACGTTGTCCAAACGGATACGTTTGATTGCCCAAACCTATCACGTTGTCCAAAAGGATACTATTGATTGCCCAAGCTTATCAAATTATCCAATCGGATACCTTTGATAGGCAAAGCTTATCAAGTTATCCAAACGGATACTGTTGATTGCCCAAGCTTCTCAAGTTGTCCAAACGGATAATATTGATTGCCCAAGCTTATCAAGTTGTTCAAACGGATACTATTGATTGCCCAAGTTTATTAAGTTGTCCAAATGGATACTATTGAGTGCCCAAGCTTATCAAGTTGTCCAAACGGATGCTATTACGGTCTTTAGTGTACGGTAATATTATTCCAGTTCGGCTTCTGCCTAAGATTAAAAAAATAATATTGAGTGTTGTGTTAAACACTATCAGATACATTCATTGTGCGCTGCATTACGTTTTAGACTATTAAGGTGAGCTTCGATGTCTGTAGTTATCGTCATTGATTTGTTGTGATGTAATATGAAGAAAATAATTTCGTCAATATCACATGTGACCCTTGATGAAAAAGTAAAGTTTCATTAACCTTTTATCTCATTTTATCTTAAATCATCCATTAATTTTATTTTAATGTAACTTGGATTCCCCTTTTAAAGCTGATATCCAAATATATATATAATTCTTAATTTTGAAGCAAAATAATTTCCTTCTTAGTGTTTATATTTAGCAAGATGGGTTTATATCCCTATGGTTTCTGTGCAATTTTCTCTACTTGTAATTGACACTATATAGCCTTTACAGTACTGACATGCCGTTAAACGATAATACATACGATTACTTTCTAATTTTGCAAGCGAGTTATTTTTACTCTTTCAATTATAACATGTTACTACTCAACGGTCCTAAACTAAGTATCAGAGAAAGCAAAACCATTCAGTTAAGCGAAATTCTTTATATAATGTATATCCCTAGAATACAAAAGTGAAAACTTTAATGAAACTTATAGTATTGTGAATTAAATCCTAACTACCTCTAATTTCCATCACCCACGCACCTCAAAGTATAGTGTTCAAAACGAATTCATTATTTAAAGTGTTTATATTGTTACAAAATTGCAAAAAACTTGTGAAATATTGCATACTTGATATTAATTAGTTTCTTATATATATATCAACTGAAGCAACTTTTCAGTCATATCTCTACAATGTCAGCAGTGTGGTAATTTTAAGTGATGCCTTGTATTTGGACATCATGCCGCAAACAAAGAACATCATCCTAACACCAGACCGATCAGTCCCAATACTAACTTCTTAATGATGTAGCCGCTAGTACCATATTTTATGTCTTTTGTATGACTTGGCCGGAGGACGTACCCGCGACTTCCCGCAATCGAGGCGGAGGTTCTAACCACTTAGGCCACATTATCGGTCTGATTATATGTATATATGACATATGAATGCTTATATGTAATTAAAACATGTATGTAGCACTAGAAATATTTAATCAGAGCGCAACCTAGGCATTTTTGTATATTGGTTAGAGAAGATATGATTGATTACTGAGCGCTTTTAAGAACTCCAGTAAAAACATTAAACACACACACACACACACACATACTGTTGGATTAACTGCTTTCTTGAAATTATTGAAAGGAAATTAGTTTCCAATCCTAGATATCTTTAATATGTTTCTGTCAATGTTTGGGTTGACATTTATCTTAATGTTCGCATAAGTAATTGCTAATTCCATCAATTATCAGTTCCAGGAATCCATCACAGGAACTGATGCAACCTGTATCGATTCTTCGAAAAGGAAACGATCATCCAGCTCGTAATGCTGAAATAATTATGACAGATGAACTATAAGACGGTCCTTTTACCTTATTTATCGAGAAATAATCTCGATCAATATCTTATTAGGAAGTATTAATATCAACCACAAATCTCTGAAATTACTACCAGATAATGTTCTAACGCTAACTAATTAGAACCCTTAACTTCAAACCTGCAGTATATTTCAAATTTTGTCATTTCCTATTGTACAGTTTCTTAAAAAAACAATAAATTTATCAACTGTTGACGGTTTATTAAAATAACAGATCGCAATCCGTGAAATACTGGCATACACATGAAAATGTAACAAAAAGTCAATCAATCGGTGCTAATTCTTTGGATTAAATTAAAACATTTAGAGGGTGAAAACTGTCAAAGCACAAATTGAAGTGGACTGCAACGAGAAAACAGATAAATTACTACGTAGAATGAAATTTCGTGCAGCATAGCTTTGAACTGACATGATTTGGAGTTCCATCACCGTATATATGGGTTATTCAAGTATTATTTCTGAGTCGGTCATACTATTAGTCGATAAGGGAAAATGTTCAAGGTGAGTGGGTTATACTGTTAGTCGATAATGGAAAATGTTCGTGGTGAGTCGGTTATGCTGTTATTCAATAAGGGAAAATGTCCGAGGTGAGCCGGTTATGATGTTATTCGATAAGGGAAAATGTTCGAGGTGTATCAGATTACTGCTGTCGTATTTATCAAATGAATTCATATTTACTCTCTTCTTCTCTGGCGGAAAGCAGAGAACTCCGACAATTTCGGGATATTATTAGAGCTGGACTATGAAAATAATAAAGCTCACATTTCCTATCGATTCTGATGATACATTCCCACTACACATCTATAATGAGATAATATTATGTAGGATTGTATTGATATTTATATCAAATGTCTTTGCATTGTAATAATGTCCGTTTCTGACTATAATTATCTCGCTACAAAATAATATTAAAATTTTTCAAAGCCTGCATTGGAAGTGAATGTATCTTCATAATAATGATGTGCAAGTAAACAATTCTTACTTTTACAGTGAGGCTGTTTTGGAGTTCCAATAACACGGACCTGTACAACTCACGGTGTAAATGAAGATCATCTGAGTGTGTAAATAGACAGTAATTTGCAAACTCTTCCTACCAAGATTGTCTCTAACGCGGACGACCTAACATTTAGCAACACGAATAGTTTTATAGTGTTATTTAAACGCATTCAGATTGTATAATAAAAAAAAAATATGCTCTCTGTCTCTGTCTGTCTGTTTGTCTGTCTGTCTGTCTGTCTGTCTCTCTCTCTCTCTCTCTCTCTCTTGACTAATGATCCTATCATGGTAAAAGTAACAGACGGGCTGAGACGAACAGAGAAATTTCTACATTGGATTGTCAGGGCATTGTATGTATAAAACACGACTTCCCAAAAAAGAAAATTAATCAAAAGAATTTCAAATTAAAATTAAGTTAATTTCTTTTCAGTGGCATAAGAAATTACAATTTCGTAAATGACTTCCGCTAATATGTTCATTTACTATATTGTACACATTTACTTCGAGGTCATGACCCTTACGTTATTTGCATAGAAAGAAACGATATCCCGAATGTCAGATTGCATTAGAAGGGGAACATTTGGATGCTTTTATTAAAGAAAATCTTCGTCACTAAAACGTTTAGTAAAGTATAATGCATAAAAGTCAGGTTAATACAGGAGTAATGACAGAAATTGCAATCACAACGTGGTATGGACTGTCTAGATATTTTAAATTGTTTTAAATATTACCCCAACCCCGTCCCGCAAATTCCATAAATTGTACATTTGACAACTGTATACCATTGTATAATTGTATGGAACTGGTATGTATATCTATACCGTATCTTTAACTTTTGGTGCATGATTGTAAATTGGAATTAACTATAAAAATTCGTTAACAAGTTTAAAACTCACGCTTAACAATAAACATGAGTACAGTCAGGTGGGTTCTGTTGCGATGTAGGGATATATTAATATAGTGTGAAATATATGACGTGGGAAGTATTGCCACATAGATCGAGTAGGAAAATATTGCGACGCAGAGCCGTATGATACATATAACGTATAAGAAGTGAATAATTAATTAATTCCTATTCATATGCTCTTCTTTTAAAATCAGTCTGCAGATGTATTTAATGTTGTGTTTAGATATAATTTGAGAGGAAACATTTGTTTGTATTATTCATTGCTGCTCATTGACTTTGGCCGGCAGAGTCATGCCAAGGACTTATAAAAATGGTACTAGCAGCTGCCTTTCTTGGCGCTCAGCATTAAGAGGTTGGTGTTAGGATTGGTCGGCCTGGCGTCAGGATAATGTGACTTGGTAGAACATAATGCCATATGTCCGCGGCATGCTGCCTCAGTGCTAGATTTCACAACTAACTGCCGCACTGTAAATATCAAAGCAATATGACAAAACAGGTTAAATAAATGTCGAAAATCTAAATAACACACACACACACACACACACACACACAGACTTTGCATGAAAAATGTTATTCTGGGATTATTGTGAATTCATTCAAAAAAGTTTTGGACCATGCCCTTGTGACACGTCAAGACTGTTGTCACTTCACCATATTCCAGGATATCAGCATATGAACACATTCAAGACACGGATTTCCTTCGGAACACTCTGTTCGTTTGGACTTGTGATAGCCCTTTTTAGGACATTTTGGGATGTAATTCTTAATACGGGAAGTTCTTCTTATAATTTCATTTAATAACTTTGATAATTAGATAATTAAATTATTTGCTAAGTTTTACACACGTTGTATGCTTGCTTCTGTATGTTACTTTGTTTAAGACCACATAGTCTTACAAGGATCCTACCATTTAATTTTCGGGGGTGGGGGTAAGGTGTTGGCTATAAATTTTTAATAAGAAAATGTCCAAATGTCAAAAAGTCAGAAAAACAAATTTCGCTCTGATATATAGCACAAACAAAGCTATACCCCATCATATTATTTAAAACCGCTCCGGTGTCCTAGTGGTTAGAGCGTCCGCCCCGATTGCGGGAGGTCGTGGGTTCGATCCCCGGCCGAGTCATGCCAAAGACTTAAAATAATGGCGCTCAGCATTAAGAGGTTAGTGTTAGGAGTGGTCGGCCTGGTGTCAGGATAATGTGACTGGGTGGGACATCATGATACACGTCTGCGGCATGATGCCCCAGTGCTAGACATCACTATAAACTGTCACTCTGCAGACATCTTAGCGATATGACTGAAAAATTCTTAAACTACGTTAAAAATCCAAATCACACACACACACACACACACGCGCGCGCGCGCATTATTTAGTAGAAAAATATCCTTATGGTAAAAAAGAATATCCTGGCTAGGTGGAAAACCACAGGCCTCGCACTCCTCCAAAAATGAAATGGTCCATCCCTAATTTAATATGAATTGAAGTAATCATTTATCCTTCTGTATATCTGTTCGTTCCGAATCTGTTTAATACACCTCGCTCGAACGTTATACTTTATCGTGTAAAGGTATAGTGTTATAATTGCATGTTATTAAATCAAATTAACATTACATATTGTATTCTGTTAAGCATGGACCTGTTCGACAAAAATCTTATTAATATTTTGGAGGTAAAAGCACACATTTCTATACCTGTGTAGACAATTTTAATATCTTCTCAAGAAAAAATAACATTTGAATTTATTAACTGTTTCGACTTGTGCATCCTATTTATAAATCATGTTTGCATAATGTCGCTAAGATGCACGAGGGCGATCTATGAGTCTTGCCTTGCATGTTTGTATGCATATTGTGAGATTTTGTTTTTTTCATGCAATCAGTAAGGATGACATTGTACAATCTTTCACTTCTATTATACTATATATCCATAAATGCTTGTATCTTACATTCTGTGACATTGTCTGACATGCTTCATGACATCATTTCTAGTATGAGTCATGATGATCCTGCTTTTAAAGATGTATGACATCCAGAAACGTTGAGCTAAATAATCATGTAAATATTTGCAAGTGTGAGAAAGTCCTATGTGATATTTGACTACACAGAGATGATGAGTATTCAAGATATATCTGATGATTCACCAATCGATAAAAGTCAGCTGAATCCATTAGAATCACTATGTACCACGAAGCCATCTTAATACTTATTGCTTGACAAATCTGAAATTGCAGTATTGTTTAAAGCTTGACGATTCATATACTTTTTCAATTCTACATCAGTTCCATGCTGGTATTCAAAACTAACTCAATAAATGCTTTATTTCCTTGTCTAAGAGTTATATTTGTATTTCCATGGATACCATGACAACAACATAGGGCATCCATATATATTTTTCAATGGCAAAATTTGTGAGCATAGGGATAGTGAACCGAAAAGAGAGATCAAGGCATATATAGAGTTCCAATAGCAACGATTCTTATAGGTGTCAGAACAGAACCGATAAAATGAAAGAAATAAACAGAAGTAATAAAAACATTTTGAAGATATATTATACGTTTTCGGAAATACTGACCGATTATGACTGAAATTCAGCTTGCCTTCCTTTGTTCAATAATCATGGCTCCTAATGTGCAAAATAATAGAGGGCAGAGATGGGCAAGGGAATTTATAAACATGGCAATATATTTTGTACAACAGAAATCCCTCAGCTCATAATTTCATTTGCTTTCACGGTTTCCCGCACTTACTGGCAAGGCACTTGCCCCTCCCCCCCCCCATCCCCGACTTCACCTTTAAAAATTGTTTGGTCTTTATCCGTAACAACTAATAGCTGACCACTACACCACTACATGTTTGCTCCACCCACCTCCGAAAAAAGTTCCGCCGGCGCCCCTGTTTGCTCTGGTGTTAGTGCTTCATGTTTTCGAGATCAACCGGATGTTCAGCAATGATAGTTTGAACTGTGGTTAACCTACTTCCTTGGTCACATCATGCAGCTGACACTTCTACCCTAAGAGAGAACATTTCATCAATTTCTAAAATCCTTTTGCTCGAAAAGGTCAAAGTTATCAGAACCAGAACCTTTTTCATCATCAAAGTCAACACTGAACTCATCTAGTAGAGTTACAAATATTATACATCATTTATTATAGAATCAATATGTGTAAACACTGCATGGAAGCAGAGTTTGGCATTGAAATTGATAATACTTTGCCCATGTTATTTTTCGCAGTATCACACCTAACTGACCTGATGAAAAATATTTGAGAGCTCAACTTACACATGGAATAAGTTAACCCCGGTGCTTGCTAAATGGTAATGCTAAAATATAGTATAAGTGAGATTGTATGCTCTGTGGCTATGGTCTATTTCTCAGTGGAAGTATAAACAGAAACAAACTTCTTTTATTTCCAGTCAACTTATTTTGAAAATCAACTGTTACAGAGTCTTCATTCTTTTTCACAACCTTACACTGTAAACTACTGACCAAAGTCAAGCTTAAGTTATTTACTCCCATAACCGAACATCCTATTTTCAAGAGAAACACTTTTGGAGCACACAACTTATTGCATTTATCATTGTCACCCTTATCTGTTCATTGTTTAGATTTTGATACACCATTCATTTCCATCAGTTTGTGTGCACTGTATATCTCACAATCCAAATTCCGTCCCAGAAGTCTTCTAGTGTTACCTCCAGGGTGAAATGGTCTCTGGAGCCTCAAAAATATTTCTTTTTATCTTCACTGAGTGTCCTGTTTGAAACATATTTAGTATTCTTGACGAAATCCAGTTAATCTTGTCTTTTGACTAATCAAGAACAATTTTATACCCAAATACCTTGTGAAAAATGGTGGGCTTGAAACAGTATTCACCAGAGTCACGTGTCAATGGATCAGGTAAATGTGGAAAAAATCCTCACTAGGAATAATGTGTATGCGTCCTAAATGCAGCATGAAACTGTAATCATTCTACGTGCAGACTCAAAGCTGTTCAAACAATTTCAATGACAACATATAAATTTATAATCAAACAGTCTGTTTTAATAATACTTGGCATGTGTGAATGAAAATGTTCATCAGTGAGTAGTTTTTGACATAGTTCATCACTGTCACATCTTCAATCGCCAACACCAGACTAAGTGTGCACTGTGCTGAAATGTTTTAGCAGTTTCACATTTAGTGGTACAATGGCTGTTCTGAAGTTTCACATTAAGTGATGTAGTACCCGTTGTGCCAGTTTCACGTTAGCTATGCAATTCCCGTTGTGCCAGTTTCACGTTAGCTATGCAATTCCCGTTGTGCCACTTTCACACTAGCTGTGCAATACACCTTAGCTCTGCGGTGCCCGTTGTGCCAGTTTCACGTCTGCTCTGGAATGCCGGTTGCGCCAGTTTCACATTAGCTGTGCAATACACCTTAGCTCTGCGGTGCCCCTTGTGCCAGTTTCACGTCTGCTCTGCAATGCCCGTTGTGCCAGTTTCACATTAGTTTTACAATAAATGTTAGCCCTGCAATGCCCGTTGAACCATTTTCACGTTAGCTCTGAAATGACCATTGTGCCAGTTTCACGTTATCTCTGTAATATATGTTGTGCTAGTTTCACATTCAGTATTGTAATGAATTTTATGCCAGTTTCACATTAAGTGTTGTAATGCCTCTTGTGCCACTTTTACATTCAGTGTTGAAATGCCAGTCTTGCCAGTTTCACATTTAGTAGTGTAATGACTGCTGTGCCAGTTTCACATTAAGTGTTGTAATGCCTCTTGTGCCATTTTTACATTCAGTGTTGAAATGCCAGTCTTGCCAGTTTCAGATTTAGTAGTGTAATGACTGTTGTGCCAGTTTCACATTAAGTGTTGTAATGCCTCTTGTGCCATTTTTACATTCAGTGTTGAAATGCCAGTCTTGCCAGTTTCAGATTTAGTAGTGTAATGACTGTTGTGCCAGTTTCACATTAAGTGTTGTAATGCCTCTTGTGCCATTTTTACATTCAGTGTTGAAATGCCAGTCTTGCCAGTTTCACATTTAGTAGTGTAATGACTGCTGTGCCAGTTTCACATTAAGTGTTGTAATGCCTCTTGTGCCATTTTTACATTCAGTGTTGAAATGCCAGTCTTGCCAGTTTCACATTTAGTAGTGTAATGACTTTTATGCCAGTTTCACATTAAGTGTTGTAATGCCTCTTGTGCCACTTTTACATTCAGTGTTGAAATGCCAGTCTTGCCAGTTTCAGATTTAGTAGTGTAATGACTGTTGTGCCAGTTTCACATTAAGTGTTGTAATGCCTCTTGTGCCATTTTTACATTCAGTGTTGAAATGCCAGTCTTGCCAGTTTCAGATTTAGTAGTGTAATGACTGTTGTGCCAGTTTCACATTAAGTGTTGTAATGCCTCTTGTGCCATTTTTACATTCAGTGTTGAAATGCCAGTCTTGCCAGTTTCACATTTAGTAGCTTAATGACTGTTGTGCCGGTTACACCGACATTCTCATCTGTGCAGGTCACATGTTTTGAATTTCTTTCCCCAAGAAACGATTTTCTGTCCCAAGGTTTCTTAACGCAATTTTAATATGGCCCCCTTAAGATCTTTGAAAATCAATTGTGCTGTATTCATTTTCCATTCATGGTACACACAGTACTAAAACTTTACTATTAAAAAAATTAACTTCAGATACACTCAGTAAATAGCAGAATAAATAATATGTATCAGCTCCGAGAGTGTCACAATTACTACCAATCAACAATATTGACAAAACATTTAAAAAATTAACACCACCGGCAACCCTAAAGCATGCACCTGCATTGGCCATTATTCATGCCAATTGTGATCAAACAATACATAGTAAAAAAATAATATGTGTGCATTTGTTTGCATTTCTTTTAAAAATATTTGTTAAGCACACCCAACTCCGACCCACGCACTTCAAAATTTGATGCTTTGGAGTTATCTTAAGCTTATTATAACAGCGATACATTTCGAATATAATATTGCATGTGGGTATGCAAACAAGTGAAAATTAATTACACAATAATTAAATAAGTTCTACTTTTTGTTCATTGACATCGTAAATATTCTCATTTATATATTAGAATACATATCTATGAAGCATTTAATATTAACAATTCTTAATAATTTCAAAGTTACGTCTCAGTTTATGTCGGGAATATTTTACCTGTCCGCTGAATAAGTACATAATAAACAATGTTAATTTCACACACTCAACCCAGGCCGAACCATATAACAGTGTACAAAACAATATGAAAGTATTACCAATCTATGTACAGTTCTCAAAATTTTACAGCTTCAGTTGTGAGTTTCCCAGCAAATGTCACAAAGACTGAGTAAATCGGGACATTGTTCGTAATAACATCGGTAGTGGTTGTAGGAATACACATGTATTTAATGAGTTTCGTGATTGAAGACGTGCACCACATATTTTGCGACAGAAAAGGTCGACAATGTTTTGATTATAGTTTCGAGTAGTTCCGAATATAGTTTTCAGTGGCGGAGAATTCCATACTAGGTTTATGTCTCGATTTGACGGAAAATATCGAACATATTCCGATTGTGATTGATTGAATGTACCGATAGTAACAAAGGTCAGCCATTTACATTCAGTCGGAGAAACAACTTGAAATGACCGAGGATGTTACGATTGCACATACACGGCACCAATTCTCATTCGGTGCATCTTGGTCAATAATTAGGTATTTGCCGAGTTAGGTAGAGATGTTGCAATTGGGCAAAATAATTATTGAAAAGGCTCGCTGAAAGAAAGAGTCGATCGATGAAGCAATCACGATCTCATTCACTCCGAAGTAAACCAAAATGCTCCATCCCGGGTTATAGTAGAAAAGACACGATTAAACTGAGAAACTTCCAGTAAAAGTGGCCTTATAAAATCTCTACGTTATTTAAGTTGTACATGGGAAACGGTTTTTAATGTCATCTTTAAGGTGCTCTGAGTTATGAGTGTCTAAACGAGCAGACGGTAAAATACAATTAACATGGAATGATCGATGGATCAGATTTTCAAACCGCGAATGTTATCTTGTGTTAACTCATAAGCGTCTCTTGTATCTATTTAATCAATTTGAATAAAATAGAAGACCAGGAAAAGAAGCAACTTAATAATTTCGAATAAGATTGAAAGCAATAGCTGCATAACTACATTTTGTTGCGGACATATCAAGCAAGAATGTGAAGAGTTGCCGCTTTTCTCTAATGCAACTTTTTGTACTCAGTCTTAACACGGCTTGACATCAGATTCTTTCTTTCTTTTATTTTTTTTATCATCATCATCATGATAATGATCATGATCATCAGTAGTAAGGTGCGGCACTAGAGCCTCAATGGGAATTAGCATTACAGAGACCCCTGGGCAAATATAGCCTCAATGGAAATTTAACATGGAGAAAAATCGTGGGCAAATATAGCCTCAAGGGGAATTTAACATGGGAAATAGTCTTGGGCCACTATAGCCTCAAGGGGAATTGAATATGGGAAAAAAGTCTTGGGCCACTATAGCCTCAAGGGAATTGAAGATGGGATTTTTTTAAATTTTTTTTTAAAAATTTTTTTGAATTTAAATTTAAATTTAAAAAAGGGGTAGGCAATTGAAAGGCTATCTCTTTTCGAGAAATATGGCTGGCCCTGAAAAGGGCCTTTGGGTTTATGTTAATATTAATATTAACATAGATGGCATCTGTCACATCTTCTTCTTCTTCTTCTCAAACTCCTTCTAACTGCCGGTCCATACACAAGTACCCTCTTGAGACATCCTTGTCTTTCTATGTAAACTCTCCTCATCCATTGACTAGTATCTGTCCTATCAACAACAGTCCACTTGGACCTGACATACATGAGCATGTCCGTCCTAAACATCATGGAAGACACAAGGGTGGATGACTCAACTGTGGTCCACATCTTGAAGCGACGAGAATAGGTGAATCAATGCAGTGAACTGCGCTTATTTATAGGTACAGGAAGGGTTGAAACGGATTGAATTCATTCACCAATCCGAACACGCGTTACAAAATTCAGTCAGCTCGCATCCAATCCGAAGAGAGCAGTCTGTGACGTCACGTGGTCTATATAGATTCGTTAGCGCTTGTGTGCAGTCAATCTATGCGACAGTGATTCAACATGACGGAAACTCAGAAAACGATCCATTGGGGTGCACCAGCAGGGGAGACTGTCCAAGGGAACCCGGACTTACTTTCAGAAGAGGTACATTGGGATTTTGTGGATTTTCTTACCTCGCAAGAATTTGTTCCGGAACCTTCGTTACCTTCTTCATTACCGCAAGTGGAGAATTTTAGACAGAGACAGAAAGAAGAATTGGAGAAATTTATGCAACGACAAAAGGAAGCGGAACAAGCTTTTCTCATACAGCAAAAGCAACAGCAACAAGAAGAGGAAAGAAAAAAGCAACAGCAACAACAGCAAGAAGAAGTAGCAGCAAAGAAACAAGAGGGTGAAAATCAAACGGCTACGGTACTGTTGGACATTTTAGCGGAGTTAAGAAGTCTGAAACAAATTTATCAGACTTCTTTATCACGACCGAAGAGAATACGACCTTCCCCAGCTAAACACGCCAACCCTGTGACTAAGCCTATCGTACCACCCTTAGTGATTTCAACCCAATCATCAGAAGTAGGCCTCGGCCGTGGCAAAGGCTTAAGGCAGTTAAAGTTGATTGGTTAAACTCACCCCTACACCAAAATAAAAAGGCCCTTTTCAGGGCCACCCACTTCTCTCGAAAAGAGATAGCCTTTCAATTTGCCAATAACTCAAAAATCAACAAAAAAAAAAAACAAACCATTTTACCCTTATAGTACATGTCTGTGTATGAGTGCGTGAGTGTAGCTTCTTATTTTAAAATCAAAATTCAAAGACACTTACCTTATGTCATTCATGTATTCTTTTATCCATTTTTTACAATCCAATTCACAATTCACCACAGAACATTTTAATTAAAAGTTCATTGACTTCTTCTTTCTCCTTGTTTAGTCTCTCTGTTTTTTGAATTTCTTCACCGTTTTTTCCTCATTTTCTTCCCTTCTTCTTTTCTTCTCCTGTTTCTTTGCTTCTTTTAAATAGAATTGTCTTCTTTGTTCCTCTTCTTCCTCTGAAGAATCCCTCTCTTCTTTCGAAGAATCCCTCTCTTCTTCCGAAGAATCCCTCTCTTCTTCTGAAGAATCCTTCTTTTCTTCTGACTCCTCTTGTTTCTTTTTTGGGCAATCTGGAGACCAATGTCCTTTTTCTTTACAATAATAACAGGTATCTTGACTTTTGTCTTTTTTAGCCCCTGTTTTTGTTCTTTTTTGACGGTCTGGACACTCTGAAGACCAATGCCCTTTCTTCTGACAGATATAGCAAGTATCTTGACTTTTATCTCGAAAGGAAGGATAGTAGTTCGTCGGCTGGTCTGAAGAGAATTTTCTAATGACCCCTCGCAAAGCTCTGACGAAACGTTCCATCTGGGTAGTCTCTTCCGTCGTTGTGCTCGGCTTGAGAGTGAAATGAATAGTGAAAGAACAAGACACACACCCTTTTATATACGCTGGTCTGCCATGACTATAAATTAGTCTATGGTGTTTACACTTGAGTCATTTGACGTTTTGCACTCAAGATGAAACGATCCTATTCATTCGAGAAGAAAGAAGAAGAAGAAAGTAAGAGGCAGAAACGTGATCTATCGCCTCGTACCAGAGCTGAAATCTTGGCACAAATTCATGCCAGTGATTTTGAAGAGGACATGAGTGAACCAGAATTTGAAACCTCTAAACCAAGTTCGTCACCCTTAGTCAACCCTGAAAAATACTATTCCATTCGAGAGACGGAAAAGCGCTCCTCTAGAAAATTTAGAACCACGGCTTATACCTACACGGTGAAGTTTAAAGATTTCAAGGCCGACGTACCCTTGGAGAAAGCAGAAGGGTTTATCACCGAGATGTGGGATTCTTTGCTCACCGCACTCAAGCGACAATGTCAACCCAAAGAAGACGATCGCTTGACACTATCCATAGATCACGACGGTTTGAAATCCCCTGTTTGGATCGAGTTTAGCAGACCCGCAGAACTAACCCCTTCCAAAATCATGGACAAGATTCAACACGTACAACAATCTAATGACCAGTTTGACATCACCGATGGTAAAGCCACACTGAAAATGGCTCACGTCTCTCTTCCTCAAGGGACTGGACGCAAAAAGATGTTATTGGTGAACGAGCTTCGCAGCATTAAGCGTAGCCTTGTCCAAATTCACAATCCTCAAGACCAGATGTGTTTAGCTCGAGCCATCGTGGTGGGACGAACCTATGCCAACAAGAACGACACGGCAGAATGGAAAAGAGCCTGGAAAACTATTCGACAATCGGACCTAGCCAAACAACGAAACGAAGTAGAAGTCCTGTTGCAACAAGCCGGACTGTCCAAAGACACACCCTGTGGCATTCCTGAGATGCAAAGATTGCAAGATGCCCTAGCTCCACGCTACACCTTGAAAGTGCACCCTCAAGAAGTGCGCGGACCTCTGTTGTTTCGAGGCCAAGACTTTAAGGACGGAAAATACATTCATGTCTATCATCACGATGACCATTTCGATACCATTACCAGTATCACCGGATTCCTGGGATACAGTTATTACTGTGAGAAATGTGACTATGGCCATAATGATCGAGAGCAACACAAGCATTGTGGATGGAAATGCCCAGGATGTTTGGCCTCTCCACCCTGTCTGAGCGAAGGACCAGTGCCTTGTTCGACTTGTCTGCGCACGTTTGTCAGCCCTACCTGTTACCAACAACATTTGAAAACACAAGGTTCACAGAAGAAATGTGCTTGTCAACTGCTGAGATTGTGCCCTACCTGTGGACAAGGCATACTTACCAATAATGCCAAGGCACACGTATGTCGAGGAAAGAAAAAATGTCACATTTGTCACCACATCGTGGACTTGGAACACGAATGCTACGTGCAAAAATACCAACCCCCACCAGAGAAAGAGGACGGTCACAAGAAGAAAGGTAATTTCATCTTTTTCGATTTCGAATGCATGCAAGAGACTGGCATTCACATTCCTAATTTCTGCGTGGCTCATCGAGCGTGCGAGAAGTACATTCAAGAACCTATCTTCAGTCATTGCCCTCACTGCAGCAAGATTCCTGGAGGACGTGAAAAAATCTTTCGGGGACCGAACACGTTAGCCGATTTTGCCCAATGGGTCTTAGACCCCATCGACAAGACGTGGAGCCAAGAGGACATCGAACGTTACGGAGATTGTCATCGTCATGCCACGGTGATGGCTCACAATTTCTCCGGATACGATGGACAGTTTCTTCTCAGATACTATACGGAACAAGGCACCGAACGTCCTAAAGTGACTTTGAACGGAGCCAAAATCATTTTCATGCAAGTGGGACAAGTGCAGTTTAAAGATTCGATGAGCTATTTGGCCATGCCTTTGAGTCGAATGCCTAAAACGTTTGGAATGACAGAAATGGCTAAAGGGTACTTTCCATACTTTTTCAATACGGAAGCCAATCAACACGCCGTTCTACCCCATTTGCCTGAGGCTCACTATTACGACCCCGACAACATGCGTACCGAACAACGAGAAGCTTTCTACGGTTGGTACCAGGCTCACGCCTCGGACCCTTTCGACTTTCAGGAAGAAATGCTAAAGTATTGTCGTTCCGACGTGGACATTTTACGACGTTGCTGTGGAAAATTTCGAGAACTGTTCATGGAACACGGAGGGGTCGATCGTTTGAGAGAAGCTTGCACCATTGCCAAAGCGTGTTCCCTAGTGTACCGACAACGATTCATGCCTGAAAACACCGTAGCTGTCATCAGTCCTCAAACGACCCACTATGTCAAGCGTCAATACTCGGTCAAAGCCCTACGCTGGTTACATTACTTGTGCGACAAGGAAGACAAATGGATTCAGCATGCCCGCAACGGAGGGGGTGAAAAGACCATCGGAACGTATTCGGTCGATGGCTGCGACTTAGAAAACCCCAAGATCGTGTACGAGTTTAACGGCTGCTTATTTCACGGATGTCCCGTCTGTTACCCTGACCGTAGCACTAAAAATCAGTTTTTACAACGAACCATGGAAGACTTGTACCAGGACACTTGTCAGCGGCGCCTAAAGTTAGAACAGCAAGGATACCAAGTGGTGGAAATGTGGGAACACGAGTACGATCACCGTATGAAAACCGATCCCGAGTTTAAACGCCTCGTGGAAAGTTACCAGTTCATGGACCCGTTGAACCCGAGGGATAGTTTGTACGGAGGAAGGACCAATGCCACCTGTTTGCTGTACCAAGCCGACGAAGAGAAAGGAGAAGAAATCAAATACTTGGACGTGAGTAGTGAAGGGGGTTAGATTAGCGACAATGGGAATTAGCATTAAAAACACCCTTGGGTCAGATTAGCGACAAGGGAAATTTAACATGGAGAAAAATCGTGGGTCAGATTAGCGACAAGGGAAATTAACATGGAGAAAAAAAAATCGTGGGTCTGTCTAGCGACAAAAAAGGAAATTAAACAGGGTGGGTCTTTATAGCGTCAAGGGAAATTGAACATGGGATTTTTTTTAAAAAAAAAAAATAAAATATAAAAAAGGGGTAGGCAATGGAAAGGCTATCTCTCTTCGAGAAATATGGCTGGCCCTGAAAAGGGCCTTTGGGTTTATGTTAATGTATTCATTAACATAAAAGGCACCGCATTGGTCTTCTTCTTGTCCTTAGGCTGCGTCTCACTGTTGGTCCGTAAATCAGCACTCTTTTCAGGCATCCTTGTCTTTCGACGTAGATCCTACGTATCCACAGGCTGGTGTTTGTCCTGTGGACAACGGTCCATTTGGATCGGACATACATGAGCATGTCCGTCCGGAACATCATGGAAGACACAAGCGTAGAAGATTGCACATCGGTCCACATCTTGAAGCGACGAGAACAGGTGAATCAATGCACTGAACTGCGCTTATTTATAGGTACAGGTAGGATTGAAACGGATTGAGTTCATTCACCAATCCGGACACGCGTTACAAAATTCAGTCAGCCCGCATCCAATCCGAAGAGAGCAGTCTGTGACGTCTGTTGGTCTATATAGATTCGCTAGCGCTTGTGTGCAGTCAATCTATGCGACAGTGATTCAACATGACAGAAACTCAGAAAACGATCCATTGGGCTGCACCAACAGGGGAGACTGCCCAAGGGAACCCGGACTTACTTTCAGAAGAGGTGAATTGGGATTTTGTGGATTTTCTCTCCTCACAAGAATTTGTTCCGGAACCTTCGTTACCTTCTTCATTACCGCAAGTGGAGAATTTTAGACAGAGACAGAAAGAAGAATTGGAGAAATTTATACAACGACAAAAGGAAGCGGAACAGGCTTTTCTCCTACAGCAACAGCAAGAAGAAGAGGTAAGAAAAAAAACAACAGCAGCAACAGCAAGAAGAAGAAGTAGCAGCAAAGAAACAAGAGGGTGAAAATCAAACGGTCACGGTACTGTTGGACATTTTGGCGGAGTTAAGAAGTCTGAAACAAATGTATCAGACTTCTTTATTACGACCGAAGAGAATACGACCTTCCCGAGCTAAACACGTCAACCCTGTGACTAAGCCTACCGTACCACCCTTAGTGATTTCAACTCAATCATTATCATCATCATCAACATTACGCAGTCCAGAAGTAGGCCTTGGCCGTGGCAAAGGCTTAAGGCAGTTAAAGTTGATTGCTTAAACTCACCCCTTCACCATGAAGAAAAAGGCCCTTTTCAGGGCCACCCACATTTCTCGAAAAGAAATACAATTTCAATTTGCCAATAACTCAAAAAAACCCACCCATTTTACCCTTATAATACGTGTCTGTGTATGAGTGCGTGAGTGTACGTTCTTATTTTAAAATCAAAACTCAAAGACACTTACCTTATATCATTCATTTATTCTTTTATCCATTTTTTACAATCCAATTCACAATTCACAAGACCACACTTTAATAAAAAGTTCATTGATTTCTTCTTTCTCCTTGTTTAGTCTCTCTGTTTTTTAAATTTCTTCACCGTCTTTTCCTCATTTTCTTCCCTTCTTCTTTTCTTCTTCTCCTGTTTCTTTGCCTCTTGTAAATAGAATTGTCTTCTTTCTTCCTCTTCTTCCTCTGAAGAATCCCTCTCTTCTTCCGAAGAATCCCTCTCTTCTTCTGAAGAATCCTTCTTTTCTTCTGACTCCTCTTGTTTCTTTTTTGGGCAATCTGGAGACCAATGTCCTTTTTCTTTACAATAATAACAGGTATCTTGACTTTTGTCTTTTTTAGTCCCTGTTTTTGTTCTTTTTTGACGGTCTGGACACTCTGAAGACCAATGCCCTTTCTTCTGACAGATATAGCAAGTATCTTGACTTTTATCTCGAAAGGAAGGATAGTAGTCCGTAGGCTGGTCTGAAGAGAATTTTCTAATGACCCCTCGCAAAGCTCTGACGAAACGTTCCATCTGGTTAGTCTCTTCCATCGTTGTGCTCGGCTTGAGAGTGAAATGAATAGTGAAAGGACAAGACACACACCCTTTTATATACGCTGGTCTGCTATGACTATAAAGTAGCTCATGGTGTTTGACCTTGAGTCATTTGACTTTTTGCTTTCAAGATGAAACGATCTAATTCATTCGAGAAGAAAGAAGAAGAAGAAAGTAAGAGGCAGAAACGTGATCTATCGCCTCCTACCAGGGCTGAAATCTTGGCACAAATTCATGCCAGTGATTTTGAAGAGGACATGAGTGAACCAGAATCAGAACCCTCTAAACCAAGTTCACCACCCTTAGTCAACCCTGAAAAGTACTATTCCATTCGAGAGACGGAAAAGCGCTCCTCTAGGAAATTTAGAACCACGGCTTACAAATACACAGTGAAGTTTAAAGATTTCAAGGCTGAAGTGCCGTTAGAGAAAGCAGAAGTGTTCATCACTGAGGTGTGGGATTCTTTGCTCACTGCACTCAAGCGACAATGTCAACCCAAAGAAGACGATCGCTTGAGACTTTCCATACAACACGACGGTTTGAAATCTCCTGTTTGGATCGAGTTTAGCACCCCTGCAGAATTGACCGCTTCCAAAGTCATGGGACAAGATTCAACACGTGCAACAATCCAACGACCAGTTTGACATCACCGATGGTAAAGCCACACTGGACATGACCCACGTCTCTCCTCCTCAAGGGACTGGATGCAAAAAGATGTTATTGGTGAACGACCTTCGCAGCACCAAAAAGAGTCTCGTCCAAATTAACAACCCTCAGGACCAGATGTGTTTAGCCCGTGCCATCGTGGTGGGACGAACCTATGCCAACAAGAACGACACGGTAGAATGGAAAAGAACCTGGAAAACTATTCAACGATGCGATCGAGCCAAACAACGAAACGAAGCAGAACTCCTGTTGCAACAAGCTGGCCTGTCCAAAGACACACCCTGTGGCATTCCTGAAATGCGAAAATTGCAAGATGTCCTAGCTCCACGATACACCTTGAAAGTGCACCCTCAAGAAATGAGCGGACCTCTGTTGTTTCGAGGCCAAGATTTTAAGGACGGAAAATACATTCACCTTTATCATCACGATGAACATTTCGATACCATTACCAGTATCACCGGATTCCTGGGATATGTTTATTATTGTGAGAAATGTGACCATGGTTATAACAATCG
The DNA here is from genome assembly GCA_028554795.2 of Sinohyriopsis cumingii. Classification (NCBI taxonomy): domain Eukaryota; kingdom Metazoa; phylum Mollusca; class Bivalvia; order Unionida; family Unionidae; genus Sinohyriopsis; species Sinohyriopsis cumingii. The sequence goes on along the minus strand of CM068827.1, from coordinate 69,659,805 downwards.
AGTGCAACACAAGCATTGTGGATTGAAATGCTCAGGATGTTTGGCCTCTTCACCCTGTCTGAGCGAAGAACCAGTGCCTTGTTCAACTTGTCTGCGCACGTTTGTCAGCCCTACCTGTTACCAACAACATTTGAAGACGCAAGGTTCACAGAAGAAATGCGCTTGTCAACTGCTGAGATTGTGCCCCGCGTGTGGACAAGTCATACGTACCAAAAATACCAAGGCACACGTATGTTCAGGAAAGAAAAAATGTCACATTTGTCACCACATCGTGGACTTGGAACACCAATGTTACGTGCAAAAATACCAACCCCCACCAGAGAAAGAGGACGGTCACAAGAAGAAAGGCAATTTCATCTTTTTCGATTTCGAATGCATGCAAGAGACTGGCATTCACATTCCTAATTTCTGCGTGGCTCATCGAGCGTGCGAGAAGTGCATTCAAGAACCTATCTTCAGTCATTGCCCTCACTGCAGCAAAATTCCTGGAGGGCGTGAAAAAATCTTTCGAGGACCGAACACGTTAGCCGATTTTGCCCAATGGGTCTTAGACCCCGTCGACAAGACGTGGAGCCAAGAGGACATCGAACGTTACCGAGATTGTCATCGCCATACCACGGTGATGGCTCACAATTTCTCCGGATACGATGGACAGTTTCTTCTCAGATACTATACGGAACAAGGCACCGAGCGTCCTAAAGTGACTTTGAACGGAGCCAAAATCATTTTCATGCAAGTGGGACAAGTACAGTTTAAAGATTCGATGAGCTATTTGGCCATGCCTTTGAGTCGAATGCCTAAAACGTTTGGAATGACAGAAATGGCTAAAGGGTACTTTCCACACTTTTTCAATACGGAAGCCAATCAACACGCCGTTCTACCCCATTTGCCTGAGGCTCACTATTACGACCCCGACAACATGCGTACCGAACAACGAGAAGCTTTCTACGGTTGGTACCAGGCTCACGCCTCGGACCCTTTCGACTTTCAGGAAGAAATGCTAAAGTATTGTCGTTCCGACGTGGACATTTTACGACGTTGCTGTGGAAAATTTCGAGAACTGTTCATGGAACACGGAGGGGTCGATCGTTTGAGAGAAGCTTGCACCATTCCCAAAGCGTGTTCCTTAGTGTATCGACAACGATTCATGCCTGAAAACACCGTAGCTGTCATCAGTCCTCAAACGACCCACTATGTCAAACGTCAATACTCGGTCAAAGCCCTACGTTGGTAACATTACTTGTGCGACAAGGAAGACAAGTGGATTCAGCATGCCCGCAACGGAGGGGGCGAAAAGACCATCGGAACGTATTCGGTCGATGGCTGGGACTTAGAAAACCCCAAGATCGTGTACGAGTTTAACGGCTGCTTATTTCACGGATGTCCCGTCTGTTACCCTGACCGTGGCACTAAAAATCAGTTTTTGCAACGAACCATGGAAGACTTGTACCAGGACACTTGTCAGCGTCGCCTAAAGTTAGAACAGCAAGGATACCAAGTGGTGGAAATGTGGGAACACGAGTACGATCACCGTATGAAAACCGATCCCGAGTTTAAACGCCTCGTGGAAAGTTACCAGTTCATGGACCCGCTGAACCCGAGGGATAGTTTGTACGGAGGAAGGACCAATGCCACCTGTTTGCCGTACCAAGCCGACGAAGAGAAAGGAGAAGAAATCAAATACTTGGACGTGTGTTCGTTGTATCCCTACGTGTGCAAATATTGTCGCTTTCCTGTAGGGCACCCGCAATTGTTGACGGAACACATCGACCTGAAAAACATTCGACAATACGAAGGCTTGATCAAGTGTAAAGTTTTGCCTCCCACGAACCTATACCATCCCGTCTTACCTCACCATTGTCAAGGCAAACTGATGTTTCCCTTGTGCCGTACTTGTGCCGAAACGTGCAACCAAGACCAACCTTGTCAGCACACCCAGGAAGAACGTGCCTTGACGGGAACCTGGGTCAGCGTAGAATTGTTCAAAGCTATGGACATGGGATACCAACTGTTAGAAGTGTACGAAATTTGCCACTTTCCCAAGACACAACAATACCACAAGGGTGACCCCAGTCAGAAAGGCATTTTCGCCGACTACGTGGATGCCTTTTTGAAACTGAAACAAGAAGCTAGCGGCTATCCTTCCTGGTGTCACACTCCCGAAGACCAAATACAATTCAAAGAGAAATACTACGAACAAGAAGGCATCACTTTAGACCACATAGAGAAAAACGAAGGCAGGCGATCGTTTGCCAAAGTGATGTTAAATTGCTTGTGGGGTAAAATGGCACAACGACCGTGTTTACCCAAGACGAAATATTTGACAGAACCTTCCCGCTACTTCCAGATGATTCACGACAAAACCAAATACATGAAACACGTGGACGTCGTTCGAGAGAATTTAATCTTGGTCAATTACGAAGAAGATCTGGACTTTGTACAAGACGACCCTTTTGGAAATGTCATCATTGCGGCTTACGTGACAGCCCATGCTCGCTTAAAATTGTACGAAGCTTTAGAACTGTTAGGGGAACGCGTCCTGTACTTTGACAGTTGCATTTACATCCATCACCCGATTCAACATCACCCTAACATCGAAGGAGACCGTTTAGGAGCCTGGACAGACGAGCATCCCGACGACAAGATTCTAAGTTTCGTCAGTGGCGGTCCCAAAAATTACGGCTACGAATACCGGGACAAACAAGGAGAAGTGCACACGACGTGCAAAGTGAAAGGACTGACTCTGAATTATCGTACCAGTCGAGTGGTCAACTTTGGGGTATTGAAAGAAGCCTTGCAATCGGGAGAGGATGGAAACTTTAAAGTGACTACTCACCAACCGAACAAGATTGTACGTTTACCCACTCACCACATCGTCAGTCGACCCCTGGAAAAAGTCTATCAAATCGTGTACCAGAAGCGAGTGAGACTTCCCAATCACTTTACGTTGCCGTACGGTCACGTCGGTATTGGTCTGTATATAAAAAGGAACCCTAGGCAAGATCGATAGTTCATTGGGACTACCAAGACCGAGCGAACAAGATGAATACTTTGAAAGAGACATCGTTCCAGTTTGGGGATTGTAAAAAAGTTGTATCTTCCTCTAGTGTGACTAATACTGGATGGATAAGACCCAGGCATTGCGACGGAAAATGTCCGGAAGGAAACTGCGATTGTCCATGTGGTTACCATTGTAATTGCGTAACGGAGTTTGCAGACGAGTGCGATTGTGAGCCTTGCGATGGATACGATGCTGTACCTTGTGACCTGAGCGATGGCGTAAAGCATCATGGGAACTTTAGTGTCCCTACCCCTATCATGGAAAGTGATGCTGTGCGTGTCAAACCTGTGGGATGCGAAAGTGATGCCGCTCGTCCTCTTGGACATTTTACTGGGTTTCGTTTCAAAGGGGAATGTTCACCTTCACGTCTACCCTCCTACGGATGTCATCCAGCCCTGAGGAAACTCCTGTTCATGTCACCCAACCCTCATCGAAACGAACCTGTGAAAGACGAATATTCGTTCCCTGTGCGTTTGTCGGAATACTGCGACTTTGAAAATCGTCTTCAATCGTTCAAAGGAAAATGGCCTAAGTATCTGGGAGGACCGACCCCCGAAGAATTAGCCAGAGCCGGATTTTTCTACTTGGGCGAAGGAGATAAAGTCAAGTGCTTCAGTTGCGGTGTGTCACTTCACCACTGGGAACCGCAAGATTCGGCCTACGTTGAACATGCTCGATGGTCACCGAATTGTCATTACTTACCCTTAGTGGGACCGAGACATTGAAGTAACTTCTTACCATAATAATCTGTTCATGGATACTTTACAAGAGAACATTCGTGCTTTGCCTGTGGAGTTGAGAGAACGCATTTATCGAGAACTAGTTAAAATACAAGTGAAACGTAAAGAACAATTGCATCCGTTACGTCACCGGTGTTTGAACCACTGGTACCTGAAGGCTATACAAGGATTGATTCAATTGAAAGTGTTTCATCGGACAGACATTGATCAACGATCCTCTAGTTTTAAAAAGGATTGGTTTGGTATGGACGATTCTACCTACATCATTGTAAACGTACTGCATCGAATTCCAGAGGAAGAGTTAACGAATTACCAACATCTTGAACACAATGTTAACTTAGTGAAAGAGGAAACTTCTGAACGAATTGTAATGTGTAGATTAGTGACTCAACGATTTAAATTCGACACTGAAGTGAAACCATGTTTGTGCAAAGAGTACATTTCTTGTGTCAGACCAAAGAGGATTTAGTATGACCTATTCATGGATACTTTGCTAGAGAACATTCGTGCTTTGCCTGTGGAGTTGAGAGAACGCATTTACCGAGAACTGATCAAAATACAAGTGAAACGCAAACTCAAAGTGATTCGTCCGGTTTTAAATTATGCTATGTTCCAAAGTACAAGAAGACTGATTATGAGTGGATATTACATCAGGCACAAAGTTAAACGAGGCTATTGGCCACCACCCAATGATTCCAAAAACAGTGTATATACTTATGGATACTTTACAAGACAACATTTTGGGCTTGCCTGAGGAGTTGAGAGAAAGGATTTACCGAGAGCTGGTGAAAATACAAGTGAAACGTAAAGAACAATTGCATCCGTTACGTCACCAAATCTTTAAGCACTGGTACCTGAATGGTATAAGAGGACTGATTCGTCAGAAATTGTTTCAGTGGTCAGACCTTGTTCAATACTTCCAGGCCCCCGATGATCCACGTGTTGATCATTTTGGTTACTTCGAGATTCACCTAGAGCAACCCATTGAGGAAGACGGGGTAAAGGATTACCAACATATTTTCCGTGGAATCTACTTAGCGGAAGAGGAAACTTCTAATCGAAATCTGAAGTTCAGGTTACAGTATGCAAGATTTACACTCCCAACTGGAAAACGAACATCACTGGCTAGAAAGTACGTGTATTCTTCTCGAAACAAAGAGACTATAAAAACAGGCTGTTATGCCACGACTTATGTCGTATGTAATCCAACAGATTCCGTGGAAGGAACTCAATGACCATATTCAAACCGTGGATCATTACCATCAATTATTACAAGAACTGTATCCATTCAATTTGGGACGACAAGTGGTGTGTGTCTTAGTGACTTGTTTTCTGGGATTTCGTTTACCAGCCGATTCTTTGTGGACTCTTTACGATCAGTACTTACCATACCCCCATGGCTTTAAATGGTCACGAAAAACTCCTTTTGCTCAAAGCCTTGCGTTTTCATCTGGATACTTCTCGACCTCAACAGGAAAAAAAGATTCGTCAACTTTTAGCTACCCAAGACGTGTATGACGATGTGTGTGTAGCTTGTGACTTACACCCCCATTGGACAGATGTTCGGGATTGGAAAAAGGGGGGTTTTGAGGTTTGGACCCAAGAAGTGGCCCAGTATGCACGAGAGTTGTTCATGGAAAAAGTTACTTTTCAACCTGTGTTAGTGACGGTGCCAGAAGAACCCGTCACCGAGAACAACCACTCGCTTCAGGACAGGACTGTCATGGACATGGACCCAACGCTTTTTCGATCGAAACAAAGTCGCTTTGGTCCAACTGGCCGATCCCCGCATCGACACTCAAACCAAAAAACAAACCATTTTGAAACCAGGAGGGAGCGGTACTCTAGGAGGGGTCATCATTCGCTCCCTCTTAAGATGGGATCCTAATGCCCCCAAAGTTATCCCCAAGACAAAAGTCCAACGAAGCCCCAAGAAGAAAAAGAAAAAGACCAGGTCCCCAAGAAGAATAACTTCTCCAGTGGCAGGACCCTCCTCTGACCAGACACCACCACCCCGGAAAAAGAAAAGAAGCCCCCCAGAAAAAGAAACAGAGAAAAAGTCCTCAGAAAAAGAAAAGTCCACAGAAGAAAACTAGTCGCAAGAGAGGCACTTCGGCCAGGACGCAACCGTACACTCGCAAACGACGACCTGCCACAGCGGTGACTGCGTCTCCGGCAGCCTCACGTTTGTCCACTTCTCCGTTGATGTCACCCGGAACTGAAGAGTACTTGGAGACGTTAATCACACCAAGAACTTCTCCGTTGATGACCCCCAAAAGAACTTCCCCAGTGGCAGGACCCTCCCATTTAGCGGCAGTGGCTGCTGCTCACAAAGTACCTTCTCCCAAAATCAAAGTCCATGAAAGATCGGGCATGTTACAAAGTTTACTGGATTTGTCCAAGCAAGAACTGGCTCGATTTAGTCTGTTGCGTACCCCTGCACGACGTGTCATGCCTGTCCTCAAACTAATACGACGTAAAGACAATCAGTGGCGACGCGTTCCAGTATAAAAAAGGCCTGTGACCGAGTAGGGTATCAGTGTTTTTTTGGTGCTCCTGAAGACTCAAAGATGTCACCCTCCAGAAAACCCCAAGGAAAGAAAAGGAAAGGACTGCCACCACGTTTAGCCAAACATGGGGACATGTTATCTGTCCTGTCCAAAGCTTCTCCACCCCTACGAAAAAAACTCATTCAAACAGCCTCCAAAGAGGTCATCGATACCGTGTGCGCATGTTGTTTGAACGTTTTGAAAGGCACGATCCCTTTGTCCAAACACCAGAAACAATGCTTAAGCAAACATCGTCACGTTCTTCGCCAAATGGTTCAAAAGAAAATTCCCATTCGTCAAAAAAAGAAGATGTTAGTGCAACGTGGAGGCATTTTACCTCTCTTGTTAGGCCCCATACTGAAAGGAGTCTTGGGAACCATGTTGGGAGGACTGGTGGGAGCAAGATAAAAAGACCTTCGGAAGTCCCAAGATCTCAGAATCGACCCCTGACAACCCCATGGAAGGACGAAAACTAGCTTTAGTGCCTTACAAACGATGGATGGAATACCATCGGTGGCAAGAACAACGCACCCCGCATTTACCTCCCAATCCCAATTTGAGCGAGATGTCCCAGTTACAACACGAATTGCAGTCCTTGATGGATCGTCAAGATTTGTCCGAAACAGAAAAATCGCAAAAGTACGGTCAACTCTTGCAACGACTGCAACTCTTTCACCAGAAAGCTTTAGACGAAACAGCTTTACCCACTCTGAAAGATTTTAAGACCTTGATGAAAAGTCCAGCACCATCATCATTACAACCACCACCACTACTACCATCCCCTGGGGTCACCAGAGATGCTACCCCACGAGGGCCTGAGGAAGAAGAGATGCGAGAAGTGTTTCAAACACCGTCAGCAGCTCCCATTTCGAGTAAGATTGCAGCATCCTTGTTGACCCCGTCCCCCACACCCCAACGAGAAGAAATGAAAGCTTGGGTTAAAAAGATGATGTCCACTCCTCCTTCGACAGAAATGAAAAAGAAGGGAAACCAGAAGTGAAAAAAGAAAAGAAAACCAAAGCCATTCCATTGCCACCTCCACCTCCACCACTACCTTCGACTTCTACTCCCGTAGCCCATCGGACACGTAAATCCGTTTCCAAACCACCCTTTCGACCCACCCAAAGTAGCATCACCGAAGAGTGGGTGACATATTAACACACAAACACAAAAAATGGAAAAAGTCTTAGCCAGCATTTACTACGATCCCTCGCATCCTGCAGGTTACGCAGGAGTTCAAAAATTGTATCGTGCTGCCAAAACGCGACTGAAAAGTCTCCGTTTACCTCAAGTGCAACGATGGTTACAAGAACAAGCTACCTACACTTTACACAAACCCATTCGACGCAAGTTTGCCAGAAGTCGCACCCGAGTGGAAGGCATCGATCATCAATGGCAAGCCGATTTAGCCGATGTCTCTCATTTGGCCAGCTACAATCGTGGCTACAAATATTTGTTTTGTGTCATCGACGTCTTTTCCAAATTTGCCTGGGTCGTGCCCTTGACTTCCAAATCGAGCAGCGAGTTAGTGCGAGCCCTACAACGAGTGTTGAAACAAAGCGGTCGTCACCCTCTTCGATGGCAAACGGACAAAGGCACCGAATTTCTGAACCAAGCTTTCCAAAAAGAATTAAAGAAACGTGACATTCATTTTTTTACCACCGAGAATCTCGAAACCAAAGCCAGCATCGTGGAACGTTTTCAACGCACTTTGAAAGAACGCATGTGGAAATATTTTACGCATCACCACACTCTGAAGTACATCGACATCTTACCGCACCTGGTGCAAGCGTACAACCAATCTTACCATCGAAGCATCAGACGTGCCCCGCAAGACGTGACTCCCGAGAACGAAGTGTTGGTGTTTGAGCGCCTGTTTGGTACGTCCCCGACGAGGGCTGTCCCCAAGAAAAGTGGAGAGTTGACCGTAGGAGATTGGGTGCGCATTGGCAAAACCAAACGCACTTTCGACAAAGGTTACTTACCTAACTGGACGACCGAATTGTTTCGCGTCACTGGACGAGTGCATGGCCGTCATCCTGCCGTCTATAAATTGGAAGACATGAACGGAGAAGTACTCAAAGGAACGTTTTATTTACCCGAGTTACAACGTGTCACCAAAAAAGAAGACGACGTGTACGACATCGAAAGCATTCTCGAACGCAGAACCCGTAAAGTGGGCAAACGACGTGTCAAAGAAGTCAAAGTACGTTGGAAAGGATATCCACCCAGTTTCGATTCTTGGATCGACGCTTCGCAAGTCATCGACTATAAAAAGAAGTGACCATCATGCCCTTTCACACAGCAGACGCAGCTACGTCGACCACTCCTTCTTCCCCTAGTTCTTCTGTGCAAGATTTACAAAAACAACCCTTGTGGGTGTGGTGTGGAGAACGTGTGCCTAAAACGCAAATCGTCTTTTTCTGCCAAATCTTCGTGGTGTATTGTGTCATCGGGGCAGCCATTGCCAATTTGAGTTTGCAACAAGGAGACAAACAATTGTGGACCATTTTATTGAGCAGTTGCATCGGTTACCTGCTTCCCAATCCCTCCCTGAAATTCTCCTCGAACGGGAACCTTGTGTCCAGTGCCAGTGTCAGTCACCACTCCAATAACAACCAGAACCCCATTTTGGGCGGAGACACGCCTCTGACGTCCAGTAATATCCCCTCGGACAGCCACAGAACTCTGGAATTATGAGTCACCAAAACCAATTTTACTTGACCTTACCCAGTGACAGTTCCATGGAGGTGTTTCCCAAGAACACGTTGTGCTGTTACACGGCCAAATTACCTCAAGCCATCCAGTTAGATCACGAAGCCCATTGGGAAGTGGCTTTAGTAGAAATCATTCACCCGACCCAAGTCCTCAATGTCCTTCCCAATCAAAATTTTTTTGATGTGGAAGTTCATGACGAGCAAATGCAACAGTGGATCGATAGCAATGTCAAATATGACAAGAAAACCCGTGCAAAAAATCAAAAGTACACCACCTATCACTTGTTCATTCCCCCAGGCTATTGTTTTAGTGGTCAACATTTGGTCAGCACCATAACCTCCAGGTTTAATGTCGTGTTTCTGAAAGGTTTGGAGCATGTCAACAAAAATGTCACCATGGAGTACCGCAAAGCAGCTCGTCGCTTCTTGATGAAATTTGAACGGAGTAAAATCATGTCCATTTTATTTTGTCCTGAATTGTATGACATGTTGGGCGGAGACATGGACATGAGAAAGACCATGATCAAGAAAAACGAATTACCCATCGTTTCCCACAACGAGCCGTTTAGCAAGTTATTTCGTGCCCCGGTAGAACTGAACCAAGAACTGAATTTGATGTTTGTGTATTCCGATGTGGTGGAGTACAACGTGGTGGGACACACCTCCGTACCGTTACTGCGTGTCATTCCTTTCAAAGTAGATTCTGTCACGAACGCTGACGAGGAAGGTGGAAACACTTACCACGTCCACCGCGAATTTGTACATCCTCACTATTTGCCGGTCAGTAAGTCGTATTTGGACACGGTCAACATTGCTATAAAAGGAGATTTTGGACAAAATATTCCATTCACCAAAGGAAAAGTCACGGTGAAACTCCATTTTCGAAAACGGTTCTCTCACGACTCGTAAGTAAGTCATGTATCCAGTGTACCGAGGGGTTGCTCGACAGCGAGGACACGGTTTAGGAGACATGTTAAAATCGGCCTTTCGTTCGGTGGCCCCAATGTTGAAACCGATGGTGCCTTGAAAGATGCGGCACTGACGCAAGGCAAAGAATTTCTCCAAAATGTCATGATCGACAAACAAAACCCTAAAGAAGCCTTCATGAGGGCAGGCAAAAATGTCTTGCTGCAAACGGGCAAAGACATTTTGGGCCGACAAGACACACCTATAAATGCCCTGCACGCTACCGAGTCAGGCATTCAGCAAGGACAAAGCAGAAAGAGACGACGCAGAAAACACCCTTTCACCAGACTTCAAGCGAGAAAGGCCAAGAAAAGAAGAACCGTTCGAGACTTAGACGTTTTCGATTATTGAGAAAGAGACAAAAAAAAAAATGATGCACCGAGAATCTTGCGCCTGTTCCAAGACGGAACTGGATATGTTTGCCATGCCCCCCACCATGATGACGATGCAAGAATCCCAATGGGTGGAATTTCATCCCGTCTTCTCATTGACCGATTCTGCTCCCATCGAGTTTGAAATCAAAGGACAGCCCGAAGATTACATCGATCTGAATAGCAGTTACTTGTACTTGAAAGTGCAAGTGAAGGAAGGAACAACACCCCCCGCTAACATAGACGCTGATGAAGCAGTAGCTCCCGTCAATAATTTCATGCATTCCTTGTTCAGCGAAGTGGACTTGTACTTGAATAACAAACTGGTCAGCAGCAGCATGGATACTTACCCTTATCGAGCGTACCTGGAAAATCTCTTGACGTACGGAAAAGAAGCCAAGAACACTCATCTGGATGCTTGCGTGGTATGGAAACCTGACCAAGCGACTAAGTTCAACGGCATTACACTTGCTGGGGATGCTTCAAATCCAACAGGATTTGTAGAACGACAAAAGAAAATTGCTGGAAGTCGTAGTTTAGAACTGATGGATCGCTTGCATTTGGACATGTGGTTACAAGAAAAGTATTTGTTGAACGGGGTGGATATCCGCCTGAGACTAAATCGCAGTAGTGCTGCTTTCCATTTGATGGCTGCTGCTGATGCCACTTACAAAACCATCATCCTAGAAGCCAGGCTCTACGTGCGTCGTGTGGAAGTGTTGCCTAAAGTGGGAAACGACATCAGTCAGACGTTGAGCAGAACGACCGCCAAGTATCTGATCCGACGCGTGGAAGTGAAAACCTTCACCATTCCTGCTGGACAGCGATCCATGATCGAAGATCATCTGTTCCAAGGACAGTTACCCAGACGTTTGATTGTTGGTATCGTCAAGAATTCAGCTTTCAATGGAGTCTACAACGAAAATCCTTTCTACTTTAATCATTACAATGTGTCCAAGATTGAAGTCAGTCGCGATGGCAAGACCTTGTGTACCCGACCTTTTGGGCCTAACTTTGGTGCAGCAGCGAAGAATTATTTGAGATCGTACTTGTCCCTGTACGAAGCCACCGGACAGTTAGGAACCAATACCAGTCACGGTATTACGTACGAGGATTATGCAGGAGGCTACGCTTTGTGGGCTTTTGATTTCACTCCAGACCAAGGCAGCGACGAGGGACATTTCCACCCTATAAAATCCGGCCAGATTCGTGTGGAAATTCAGTTTAAAGACCGAGACCCTGATGAAACGGTGAACGTCATCCTGAATGCAGAATTCGATAAAACCATAGAAATCAACAGTTTGAGAGAAGTCATCCTAGATTACTAGAAACCATGGAAGACTGTTATCCCTCTTTACCTAGTGGAGAAACTTTAAAGATGGAATGTGAGGAGATTGTGGAAAAAATGTTGTGTTTTGAAAAAAATTGTTTGATGTTATCATGTTGGATTATTGTTAAAAATGTTAGAGTTGTTGTTTAGTGTTAAGTGATTTTTGAATAAAAAATGTTGTGTTTTGAAAAAATGCCTTTGTGGTTTGTTTAGCTATAAGAATGTTGGATTGGTGCTCTTTCATTTCTTACTATCCCTCTTACTATCCCTCTCATGACACTCACTGAACGTTGCGGCTCGAAAACCGTGTGGGGATGTTTTCCTTCACGTCCGCGCTTTGACTTTAAGAACCGGGGTTGTTTCCAGTCTAACAATCCATTGTCGACTCATCCTCCTACGAAGATGTGCTCCAAACTAGCTAAGTTCAACGAAGCCTACGTGAATTTGCATAGGGTCAGACACAGTCTGATATCGAAGCCAGAAGAAATAGAGAATGTGAGAATGTTAAAAATCACTGAAGACCTGATAGAAGAGCTCTTCAGAGAAGAAATGAACAGGGAAAAAGAAGAATGGAGAGAGAAGTGCAGATTTCAGAGACAGCAGCAACAGCAGCAACAACAACAACAACAGCAGCAGCAACCTGAAGCTGACAGAGGCTTTGTCGATTGTCGTATCGACACCAAAGAGTTCTTCTTCTCTTTCCGAGGACATCGCATTCTTAGAAACTAAAAAAAGAATGCCATAGCAAACAAAAAAAACCCAGCCCTTTTCAGGGCTACCCCAATACTCTAGAAAAGAAATAACGATCGATTCGCCAATGTGTGTAGGTAGAGTAGTGTGAAAATAAACACTAACTCTTTTTTTTTAAATGTGAGGGTATGTGTTTGTGTGTTTGTGTTTGTAAGTGCTTAAGTAAGTTGGTATGGATAGTAGATTAAAATGATGTCTTTTTTTTTTGGTGTTTGAGGTGTATATTTGGGGTTAGATTGGATTGCTTTGCGTATGTAAATAGTCTATTGAAGTGATTTATAAAAAATTTTAAAATAGTGATAGGTAGCATAAAAAAAGTGAGTGAGTGTTTCTTTTAGGTCCACGCGTTGTTTCTTTTGGTCATGATCTAGGTAAGATCAATTTTATGTTTCTTAGGGGGATGTTTTCCTTCACGTCCGCGCTTTCACTATAAATTGAAACTCGCTGGGCAGTCTAGCTACCCTTCTTGATTGATCAACACCAAAAATGAACACGAGACTGTCTAAACTGTTGGAACTTCATGTGCATCTGGAATATGCCAGGCGCCTGTTGAATGAACTGGCCGCGGAAGCCATTGTGGAAGACGGAAGGATGAGAGAGGAGGAGGAAAGAAGAAATAAAGAAGAGGAGAGAAGATATAAAGAAGAAGAGGAAAGAAGATACAAAGAGGAGGAGAGAAGATACAAAGAAGAGGAGGAGGAAAAGGAGAGAAGAAGAAAAAATTTCTGAATCCCAGAAACCGAAAATTGGGATTCCGAAGCCACATATCCTGCCTCTGCTCTCTCCCCCAAAAGGGTAAAAAGTAACTGGGGGACAAGATGTGTATGTGGCGCCAGGCCTGGAAGGTGTCACCATTAACCAGGTGTCCATGAAGTTCCAAGAAAAAACAGCCCTTTTCAGGGCTACCCAATACTCTAGAAAAGAAATAACGATCGATTTGCCAATGTGTGTAGGTAGAGTAGTGTGAATATAAACACTAACTCTTTATTAATAGTGGGAGTGTATGTGTTTGTGTGTTTGTGTTAGTAACTGTTCACGTAAGTTTGTGTGAATAGTAGATTATGGGTTTCTTAGAGTAGGTGGAGAGTATAGTTTGGGTTTTATGATATGAAATGAGAAAAGTAGGGGGATGTTTTCCTTCACGTCCGCGCGTTGCTGTTTCTTTGGTCATGATCTAGGTAAGATCAATTTTATGTTCTAGGGGGATGTTTTCTTTCACGTCCGCGCTTTCACTATAAGAACCCACAGTATTCGTCGTTCAAACCATTCTACAAAGAAGATGGCTTCTAACCAAATGGACAAAACACAAACATTGCAAGACGTTTTAGACAACTTAGGAATGATGGAACAGATGTTAATAAGACTCGTTGAAGACCATTATTCCTATAGTCCCCATCGTGTAAAGATGGAAATTAATAACTTAAAAAAGGTAAAGGACAAGATTAGTGGTGTCATGAAAGAGATAAAGGAGGAGAAGGAGGATGAAGAGGAAAGAATAAGAATAAGCAAATGGAACGAAAAACTTGAAAAAGAAGAAGAAAATGAGAAGAGGAAGAAAGAAGAGGAGGAAGAGGAGAAGAAGAAAGAAGAGCAGGAGAAAAAAAAGAAAGAGAAGAAGAGAAAGAGTGTAGGAGATAAAATAAGAACTTGGTGGAGAAAAAGAAGAAATTAGAAGCAGAAGAAGAAGAAGAAAACCCAAAGGCCCTTTTCAGGGCCAGCCATATTTCTCGAAAAGAGATAGCCTTTCAATTGCCTACCCCTTTTTTAAATTTAAATTTAAATTTTAAAAAATTTAAAAAAAAAAATAAAAAAAAATCCCATGTTCAATTCCCTTGAGGCTATAGTGGCCCAAGACTTTTTTCCCATATTCAATTCCCTTGAGGCTATAGTGGCCCAAGACTATTTCCCATGTTAAATTCCCCTTGAGGCTATATTTGCCCACGATTTTTCTCCATGTTAAATTTCCATTGAGGCTATATTTGCCCAGGGGTCTCTGTAATGCTAATTCCCATTGAGGCTCTAGTGCCCCACCTTACTACTATCATCTTATTATTATTATTATCATTATCATCATCATCATCGTCATTATTATTATCATTATTATTATTATTATTAATGATTTTATTATTATTATTATCATTATTATTATTATTATTATTATTATTATTATTATTATTATTATTATTATTATTATTATTATAGTAGTATTAGTAGTAGTAGTAACAATTCTCATTTCGACCTTCACTTAATATGTAAATAATTGCATTTTGTTTGTTTCTCCAAGTGACCATTATATATTGATGTAATGACAATGTTACAACTAAATGGTCACAAACTAAGTAACAGAAAAAAAGCAAAAAGCAACAAGTTTTTTAAACGCAAACAATAGAAATAAAATGAACAAAGGACTGTCACGTTGTGGGAAACTTTGCCGATGCTTCCATGTATAAAAAAATCTCTTTTATAGTTAATTTGACTAGTCTCTTTGTTAGACGGTAATCAAAGAGAATGTGTACATAGCGAAGAAGGTTGTTGTAGATCCCCCGTGACTCCCTACTGGCATGAAAGAAATTCAGACTGAGGGAAAATGAGAAACAGGGTGTCCAGCAAGATAAAGATTTGGTTTCAAGACAGTTTCAAAGAGACCAGACCGTATCCAATCAAAACTCAGATACTCAAATTTAGGGCGGATTTTCTACGCAAGCAAGCCATTATTTCGGACTAAATTCATTTTGAAATTAGTACGTGGTGAACCTAGCTAAGGCAGATCACAGAAAGTTTAGATTGTGCTCCGAATGGAAAACATGCCATTCGTATGAAGGGAGAAGAAATCGTAGAATTCGAGGTTGGTCTCTGTTAACGAAGGATTTTTAAGGAAGCTGTCCGGGTGAAAGTGGAGGCTTGACGCCCAAAGAGCGGGAACGTGGGAAAAGGTGCAAGAGCGCGAGGAAGACGCCATAGTGACGTCAAAGGCTGAGGTGCAGTGCCGGAAGGAGCACGTGACTGAGTACCGGAAGTGACAGGAGAGCACAGTAGCAAGGGTTACGGAGTACAAAAGGCAGGATAAGTGACAGATGAGTAACTTGGTCAACCGTCGGAAAGTAAACACTCTCTCTTTTAAGACCATTCAATTTATTTGATGACATTTGACAACTTGTAATAGGTCATTGATTGTAATAGTCTGAATGAGCTGAGTTGGAGAAATCGTCACGGGAATTATTGAATACATTTGTTATATTTTATTAAATTGTTATACTTCCTACCTTAAGTATTTATATACCTAGATCGTCAGCATCGCTGGCGGGCGGCTCGGAGATATTTAAATTTAAATTTTGTCCATCTTCCGCCGGTATTAGAAATAACACCGGAACAGGCGTGTGACAAGGTCATTGGAACAAAGTGGTATCTCTAAAAACGAACTGAGGCAGCCTGTGTGGGCATCGATCACGCTACCACTGGATGAAGAGTCCGATAGTTTATCAGATGTGATACCACGGCTCCAACTAAGAGCTCCAAGGTTACATTTACTTTGTTTCTATTGCTGTGTTTTTAAAGCCATTTTCACAAGGGAAATAATAGTTAGTCAAAACACTTTCCTCGTTAGATAGATGCTAGTAACTATCAATCTCTTTTCATCAAAACTGATCCCTTTGTTCCAGCTGAACTGAACTAAGTTATATAAATGCATAGATTATTTAAGACGTTAAATCCTGGTTTAAGAACGCACTTTCTTTCTTAGTGGGTAATGTCCTGTTCAATGCGCTTGAACAGATAAAAGATACGATTTCTATGTTTCATCTGATTCCTTAAGGAGAAATGTAGTTACAGAGGCTGATTAGTCCTTGGCAATCCAACATGGGTTAATGGGTTCTAAAGATTTAGAACATGTCACTAGCTGTAAATGGATGCACAGAACACTAATTAATTATCATTTCTTAAAAGATAATGGTGGTTGATTGATGCCCGATGTAGGAATAGTTGGTAAAGCCAAGTCAGCAATAATGTAAAATAACAGTTTGGGGGGAAATAACTAATAAATGTGTTAGGCAAGCTAGACCCACCAGTTATCTTTATATAGGTAGGTAGATAGATAAATAAACAAACATTTCACCAGTCAGTGTGTAGCTTAGCGATTTGTTATGAATAATGGTTGTAAATACCTAAAAGTGTATTTTAAGCTTTAAGTATTTTATATTTTCTATCATCAATCGACATTTTAGATGTTTAATAGAACTTTTTGTATGTACACACAACATATTTAGCTAGCTACCCCATACTCAATATATATACTTTAATAACGTAACGAATTCTGCATTTAGTTTGATAAATATGGGCATCTTGTTATAGTTAATATTGTTACATTATTTTTGTGCGTAATAATTCATTTAAATGCGATCCCAAAGTAAAGTGCTATTAATTTCAACGAAAGCGTTTCTGTGCATCTTTCTTAAACTTTTGTTTAGAATATTGTATTTAATATTGTACCACAACTGGCCATGATATTTCAATTACACTGTCTAACCTCCAGCAATAACATTTTATGCTACAATCAAATAATAAGAGACACGTAAGCGACTGACACATCAATAGGGATCTATACCCGAGAAGAAAAAAAAAAGTTTGATTAAGTTTTAGATATTTTCGTCGCATTTGAGCCAATTCAACTCTTGTGCCTGATCTATATTTGTTGAAGTCAAAGTCTTAGGACATAATATGGATAGATGCTTTAGTGTTGCGTCTTAAACAGTGCCGGAATTTTTTGTGGGTCATATTTATCTTTGTCTGCATGTACATAAATCTTCATCAGATCTCAAAGAGCCCATTTCAATTGAAATTGATTGTCGCCTGAAAACTGAATTAACGTATAGCCAAGTCGGTATTATAGGATTTACAATACATATATGCTTGCACTAAAAATAGTCTATGTTTAGATTGTTTGACACTGTTATCCATACTCCAGTGCAGATCTTTTGTCATTGAGGTAATGTGCTTATCGGTACACATTCCAAAAAGATAATCGGTGGCCATATACGGTTTACAGTGTATGTTCACATAACGGAGTAGATGGAAACTATTTGTTTGAAGGTTTAAAGACTTTCCCGAGTGTTAAGGTAAACAAGCGCTAAAAAGCAAACAAACATCCCACCCTAACCCGCACCCTACCGAAAAAAATAAACTGAAACAAAACAGAAACATTGACCGATTGTTAGTTGTTCACAATTACGATAAACACAAATTACAATAGAAAACATTTTAAGCAATACAAATAACTGGTACTCAGTCTGCACGTGATATTTGAATAGGGATCACATCGCAAAGTCACTAGTTCATAGGTGGGGGGGGGGGGGCATGTGTCCCTAACCTTTGCCCATAATATCTCAAATGGAAAACCAATATAAGTAAACGCCTACTCTATCATGGTTATTGGTCATATACACTATTTGCTGAGTACAGTTAAGTAAAGAAATCTCACATCGTTAATATGAATGGTCATGTTGGTCACACCATTATCAACAGGACATTAGCTAAAGAATGCATTCTCACAATACTCATAGATGAATCCGGTTTTGAGTAGTTTTAATGCATAACATTTTCATTTGCGATCGATATGGTACAACTTGTTTATATTCATATTCAAATGGGATTTAGAAAGACATAACAGGGAAGAACGTGTACTGCCACTAGACAGCGCAAGAAAAATGTTTTTTTTTCTTCTTCTGGTACTGTTGAAATGCAATTTGTAAGAGGCATTTGGATAAAAAGCTGCCATGTATAATCTGAATAAACAAATAGCATGAACATTAATAACCTTCTTGTTCATGGGACCCAAAAATGACAAGAAAACAACATCAATGAAAAAAGAAACTTGTGTTCCTTTATATATTGATTTCGTAAGATCTTACTCCCAAATAAACTGTTCCTCTGCGCATCGCGACTCAATCATCCGAAGATAAAGGACAATTCCTTAGTGAAATTTGTTACGAATTGGTATACATCGTATATGCTTGAAAATAGATAAGGCTTCGATGACAATGAAGAACTTCAAATTTGTTGCAGAATTGGAGCCGATGCTCTCTAGTAAGAGATCTTTGTTATGGGCACTTCTTAAATCCAGGTAAGTACTTACCCACTTTTCTCTCTGCGAACAGAGTAGCAATTGCAAGAAATATCCGAAGTCCGTTATTACAGTTTATTTTTACCATTATGGAATTTAAATTCTACAATCTATTGATACTATCTGAAACGAAGCTATTATTTGGCCAAAGTTAAGGGCAGAAACAAACCCATACTATACAGTTATACCTCGTGCAAGAACTAACTTGAGTGTTACATTAATCTCTGGCGTATGATATTTATATGTACGATTGTTGAGCATAAGCATTTATGTTAATCATTTGATTCAAGGATTTCCACGATAGCTTAAGTTGATGATTGTAGTTAAACAATAACCAGTCGAAACTGACACGAGTAATACCAGGATACACGTAAATTCAGTGTAGTCAAGAACGTAGGGTAAATACCGCACCAGTGGATGGAGCCAGAGACATCAAACTGCGACAGGGATGCTGCATTTCCACGACCGGCATTCAAGCTCATATAGCTCTCAATGCCCTGAAACAAGCCTTGACCTCTGGCTGGAGTTTAGAAGATGGGAAAAGAGGGATGAAAGTCTATTAATCTGCGCGATAGAATGACAACCAAGTAGATTACCCGTGTGATCCTAACTTCTTGACAGTCAAAAGAACAAAACGTTCTTGTATCAACGGTATTTTCCTTGCTTCGTACTTTGCAGATAAAATTCTAGTGTTAATTTTCTGGGAAAATTGGCAATATATTGTTACCATATCATACCGACACCCTTCATCAACAACCAGCAGCTGGGTTAAAGCCTAGATAACAGGACCATTGTCTGCATTAACTACCATCGTTATTACGCTACTGTGTCCATTAGACATTAACATCCTCCTCCTTCTCTTTGATTCATTCAAGCAGTGATTGCATTTAATGTATTCAATATTCTTAACACTTGTGACTATCGTCACGATGCTGAAAAGACATTTGTTATGCGGAAATAAAGAACTCATCGCAAATCCTCTGCGAAATTTGAGATTCCATGGTAAGTGGAACCGTAACTAAAATAAATTTGACACATTTATTTTCGCCATTAAATTGAATGTTTACTTATATTACTGACTGTTGCCATAGAGAGCTAGATTGAAGAAAAAAAAACTATTGTACCATACAATACATAAAGTTATGGACTTTGTGTTAGTTATGCAAAATGTAATATGATATAAAAGATGTAACCTAAGATTATTATGACATATGCTGAATATAAATATTGGTGCGTTCTTGGTGGCTCGTTGCACAATTAGAAGGAAATCAATAAAACAGCATGTGTATAACCCCTCCAAAACAAGTAAACAAACAAACAAACAAAAAAGAAATAAAAGAAAATGAATAAAGAAATACTCGATATAAACGTTTTATATTTAATAAAATGTATATAAACATATTTTATTACATTGAAACTAAGTTGCGCGTTATTGCTCTTAAAAAAGTCCCAAACTCGAGCTGAAGCGATATTATATAATTCTAAAACTAATAACATTTGGCAGTTTCTTCTTTACTTTTTACCAGATTACAATTCAAAGAGAAAATGAGCTTCCAATTAACGTAAAACTTGACACGGACAACATAATTATTCAACACTTGATCCCCGATGGAAATTCCTTTGTGATGTCACCAAGCCCACTAAGTCAGGTCAATTGGAGTAGTTATGGCACCATATACAAGGATTTCACTTAAGCTGTTTACGAATTTCCCCCCGAAAAGTGTGTCGATTCCACCAAGGATATCGTTAGGGTTGCTGGATATTTAAATAATTTCTTGGTGCCGAAAGTCATACTTAATCTAGCGGTGTTGATGTAGAAGATATAAGTCGGTGACCAGTTCCATTCATGTTGCTCTCATGGAATTCATATTCCCAGACTGAATATTTTTGTGACTGGATTTTTGCTTTGTTTGATTTCGAAAAACGATGTGTTTAGATGACTTGTTGTCTGTTGAAAGACAAGCATTTGTCGACATTCTATTCATTATTGAGGCTAGTTTATTACTGCTATCGGTTGACATTTAAACCATGCTTATACTGGGGATGGGGTCAAAGATCCAGACCGCATGGTAGTAGATATACAAAGGTGACAATGTGCTTTACAGTAGTCTTCTGTATATTAGTGTTGCACAGTGTAATGGTACTTCTCGGTACTTCACGTTTTCCGTTTATTATGCAATCATTTAGTCGTGTTCCAGTTTTCTATTTGGCATTCGGAGAATTCTAAGTAAGATAAATGATCCATTTGTCAACCTTCATTCTGTAAGTACTCGCTTATAAGACGAGACCAACTGCAAACTGCACATACCCAGATCTGCCGTAGCGTAATGCGCAGGCAGATCTGGTTTTGTGCAGTTTGTTAGGAGTAATCATTTGAACAAAGCGTGATAGACCCTGATCTACTACGGCAGGACTGGATCTTTGTTGTTTGCAGTTTGACGACTTATAAGCAAGTACAAATGATAACTAACACTTCGATTTTTGTATGGCAGTGGTCTGTTGTGGGGTTTCCCAACGTTGATTAACCCCCATTAAGAGGTTATTGCTGGGACTGGTTGTCCTGGTGTGAGGATAATATGACTAGGTGGAACATGATGCTACATGTCTGCAGGATGATGCCCCAGTGCTAGACATCACTATAAGCCGCCTACCTCAGACATCGTAGTGATATGACTTAAATTTTTTTAAAGCTACGTAAAAAATCCAAAAAATCTAAATCATATAAACACACACACACACACACACACACACACACACACACACACACACACTGTTGTGTGTTTCCCAATGTCTATTAACACCCATATTATTGATAGCAATAGTAAAGCAAATTGGCGCCAGAAGTGAGACAAGAAAAACTTCTCACGGTCACATTCAATTAATAATGCACAAAGGTCATGGGAACATTTTGACCAACCAGATTCGTAGAAAATAGTATGTTAGCATGCTGACATAAAAATAACAAACCATAAACTGTATGTAAAGTTTACCAACAATATAATCATTATTGCCGTCAAATAGATTCTCATATTGGTTGATTGTTATTTTAAAAAATAGGGATAGCTGCATTTGTTTTATTTAAAGAGCGTTTTGTAAATTTGTATGTACGTAAAGGGGGCTTTACTTATCAATTTTTATGATGTGACGTAATTACTTAAAATTGTCCCCGTACACATCCATTTTTATGATACATGTACATTTTTCGAAGACATATTAATAAAAAAAATGTATGTTTAAAATTAACCAAGTAAGACATGATGTCAAAGTAAGCTAACATAAATGTAATTATGAAAAATTTATGGTCAGTTTTGTTGCTTTCATTGATGCATGAACCCGACGTTACAGCACAAATTGAGTCTGCAGCGGGGAAAAAAACATAATTGATAATTCTAT
This sequence comes from Sinohyriopsis cumingii, assembly GCA_028554795.2. Lineage (NCBI taxonomy): Eukaryota > Metazoa > Mollusca > Bivalvia > Unionida > Unionidae > Sinohyriopsis > Sinohyriopsis cumingii. Next base: position 69,637,813 of record CM068827.1, on the reverse strand, counting down.
GTACGTTTCATCGCTCTTAATGATGGTGAGTTAAGTATTCCTTTATTCTTATTCAGCCAATTTTGTCTCTTGACAAAATACACGCACACACACATCATATATTCATATTTATAATCAATAGATTATACAAATACTAGACTAGCAAAATGTATTTTAATTTTGGCAAGTTAAAAGTCGCTCCAAATACGATGACCGTTTGCCAGATGTGAACCTAGGTCCATGCAATCGAAAGAAAGCATGTTCGTGTACAATGAATGCTCAAAATGAACTTCACAACACATGCTATAAGTTACACGTGCAACTCACTGAATAGACAGAGTCGGTACAAAATGTCATAGTTTATACGGATGCATACTGTTACAAGTGACCAATAAATTCAGCAAACGTAGAAAATTATTGCGTTCGGACTTGTCAAACACAAAACTGGTAAACTCTTTTAACAAACTGAATTTCTGAAAATGATGCATATAACCGATATGTGAATTATTTATGGCTATATATTGAAATATAAGACATGCTGACACTATTTAATGACCCCATTTCTATTACTTAAAACGGTCAAACAAGAAAAAAAAGGTTTCAAGCCCAAAACACCAAAATTGTTTTTAAACATTTAATCCACAATATTTGACAGAATAGTGGTTTTCACGATATTCGGTTTAAAATAGTATCAGATCTACACTTGCCAGTAATGAATGCCAGGATGGAGTTTTTTAAAATAAAAAGTAGACTGGGCTGATCTTCTTTCTGATTTGTTCATCAACGACATTTCACTATTTTCCTCTCATCCAGCGATACATTTCTTCTGCTATCCAATTCTTTCGTAAGATCATATACGTTACACGAAAACTGCCATTGGGTTTGACTTGTTTCAGGAACTTAGACTGCAGTACGTCTCGGTCAAGCAGCGAATAGAAACAGAAACATTGACGCGCCCTCCCCTTAGTTTTGAGTTGACACTTGAAGATTATCTTTGACTCTATATATTAACAAATTCCATCTTCACACCCGCAAATCTAGCTTTGTACGCTTTCCAGTTGCAGATTAAACTTTTCCCTCCACATTAAGCATAATATTTTTCATAAAACGTCCTTTATTTAACTATAGGTGTATAATAATGGCGACTTGATTTCTCGAGCCCAGATAAAATTTTCCACACCCTCGATGACAAGTGTTAAATTTGTTTGTATCAAACTGAGGCGTACGGTGGCGAAGTACTTAGCGATATCGGAGAGGTACTAAAATTAGTAGAGCACATGCAGCTGTCTCGTGAAAGTTACAAACTTTAATACCTATGTAGCTGTAGGACCCGTTAAGAGCCACACAAAGAGATTCATCATGGGCACGTAGGACCCGTTAAGAGCCCCACAAAGAGATTCATTTTAGACGCATCCCATCAAAGCAGTTTCAAAGCACGAACAACACGTATATAGCTAATGTCGGTTGAAAACAAAATAAATACTACTAAAATATAGTTCCAAAATGAAAATCAATTTTGGGAATATTTCAGTTAACAACCAAAGCATTAGGTCTGTTATGTTAATGTGAGATGGTTGTAAATGGAAACACAATGACTATCAGATAAAAGGGAGTAGTTAGGACAAATATAATTTAATCGGATGAAAAATGCACAATATATCGTGTGATTAAACAGTCGCTACAACGTCCGTCTATTAGTTCTAACGATCAGAGACGTGTACGTACCTTAATCTCATAAATTAAATGCTATAACATCGGACTATCAGCTTCATGACCGAAATCCAATTCACTCCACCTTTCAAGGCTTATAGGGAAGGATTATTATATATTCAGCTAAAACATCATTGAAATTGTTCTGTGCAATAAATCTGTTAGACAGACTATGATTGTAGGAAGACGTTAGATGGTAGTTTGTCAATTTTAAAACTATCACAAAATGGATTTAGGCAGTGTGAATAAAATTTCTTTCACAAGAAACGTAAACATTTTTCATAACCATATATTGACAAAAATAAATATTAGAAAAATGCTTACTTGACGTTGCTTTTGTACCAAGCTGTTCAAACCAAACAAGTTATGAATTGGAAAGATTGACCGAAATATAGATTCATTATTTTTAAGAATACTGTCTCACACATTATACTTGTGTTGGATGCAAATTATGTTCAATGTATTCTTTAATTGAAACTCAATCAAATTCATTATTTTCCTCACATATTTTTGGCCCCAAACTTGTGAGATTAAACAATAGTGTTTCTGTGTTCTTGATCGCTCCGGTGGCCTGGTGGTTAGGGCATTCGCCTCGGATACGGGGGTCGCGGGATCGAACCCAGGCAGGGTCATACTAAAGACATAACAAATGTACCAACAGCTGCCCCACTTGACGCTCAGCATTAAGAGATTAGTGCTAGGACTGGTCGGCCTGGTGTCAGGATAATGTGACTTGGTAGGACATAATGCCATATGTCCGCCGTATGCTGCCCCAGTGTTAAAACTTCGTTAAAAATCCAAATCGCACACACACACACATTGTGTGTGCTTGCTACGTTTGTTGTTTGATTACTTACACGCACGAATGGTACGAGCAGCGGCGAGTTTAGCACAATGGGCCACCAAAATCAAATCGCACCTCACTAAGGCCGATGCTAATACTAGATACGTTAAATGCTATAGATTATGCAAATTATTAAAATGAGATAATTAACAGCATTGCATTGTATAGCTAATGAAAATGAAAAATCCATCTTGGTCTATCAATGAAGGGCTTTATCTTGCAAGCGACCCAATGGATTTTGAGTCTTATTCCAACCAAGAAATCATGTAATTTTCTCTTAAATACCGTGACCACCCTTAAACATGATTATTCTTCTCAATGCGTTGAAAAGTCTAATTGACTCGAGTCCTCTGAGTCCTATTTCTAGACGTATTCCTTGAAAGTATTAAAAGCGGTTTATTGGTTTTGGAGAATTTGAAAAGGCTAATCGATTCTTGAGATTTCTTTTAGGCGACTAACTTTAACAACGCCGTGAGAGGATCCAAATAAAAGTATTAAGTTGTCATACTTCTTGTTTTTGTTTCTTTGTGATTACATGCCAATTCTTATTCGTATTTCATTCTTAAATTCATTTTAATACTAACGTTACATATTTTCACTATTTCAAAGCGTATTTTACAAACTGGATCAAAACATCCTCAAAGAGTTTTCAAAGTTAAAATGAACTTTCGTTTTCTTACATTTGGCCGGTACAGCGTGTTATATGTTATGTGTAAGACAAACCACACTTATAATATTATGTAAAATTAAAATAATTAGAAATCACAGTTAATTAATATTTTCCCAATTTTAATAACGTCACTTCTAATAATATGGGATAATATAGAACAAATGTGTCATTGTTGTGTTGCCGTATGCTTTCAAATACTTTTGCGTAATAGTGTTACTGCACTCATATATATGAATAGTGTTTCTGCACTCGTATATATTATTTTTTTTTCTGCACTCTTTATATGAATAGCGTTTCTGCACTCGTATATATGCATAGTGTTTATGCACTCGTATATATGCATAGTGTTTATGCACTCGTATTGATGAATAGTGCTACTTAACACGTATATATGAATAGAGTGATACTGCACTCGTATAGATGAATAGTGTTTCTACATTCGTATAGATGAATAGTGTTACTGCACTCGTATATATTGTTACGTATGTCTGATTTAATTTATATTTGATTTAATTTAATCGTTTGTAAGTTTTAAAATCTTTTAGTTTTAATTACATTACGTGTCAAAGTAATACAATTTTGTTTACTAGGAATTTGATACTTTCCAGAAAATTCAGTTCGACATGACCTATTTTTATAAATACATAATAATAGAAATACTGTTTCTAATTTTGACTTAGTTTCCGACCTTGATTCAGAAATCACCGAGACAAGTAAACAACTTTCTATTTTTATTTTATTCTCGGAGTAAAATGATTGGTTTCTATCAGTGTCATACTGGGGGTACGTCATTTTTTAAATGTATACAGCGTCTATTTTGCAATTCTGGGTTTTCGGAAATTGCGCAGTAGTTAGGTTTAAAAGTGATACAATAGACAGATATTTCTCAGTTGGGCTTCGAAACACTGGAGCGTAAAGGTGTTCCTTTTTTTGTGACAATTTGGAGTTATAGTTTAACTTTAATTCAAATTATTTGGATTCTTAAAGGTTAACTCTTTTGCCTGGAAATATTTGAGTGCTCATGCAGAATTCTTGGACAAAGACATTTCATTAAATTTTATTCGGAGATTCAATCACCGGATTATTGTTAGTGAATAACACAAAGCTGTAGACCCTTCAGGAAATAAATGTCGTTGTCCAATAATTCTGTATGAGCAGTCAAATTTTCCAGGAAAAAGAATTAATCTTTTAGAATCTAAATAATTCGTATACAAATTAAAATATAACTCCAAACAGGTCGCAAACATTGTAAAAGAAGTTGCAGGAATGTTAAAACAATCATAACAAAGTGAAGGAGTTTATTGATTTTGTTCTAATCTGTTACAATATATAAGAATCGTCACATATCATTTTGCCAGCATCAGGTCGCTTTGATCTATTGGAAGAATGACGGCATTTGTTTACTTTCTAAAAATGTGTGGGAAAATTTTGAAGATCGGATTTGAATATGTTTTAGACTTCAGCTCGTAATTAGAGGATACATTCCCATATATGATAGCTTTAAGTACACGCCTTTAATATGAATATAGACCTGGCGTTGAAACCATAAAAGTTTTGATTTAATAGCACATAGCTGGAGTTATGGCATCATTCGATATCCGTCGTATTTGTTCGGTGCAATCCCAGAACGAGGTTAAAAAAGTTCGTGGCTTTTACAGGATTTCTACCTAGCTGTAAATACGTGCGTACTGTAAACATATAAAAGTTTATGTTAACAAGTCCATTATAATACAGCAAGTATTTTGAGACCATTAGGCTTTGGTTCGGTTGGGAGCTTTATGGCACAGCAACACAAGTAGGTTATTTAGTTCCGAGGCAAATGAAATAAGGTGCTTGCCAAAGGACACATCACGGTAGCTGACCCAGGCTGGTCCGATGGTAGGATTCAAACCGGCACCTCCAATCCATTGCGGCTCCCATTTTAGTTGTGTTAAAAATACGTATTCACACCCAGAAAGAAATGTACTCCATATAATTGGAATGATATTGCTCGATCATGCCTGAACATTGATAGCCAATATTGTTAGGCTTTCATATAAATCCATCCAGGTGAGAGAAACCAAAAGACTTTTAATGTCAGTCAATATGCAGTTTATATATATATATATATATATATATATATATATATATATATATATATATATATATATATATATATATATATATATATATATATATATATATATATATATGACTACTCTGTCACGTTCGTCCACATCTAAATTCTTTTAGCAGGCTCATTTCGATATTAATTAACCCAGAGATATTAATTCACAACTTCCTTTATTGATGCTGTAAAAGGTAAACATAAGTTTAATTTGGAATTGAATTATATAATGAAAATATTTAGTTTTGTCAATTTCCTTTAATCAAGTAAAAACTCGAGTCTTTAAAAACAATATTTAAAAAATGTATGCCTGAATAGAGTATCCTGAGAAATCTGAACATTTTTTGAGTTATGATTTAAAATTCATTGTAACTTCATGGAATTTTAACGTAAACGTTCCTAGTGTAAACCAAGAGATGGTTATCTTATCTCTAACATCGTCATCCTTTTCTTCGGAAAAAAACGTTTGAATTCTGAAATGGTTTAAAAAAGAGAAGTAGCGGTGCAAACTTTGTCATGTATAATTTTAACTGACTCTTGTGTTCAGTAATTAAAGAGGATGATATTGTCTATTGTTACATGAATGAAATATGATTAATCTAAAGTTCTATATAGAACTTGTATATTCATCCCTGTACTATACCATTATAAAGCATAACACTCATGCAAATAACATTTTAAAATCCCATTTTAAGCAGCAAATCGGTCTGCAACGATCATGGAATGCCAGAAAGCGTATCATGTAATGAAACAAACCCAGAACAGATTCTTAAAGATTAATATCTTGCGCCCATAGAGAGTAATTACCAATGAGTTTAAAATATAACAAGCTATTATTGTCCATGATGAGTCATTTCTGCAAGTGAAATGGAATTGTCTAACTGCAAAGTCATGAACACGCGGCTGGCATTATTGTGTTGCATGTCGAAGAAAGAGAGAGAGTGACAGAGAGAGAGAGAGTATATGTATAATATGTACGCTGTATCAATGATATACCACGAGATGTATACATTTTTCATTAAAAGGAAACGAGTGGTAAATATATTGATACAGTGTACATACTGTACATTTATGTATCACATACAAATACATATATTTGCCCTTTGAACGGAGTTAAGATTTATTACAGGTAGCTGTATAATGAGCCTAGTGAATGAACTCCCCGAGTGTGTCCGCTACAAAATGTAATTCTATTCCTTTTGTGGCTATTCACAATCACCTTTGCATATTGATAAGTTGATTGTTTTCTTTTTTTAGTTTCTATTTTTCTTCACATTGATTATATCAGTATAGTATACACTTACGATTTAAACATGACAGATGGTTTTAATAATAAAATTAGAGCACTATAAACACATGGTTAGCTATGCCATTCACATGAACTCTAAACCATTCACCTACCGGCTCATGGAAAATAATGTGGAATAGAAACAGCGAAATGACGAACCAACAAGCGGTAATTAAAATATTTTAATATATTTACAGTTGATCTAAGTCATTATTCTGCTTTAGTAACAACAACACCGACCATAAACTCTCTCTCTCTCTCTCTTTCTCTCTCTCTGGTCGGTCTGACTTTAGACTTTAAAACTCTCTCTCTCTCTCTGGTAGGCTTGACTTTAACACTCTCTCTGTCTCTTTCTCTGTCTATCTGTCTGTCTCTCGCTCTCTTTTTTGTGTCTGTCTGTCTCTTTCTCTCATCCTATGGTCGGTTTGACTTAACTTTTACTATCATTCATAAGTCCAGAGATAGTTCCTGAGTGTTGAAGCCGTCATTTTGTGGAAGTGTCATAGGTTTTGACATAGTATTCCATCTTCCATCTGAGAGTTAAACAAAACAACAAACCAACAAGCCTGGCAGATAATAGATTGTCCAGCAGTCTATGATTCCATATTTATTATTTAAACTATTTAAAGGCAGTAACATAACACAAATTGGGATTAACACTTACTGACTGGCACCGATTACTATATGTTGCATTTTAACTACACTTGGTGCAAACGTATTCTTCAGTCAAAAAAAATTCACAACCGAGGGGGTGGGAAATCGGAAAACATGACGATTATTCACGCAGAATTGTTTCGCTATGCTGATGTGTTCAAATATATACTGTTATTCAGGGCCGGATTAAGGCCTTCCAGGGCATTAAGCACTGAAAATATTGTGGTGCCCTATCCCCTTCCTACAAAATGTGAAAACTCAAAAACACCCACCAATATTAAAAGCTATAAACTGTGGGAAAATACCAGTGTTGCCATCATCACAAATCAAAATACTCGTACACGCTATTTTATCATGAACAAATAATTTGAATTTTTTCTGGTGCCCCTGCTGGGCTGGTGCCCTAAATGCGTGCTTAGTGTGCTTAATGGGTAATCCGGTTCTGCTGTTATGTCGTGGATTGGATATTTACAGAACTGGACAATCAATACGATGAATATATATAGTTTAAATACATTTCTAGCCATAATGTATCTGTGGAATGGTGAGAAATATAATTTACATGCAAAACAAAAGGGTAATTTCATGCCTGTTCAGATGCATTGTTATTTTTCGATTCCGGTAAACTATACCCGCGTGAGAGCATACGTGTGGCTTATGGATGTATCATACACTTTCATGCCAATATATCATTTTGATTTATTTTGTAATTCTTTTCAATGATGAACTGGACTAATTATAATACATATTCCATACATAAATATTGATATGACTGAATGATATGATTGAATAAATCTGCATCCGTTAAATACTAAGCCGAAGTAAAATATTTTCATAACGTTTTCAAGTGTTCTATCCCACATTTATTCACACTGGAAAGAGGAAATCGTGTAAATGTAAGGCTACATTCAAACTGGTGCCGTTCTCTACTGACAGCTGCGTCAGCTTAGTGCTGTGATTCACAACCATTTTTGTCAGCGACCATAAAAATGATTTTGCTGGCCTCAAGACCCCGTTTCCAAATTTGGATAAGTTTTGCCACCCTAAAATAATGGCTACAATTAGCGTCCTTCTAGAACGTCCTCGCGATTCGGAGTTTGGGAACCACTGGCTTAGAGGGTAGTGTGAGACTCGAAAATATCTGGTTGCGTGTTCGAACCTTGCCCTTATCAGCCCATGTTGGCTGCTTTAGTATGCCAATGAAACACATACTTGTTCTCCAATTCCATATAAATTCAATAGTCTATCATGTGCTGATATTCCACAAAAACAGCTACTACTTTTGCCCACTATAACAAATAGACTACTACTACTACTGCTACTACTACTACTACTAATAATAATAATAATAACCATAGATGGGGGTGCCCTACAAAGTCTATTGATCGGAAATGTGTTTTGGTCATTTCTGCCACCGTTATTCACAATATTAAACCCTTTCAAAGGGTTACATATTTATTATTATTATTATTATTATTATTATTATTATTATTATTATTATTGATAGCTGTTCTTTATTTGCAAAAATATATCAAGCAGTCTTTTGTATTTGCAAAGACGACTACAAAATTGTGCCACCACTTGAATAAAGAGGAATACCTTACACTGAGTAGTCACCTTATTCACCTGAAATAACAAAGTCAGCGACCGAACTCTGGGTAGTCCAAAGCTGAATAAAGTAAATAAATCATATCACCTGCAACAATATCCTGCGCGAATTCCTTTGCACATGGCCATATGTTAGCAGTAGAGAGGTCTGTGCTGCGTGTAAGGTATAATTAAATTCTACACACCCAGTGGAATATATATATATATATATATATATATATATATATATATATATATATATATATATATATATATATATATATATATATATATATATATATATATATATATATATAGACCCAAGGACTTTATGTTAATTTTGTGAATGATTCGTAAAAAAATTGCATAAATACACAACCATCATCACTTAATCATTGTAATTCCAATGTACTTCCTTCCTGTCGTCATATCAACATATTTAATGAAAAAAACCCATAAATGTTAGGTAGATCAAAGCTTTCTTTCATTAGCCTCTTTGCTGCGACAGAATACATAACCCGATCTTCGCTAGCCAAGAGTCGTCAATTGTTTATATAGCAATATAGGCTAGAGCGTTAGAATCGGTCATGTCATTGATATATTGTTTTAATCATTATTTTAATACAAAAAACATTTTTTTTTAAAAAAAACAAACTATTTGATGCTGTTTAAACCAGGCAATTCATTTCTTTCTGACAATACGTTTTCGTATGGCATGTGACGTTATAGCTCTCATTGTTCTTGCTTTCTACGTTTTTTGATATTTGAAAAGCAAAATGAGTCTAGTTTGAGTGAGATTCTTTACTCGACATATGTCTCTGAACTTTAGTAATAGCTGGTGAAGCATTGTCGAAGCAAACATCAATAATTTCTCAAGACTGGCTGATAAAACCTGTCACGTGCTTTCTTTGGCAAATGGGTGTGTGTTGGAATGCAGGAATGACTGTGCAATTACATAGTCTTAATTTCTAATGGGCGATTTTAATCAGGTGGGTCGGTGGGGCTTCTTGTCTTTAGTATTAAGCTTTAAGACATCGGTATAGATAAAGCTTCACATTCAATTACTCGGAAACTGGGAACCGAAAGTAGTCAGTTGAATTACCGATGTATAAAGAGTCTTTGCTCAGTATCAATAGTCTGTCTAATGACAGCACGATGTTGTTCACAGGATCGGTTATAATAAAAGTTTAATCTTCAATATTTAGTTATATTTTTAATAATGCAGCTTATACAACAATTAACACATACATATCAAATTTATTTACTGCAAGGTCGTGGGTTCGATTCATGGCCGAGTCATACCAAAGACTTACAAAAATGGTACTAACAGCTCCATCGCTTGGCGCTCAGCATTAAGAGGTTAGTGTTAGGACTGGTCGGCCTGGTGTCAGGATAATGTGACCGGGGGGCGGGGTATCATGCTACATGTCTGCGGCATGATACCCTAGTGCTAGACATCACTATAAACTGTCACACTCCAGACATCGTAGCGATATGACTGAAAAATTGTTAAAGCTACGTTAAAAATCCAGATCACACACACACACACACACACACACACACACACACACACACACACGGCAAGGTACTGATTATTTAATTATTGGAGGTGGGGTTTAGAGGGGTTCTGATTTTCTTTAGAGCTGAAACATTTTCTTTTTATATCTCAAAATAAATAATATTTTTTTCTTATTAAAACATGAATAAAACAGTGTTATTTTGCTACAAGTCAGAGCAAGATATTTTTACCAGTTATTGACAGATAGAAATTGTACAAAAAGGTGTCGTGTTCCTGCCTCAGGACATTGAAACGTTGGTCACTAACATAATTGCGGTTTACCGTGATATGTATTGCGATACGTTTAGAAATACCGTGGTACCAATTTTTCCAGTTTCAGTCCAAAAAATATATATGCATTATTAAATTTGGGCTAGAATTATTTATTGAAATTTTTATTCTCTGGGTTTATAATGTACTCAATAATATTCTTGGAAAGAGACATTAACTCGGATTTATAGTGAATTCAGACAAGGCCTTCTTGGGTTATATGATCAAATTAGATTGATCCGATTTTAAGGAACAGATTGTTATGAGAGAGAATTTATTTTGGTCTTTTAGCGTTAACTCAAGTTTTTGTCGATTTTGTCATCTTTGTTTTGTTTTTGGATTTTGTACTGGACCCTTGCATCTCTCTCTGTTCGATTCATTTCTCTCTTACTTTTCGACCTCTTCGGTGACCTAGTGGTTAGAGCGTTCGCCTTGGGATGCGGGATGTCGTGGGTTCGAACCCCGGCCAAGTCATACCAAAGACTTGTAAAAATGGTACTAACAACTGCCTTGCTAGGCACTCAGCATTAAGAGGTTAGTGCTTGGATCGGGTGGCCTGGTGTCAGGATAATGTGACTGGGTTTGACATGATGATACATGTCTTCGGCATGATGTCCCAGTACAAGACATCACAATAAACTGGCTAACATATGCCGCTGACATTCTGTATCGCAACTGTATGGTGACGGCGAGTCAGTTGAAAATGTGTTGTCAAGCTTATCTCTAATGGTTTTCACTTTGTCACGGAAGAAATTTGTAAACAGGTCCGGAAGGTCGACTGGAGAGAAGGTAGTTGAAAGTGGTGTACATTTGTTCCTTGACATTAGTTTATTATTAATCTCGAAGAGCACTTTGCAGCTGGAATTTTCCGTGATCTTAGTACTGTAGTGGGATGATCTGGCTGCATGGACTAGGTGTGTGACGTTCTTCCTAGCGGATTCATAGATATATGAATAGTGAGTCTGGTGGAAAGCCAAAGCCTCTCAGCTTTACGGCGGTCTCTTTTAGCAGTGCGAGGCTGATCCCTGACACTGCTATATCAAGAAGAACACTTTTGAATTGATACTCTGCGCTTGGTTGCTGGGGCATGTTTGTCAAGTAATGAACGCTGGCAGTTATCGAGTTGTTCTGCTGTACGAGGTAAGCAAGTTTTTAGGTTCGCTTGGATGTCATGCATTAGTTTGGTTCTATATATCACACGGAGGTTTTTCTTAGCAGCAAATAAAGGTGGAGGGTTAGGGACTGATACGTCAAGACTGCGTATAATGACGACGTAATCTGATACAAGTTCATGGGATACCAGGGAGGACCGTAGGATGTTATCATCAGGTCTATGAAGAATCCAGTCTAAAAGGTTTCCATGTTTATGGGTGGGTGGGTGGGCTATTCATAGCCGTAAAGTACATGAAAAAGTTATCTATCTCATATAAGATGATTCGTATCATATTATTATTATTATTATTATTATTACTGACATGTGACTGTATTTGTGAACGTTAATAGAAGAAAATGTTGTGAAAATAATTTATTTAATAGAGGATTGTGTCTGTCTGCACATTAAAGGAGACCATTTAGATTTGGATAGAGATTTGATACTTGGTATTGCATATAACAAGGGTCTCTGATATACGATTCGACTCACAACAAAGGGAATGGGGTTGAATTACTTGACGAAAAAGTTTAGACAAAGACAGTAACTTCCTATCCGGATGCTTTTCTCTTTTGGGATGAGGACCCCAACAGCTGAATTGGTAACCATAACGTTTTCTTAGAAAATGGTATTGCTGACTTTATGATCGAAAACAAAATGCTTTGCGTGCTGATGACGTTGCGAACTGTATTTATTTAGTTGATTCTTTACAAAGACAAACTAATAGTTTGTGAAAACAATGGAATGTGTTTTATCTATGATAAAACTAAAAACATTGTATTCAGAAAAAGTGGCATCATGAAGAGTAACGAAAAGTCGTATTATAAGGGTAAACAAATCCAAACTCTATCTGGGAATAAATACACGCGATCATATTTCGCCCCTAAACTTTCCTGGACCAAAGGAGAGCAAGAACACTCAATTCAAGCAAAGAAGTCTTTACGTACAGTGAATATTATTCAAAATAAGCTAGTCAAATTTTCCGTGACAGAAGCGTTTAAACTATTTGAAACTACGATCACACACATATTAACCTATGCTGGTGAAGTTTGTGGGTATGAATATTCACATACGATTGAAAGGTACATGATAGTTTCTGCTCTAGATTTTTTAACCTTCCGAGACTGACATACTCCCACATACCACGGGGAGAATGTGGCAGACTACCTCTATGTTTTAATTATTACTGTAAATGTGTATTGGATTAGGTTGATTAGAATGGATGATATCGATACCGAACATAATGTTAAATTATGCTGTAAAAAATGAACGAACAAGGGTTTCCAAAGTTAAAGACATACTTTTCACATATGGATTTTGCTATAGTTGATTTGCACTGGTTGCAGGAAATGAAAAAGTAAATTTTTTAAAATTTTAGACAACATTTTAAGGGCAGTTTAATTAGGGATTGAAACTGAGCAGTAAAAATCATACACGGCATAATACTATAGTAAATTGTGTGATACTGTTGCCGTTAAGTTTTTACAACCGCTAATTTAACTATCCATCTAAAAAAGGCATTAAGGAGAATCCGTTGTTCCACTGATAACTTAGCTATAGAGAAAGGACGTCATAATGGCATCCCCTCAAATCAACGTATATGTATGTTATGATGAAAGACAAATAGAAAATAAATATCACCTTATTTTACAATGTTTTTTGTATGCTATTCTTAGAAAAAGATTCATACCAGAGATTTTAACCAAAAACAAACAAACAAACAAACAAACACCAATGTGTAGAAATCTTCTATTCTCTGATGAAGAGAAAAACCATGCTATAATATCTCATCTTGTACAATACGTCTTTTAAGCATTCCACATAATAGACTAAATGTACACGTAACTCTATTATTTATTAATTCTCCACATGTATAAAAGATCACAACTATGTAGTTCTATAAATCTTTAAAATATTTATCTTTTTTTTTTCTTTTTCACCTCACTATACGAAATCTATTTGGCAATCTACATCAATGCATTGTTGTTGTGTCACTGTCGTATTAAGGGCCTATGGCCTACATTACCAATTGAATATTGCCGTTGTCAAACAAATTATATTACTTCGTCTATTATGAGGATTGATTTGTTATGAAAATGACTTAATATGAACTATGAATGCATTTGTTGATGAGATTGATATGGTACCTATACCGTCTTGCCCATGTATACTTTGGAATTTATTTTATGGAAAGGGTTTGAATCAGCATTGTGTAGTGTCAACATTTAATTTAAATGTTTTTGGACGACATGCGTTCAAAGTGTTGCAGCTAGAATGGCCTTAGGAAGCACTTTCAAAGTGGGAGGGTTATTTTAAATGTGGGTATCCAATATTCAAACCCGCTGAATTTCCCCTTAATTGGATGAAATATTTAGCTATTTTTGGCCATGAAGTGTGAAACTTAGTACAACACATCAGGTCGGAATTGTACCTCCTTCTGTTTATAGATTTGTCCCTGGCAAAACCTGAACCTAATTAGCACTGCTTGTCGTTCTAACAGCAGGAAATATGGGATCACATGACATGTTACAAGACATTTCCCATGAGAAAACATTTTAAGACATACAGAACATAGTTGTTTTATATCCTGACAGGGTATCTGCGTTTTAAAATAGACAATCTCGACATACGAGACACACACACACACACACACACACACACACACACACACACACACGTGAGCGATTCAGACGTATAAGGATCCAATGCGTGATATACAAAGGTCTACTAGAATCCGAGGCAGTGATTCAGAGCGTAACATCATCAAATAATACCATGTAACACAATTTTTTTCCTAGGCAGTAAGTGTTATTTCATAATTGCTTATGCCTAAAAAGTATAGAAAATGGCCATTATTCCCCACAAACTTTGCTTTTGACCAGGACAGCGATATTTTGAAATTTACCTATTTCCAATGAGAAAAGGGGCGAATTTGTCTTTTCGGTCACATAAAGTCAGAAAAGCAACATATGAATCAAAAGTAACATGTATTTATACTAAAGTAATACAAAAATTACCACAAAAGAATTAGAAGTGAGTAGTTTTTCGAGATTAACGATTATACTGTAAATCAATTCTACGAATCAGCCCCCAAATGTAGTCTCTCATCATGTTCTCGTTATACTGTCCTTGGTAGCAGCGTTAAAAGTCCAGTATATCCTGGTGGAAGCGCCTGTCTTGCTCTTCCGGGTACTCTCCCATGTTCTCCTTGAATTTATCAAGATGAGCATCAAGGATATGGACTTTGAGGGACATAATGCAGCCCATTTTGCCGTAGTTCTTCACCAGAGTCTCAACCAGCTCCACATAGTTTTCGGCTTTGTGATTTCCCAGGAAGTCCGGAACCACTGCGGCAAAGCTGTTCTAAGCCGCTTTCGTCTTACTAGTGAGCATCTGGGAGAATTCATTACACTCCAGGTTCTTCTTTAACTGGTCGGATGGAGACACCAGCTTTGACCTTTGCTTCAGACAGCTTAGGGAAGAAGTTTTGAAACTACTTGAATTCTGCCAGCTCCTTATCTAGAACTCTGGCAAATTGTTTCATAAGGCCCAATTTGATGTGCAGTGGTGGCATCATCACCTTCTAGGGGTCCACCAGTGGCTCTCACTCGACGTTGTTCCTGCCCACAGAGAACAGAGAACTCGGTCCGCTATGGCCAGTCCAACCTGTGTTAGTGCGTCTTGGTGTCTCTGCTGTCCCAAAGGCAAAAATAGCAGAGAAACTTGTTAAAACCGCCTTGAAGACCCATCAGGAATGCCACCATACTGAAGTGTCCGCTGACCTACCAGCCGTACTCATTATACTTCAAGGCGTTCAGCAAGGTATTGATGCTGCTGTAATCCTCTTTGAGGTGCACCAAGTGAGTCAGGGGAAGAGACGGGTACTTGTTCCCATTATGGAGCAGCACGGCTTTGAGGCTTCTGGATGAGCTGTCAATGAGGAAGCGCCACTCATTCTGGTTACAGGCGATTTCGATTGCATCGAACAGACTGGCCACATTGTGGCATAAGCAGGGCCCATCTTGACGGGTGAAGTAGCTGATCTGATCTGCCACGTGCACACTTTCATCCAACAAGTTCCACAGCTTGAGCCTAGACGTGAAAAGCTTGGCATTGGACTTGGTGAGACCAAGATCTCGCTTCAAGTCGTGAGGCCATTTTGGTTCGGGTATTTTGAGCTTCTCTCCTCAGCTCCACCTCTGACAAATTGTCATCTGGATCTACAACGTCTTCCTTGCTCTCTGACTTGCTGCTCTCTTCTAAAGACGACTGCTCTATCTCAGGAGGAATGGGTAAGGGTATCTCAGGGCAGTGTGGCACCGGGGCGATGGATGAAGGAAGGTCCAGATACATGATAGCATGCGCATTCTTGCCAATCCGACATTTGGAAGGGTCAACTATGCAGAAGTAGCAGTTGCTTGAGTAGTCAGTGGGTTCCCGCCAAATTCTTTGGATAGCGAACTTCATGGATCTCTTTTTCCCTCTGTACCAGCCTACAAAAATGCATTTATTTCACCCATGACTAATGTGTAAGAAATTTCGCAACATTTTTCATATATGACATATTTTTCAGCAACATTGAACATTGTAAAACATTTTAAAATTAAATTAGTTTTTTTGCAGTGCCTGCAGGTGAAATGAGGTGCCCAGGGTATGTCTTTATCTCAGACAGGCATTCCGAAATATGCCTTGTAGGCCTCACACATCTTAGTAAATGCTTCCACGGAGTACTTTTTGCGCTCTTGTCTTGATAATTTTGCCGCAGACGTAGCAAAATGCGTCTGCCGAATGCTTTCAGCTTCTTGATGCCATCTAAGAAAAATGCAGATATGTATCCACTTAGGCAGCTGGAACTGAACTAAACTGGTGGGCTTAAGGCCCCTGTATTTATACTACTATTTATATCACTGGAAAGTTCTAGAAAATTACTCCAAGTTCACTCCGCACTGAATCTTTCTGGAATGTTCTGGAAAATAGACAAATTAAAAAATATCGCTGTCCTGGTCACAAAAGCAAAGTTTGTGGGGAATAATAGCCATTTTCTATACTTTTGAGGCATAAGCAATTAGGAAATAACACTTACAACCCGGGAACGAAAAATATTTGTTACACCTGTGTAACATATTGTAATGAATGTAAGTTTGCTTATACGATTTTCACTGCTCTTTATATTTTATATTTATGTCTTCATTCAGACTTGAATTTGTGTGCGTTGGCAGGCTTTCAGTCTATTTCAGTAACATCCGTTATAACTTAACATCGATTTTTCACTTAATTTGGGTTTTGCATTCGACAATAATCAATGCCGACTTTACATTGCTTTTACACCTTGTTATGATTCGTGTAACAGTTAAATCCGCTTCTTGAACAAATTTATGAATAAATGTCATCAAGATTTTGTCTTAAAGATTTCTATCATATGTCGTTGAGTGTAACAGGTATATACGATACTGTATGGGTGACGCAGATTGTTAAACATCAAAGGCTATGCAAGTTAAGTCACTAAAAAGTTGCATAATTCATGTGGAAAACTGATAAAATAGTCAATACTTGAATCCCGATATTTGTTGTTCTAGGTTATTTTTTTAAGAAATCTTGATGTCGCCTTCCTCACAGATGCATACATGTGTACTAGAAGGTAAACAAGCTTGAAACTTTTTAAAATTTATTCATTCTGATCAGAGCGAGAGAAAGAAAGAGAGAGAGAGTGAGAGAGGAGGAAAAGAAGAAAGAAAACATTTGACATAAATATGGACATACAGGTCTGTAGAAAATGCAAAAGGCATACATACTTCCAAAATGGAAAGAAAGTAGTTCCAAAAGTGGCATCTCTACTGTGGCGATCTAATTTTACGTACATTGTTATATTTAAATTTCTCATTATGAAATATATCTAAAAGACCCATCTTCTAATAATTTACGAGATTTTATTTTTTTATTTGTAAAGAGGTGATACCCTCCCACCCATATATATATATATATATATATATATATATATATATATATATATATATATATATATATATATATATATATATATATATATATATATATATATATATATATATATATATATATATATATATATATATGTGTGTGTGTGTGTGTGTGTGTGTGTGTGTGTGTGTGTGTGTCTCTTTTAGATAGACTAGCTTGTCAATGTCATTCCCTAATACGTTTATTATATCCATTTATGATGCATTCAGTGAGCCATCGGAATCTCTTTCAGTCGGTGATTAACGATTTGCAATTCAAACGTTTTCGAAAGAAAACTGGATGCTTCATATAGCACTTTTAATTTTCGATAAAACAGAGACCTGTCAACTGTCAAAAAAATGGTTCTATGAACGAATAATCTGGCATTTTGTTACTTTTACACGTGTTTATTATATCTACCATAACACAATATACGAATATAACATACCATTTCCGATTTCATGCAATCAATGATACACTTTCTTCGTCAGTGTGTTATATAATTAAAGACAGTTTGTTAGCTGTAAACAAAAACTTTAATTTTCGATTTATGTTCCGTGATAATTTTGACTTTGAACTTCGCAGGGTACATAAAATGTCAAATGTCAGCCTAAATCAAACACAAAATAGCTGGCTTCGTAAGGAAAGAGAAGAACTAAGTTACATTCAAGATGCGCATTAGATTAGACTTAAGACAAAACTTAGGGTTGAGTCTAATATGAAGATTTAGATTTTTCATGCACGTGGGGCCTAATATGCAGTCATTAGTATAATTTGCCATTTTTCCTTTAGCAGACATCCAGTTGTTATGAAATTAATCACTTTAGTCAATGTTCGTTAGCATGGACAATATAGAATACATATTGCTGTTCGTCTGTCCACCCGTATATTCGTGTGTTTTGACTGAAACGTGACATATATAACACTATCTCAAAGACACATGGAGTAGGCAAATATAATCGAAATCTCAGGATGAATGACTGTAACTCATCTTTATCTTTATCTACGCTAACTTGTTAAGCTAGCCACTCAGATCGGATTCGAAGTGGCGGCCGTATCCTTATTACAATGCAAACTTCACTGAGGTATCTTTAGCTTGCACCGAGACATGAACCTCAAGGTTTGGAATTATTTCAGAAAGACAATTACGGTCGCGTGTACTTGCATGCGATTCGTGGGCGGGAGATGACGTATAATCTTTGAAATGCTCTAGGTGGAAGGACAGTACTGGTTTACTTAATGTGAGTGGACAAGGTTCTGGTTAACGGGTCTAGGTCATGGTGAAGCCTTGAGGGATCCTTTGGCAGGCTGCGAGAAACGGATCACGCGAGGTCGTGCTTCCATAATGTAATAGCAACTGGGGAATGAGAAATATCTCATTACCATCGACCGGATGTCATGAGAGATAAACTATGAGAGATATATTACATATTTAGCCTAAATTTCAGCGTCACTATATGTGTAAAAAATCAACCATAAGCAGTCATACTTGTTCCTGAATTATACATTGACCATATCTGTTTATAATTCAGTGTGATGTATCTACTCAAATGTTAACATTCGCTCCAGAAGATACTTTGCTTGTACAAAACATAAGTAACGTTGTATAAAGGCTTTGTATTTTTGGTACACACAAAGAGATTTCTGCTATATGCATGTGTCTGGATATCTATATTGTATGGATGGGCAGGTAACTCTGTGAAGGTTTGTGTATCTAGCAAGGGTTTTCACAACGCACATGTATCCATATGGTTATTTAAAGGAAATGCTATGTATAAATAAGTAATTACCATGTAGCTAGATATCTGTACCGCATGGAGGGGCAGGTAACGCAGTCACGTTTTGTGTATCTCTTACACCAATGGTTTTATGGCATCAGAAATCTGTCAGTGTGCATCTGGAACTTTGCAAAACCATATAAATATATCACTCGCTAGAACATAGCACTATTCACACACAGCTGTCCTTCTCAAATTATTAAAAACGAGATTTGGGGGGACTCTCATTCCTGTTTTA
This sequence comes from Sinohyriopsis cumingii, assembly GCA_028554795.2. Classification (NCBI taxonomy): domain Eukaryota; kingdom Metazoa; phylum Mollusca; class Bivalvia; order Unionida; family Unionidae; genus Sinohyriopsis; species Sinohyriopsis cumingii. Next base: position 69,618,004 of record CM068827.1, on the reverse strand, counting down.
ATATTTTGTTGCTATTGCCAGATTTGTAACCTGCTTTCTTGGAAGCTGTTCCAATTTGAATTAAATATGATTGATTTTAATACCCATTATTTGTTTCTCTTCTGTTTCCTCGTCGCAAATCTACTGAAATGCATTGACAAAAGAACTGATAAAAGTCGGTCATAAAATGTCTCAGTACTTTCAATTTCAGTGAAAATTGTTTATTATTTAATCGAAGAAGTTTTGGACGATGTCACTGTGATACACCAGGCTTGTTGGTACTTCAGCATATTCAAGGATATTGGTACATCAGCACATCTGAGACATTGAATTTATTTGGACCACTCTAATCATTTGGGCTTGTGATATGAATTTCTAGGATTATTTTGGATTTAATTCACAATATTGTAAGTTACTGTCGAATTTTCATTTATAACTTAGGGAATTTAATTATTTGTCAAGTTTTACAAATATATTGTCTTTGATTGTTTCTGCTACTACTTTTAAGACCATGGAGCCGTAACACGTAATAGTTCGTTCAGACCATGTATATATAGTGGTATGAATGCTTAGTATGAATGTTGTATGGCACGATATAGTTCGTCCAGACCACGTAGGCACGGTGTGCGTATTACAAAACTTCTGAGAGTGAAATAGGTTCTTGGAAAAGGTAAAGCAAACAGGTCATTCTTTTTAACATATATATTCTACGTGAGTAAAGCCAATCTTTTCATGTTTGCTTGACCAATCTATTTAACTAAAAAAATATGTACATATAAAAGCAAAACCAGAACCAAACGAAAAAAAAAAAAACCCGGCAAAACATTCAAAAATAAAAATGAGACAGTATCGTCCTTTTCGTGGTAGAGACATGCGGTTGAACGTTGTTCTTTGTAGTCTTTAATCAGTCAGCACATTGTTACGTTTTATGCTCTTTAAAACAGTAATAAAAATAGAGTGAAACAACAAGCTTCGTAAAATTTCACAAAAGAATATGAACTTACGGTTCTAGGAAAAAAAATCCATGAATTAGAAAAAAAAGTCTTAGTAATAAAAAGTCATAATGAAACTGAGTTCGAATCCCGATGAAATCCAAAATGGAAGGCGATGACGAATACTATGGTCAGGGTCGTACTGATGTGTCAACAGTTCTTTGTTGAATCACATAAAATAATATTCCAGTGTTTGAATTCTGTGCAAATTTCTATAAATGTCCTTGTCCAAGAATTAATTTAGAGCACAAGTAATTCTAGGGAGAAAAAAATCTATCGGAATCCAAATAATTTGAAGAAAACAAAGAAATTAGCCCAAAAACCTGGTCATAACATACAATACTTGGATTTCTTCAATGTGAAGGCACGGAATAACTATTCTTTCTCAAGACCTCAATAATAAATCTAGCTTGGCATCTAATATAACTATAATATTGGTAATATTACACTTGAATATTCTTCATAACACAGGACCAGACTAACTTCTGTGAGATCTCGATTCACATGATTTCAATGTGGTGACTCAAGAAAGCAATCATTGTTTGTTTATTGGAAAACCGTCAAGGATATCCGAACAAAGGCTTTAGGCCTCCTTTTTAATGAAATGTTTTGACTATTAATTTAACTGCATCGTTCGTTCCTCTATCAATACATGGTTATGAAGACTTAACAGGCAATATTTAAATACTGAGACTTTATTTGACCTTGCTTTTTTTTTCTTTAAAATGAACCAATAGGAATGTGCATCGTGTTTTCATATAATGTATTTTTAATGTAATCAGTCACATTGTTTCTTATTAGACATCGTTTAAAATGAAAAATGAAACTGTGAAGGGGCAAATTTCTGGTGATCTATGAAAAACACATTAGTCTAGACCAGAGAACAATTAATTAGATTTATGGGGACGGGCGCGTATCAAATCGCCATACTGCCATGATCGGTAATGTCTTTTCAAGGGAGAATTTCATTCTTAATTAAGCATGTGTTTGTACAGCAGCCAGACGGACTATTAGGGACACAGTAAACTTTGATTTCATGGTAAAACTGTCACAAATTGAAAATTTCCAGTAACCCGGAGTCGCAACGTAGAAGGTCAAGTTGACCCCGACTTTGGCGCCCCTGGAAAAAGGCGGCAGATATATTCGATTCTGATTGGTTACGCTAAATAAGGGGCGTGTTTCCCACAATAAATTTCCTAGTTTTAATATCGTCACATCGGAAATTTTAATCAGTCTAAGCTTTTCTGCAAGAGAAAAACCAGTATAAAGAGAACCCCGATACAATTTGGAAGAAATTCTCTCGTAAAACTGTTGACCTAGAAAAACGGCGAACAAATTTGGCGGTAGAAGCGAGGAACGATGAAAGCTGAAAGGGAGAAAATAACCCTTGCCACATATTGTGCGACGGATTATTTTTGCGACATATGGTGCGATGTGTCAATTCTGAGAAGAATTCTGAGACGTATCATGTGACGTATCTTTGAAAATACGTGCTACGCACAGAATGAGGACCGAGAGAGGCCAGACCGACAAAATTCGAAAGAACAGCTACAGTGGAAGTGGAGTGAACGAAAAAAACAGTTTATGCAATTGCATAAGGCATTGACTGCGATTGTTCACTCGATCCTATGATGAACTAAATCTATCAGTAAACAGATCGGCTACTTTATTTAGATATATTTGTGTTTTATTTTCTTTACTGTAATTCGGTGAAAGTTTTATATCTAAAAAACAGTATATTTCTGATGTAATGATTTCTCATGGTTGTTTTATGTAATTGATTAAATTGTTTGTTTACATGTACGGGGGCTCGTGTTGGTTTGTTCTATATGTCTGCTCAGATCTCTATCTATTCCACCTATAAATTTCACCACTTATATTTATATTTCCTCGAACCGGGCAATAATATCGAGGGCGGTCAACCTCTAGATAACGAAAACCAACTTAAGGACGACACCAGCGCCTTACAGAAGCCTACACGTGGATTTAAAAACTTTAAATGACAGTATTCAACAAATAATACAAAGGCGGGGATGGGATTTAGGGTCGGGTTGCGGAGGGAGTTGGTGTTAGACTGATAGGAATAGTGTCTGGAGTTCTACTAACTCGATGACGTCATGCTTTGTGTGAGACCTTTGTAACATTGAAAGGAGCAAGTTTAGACAAGACGTTATTTAAACGTCAAAAATAAGTTTAAGCATTATATTGTTTGTAAAGACCAATTAGCTTTGATATCATTCTTTACAATGCAAGTGTTGCAGGCTAAGACGTTGAACAGTAAATTAATGAAATCCATCTAATTGCTTAATTGCTATAATGAGTACGTAATAAGCAACTCATAAATTTAGCCTCTTAGTTCTAATAAAACATGATCAATATGATAATGACTTTGGTGTGCCAGCTATACATGAACACTGTGAGTAGGGCTGGACGATTTCGGCATACCAGATGTACCTGTACACTGAGAGTAGGGCTGGATGACTTTGGGATGCCAGTTGTACCTGTACACTGAGAGTACGGCTGGATGATTTTGGCATGCCAGCTGTACCTGTACACTGAGAGTAGGGCTGGATGACTTTGGAATGCCAGCTGTAACTGTACACTGAGAGTAGGGCTGGATGACTTTGGGATGCCAGTTGTACCTGTACACTGAGAGTAGGGCTGGATGATTTCGGCATGCCAGCTGTACCTGTACACTGAGAGTAGGGCTGGATGACTTTGGGATGCCAGTTGTACCTGTACACTGAGAGTAGGGCTGGATGATTTCGGCATGCCAGCTGTACCTGTACACTAAGAGTAGGGCTGGATGACTTTGGAATGCCAGCTGTACCTGTACACTGAGAGTAGGGCTGGATGACTTTGGGATGCCAGTTGTACCTGTACACTGAGAGTAGGGCTGGATGACTTTGGAATGCAAGCTGTAACTGTACACTGAGAGTAGGGTTATGTGACTTCTGTATGTCATATGCACACGAACACTGAACGTATAGCTGTGTGACTTTCGTATGCCATATTTTCCTGAAAATGGAAATTAGGTATGTATGACTTCGGCATGCCAGCTGTACCTGTACACTGTGAGTAGGGCTGTATGACTTCGGCATGCCAGTTGTACCTGAACACTGAGAGTAAGTAGAGTTGTATGACTACTGCATGCCAGATGTACACGAACACTAATAATAGGGTCGTATGACTTCGGCATGCCAGTTGTACTTGAACACTGAGAGTAGGGTTGTGTGACTTAGGCATGCCAGATGTGCAAGAAACACTAAGAATAGGGTTGTATGACTCTGGCAGGCCATTCGTACCTGGGTACTGAGAGTAGGACTGTATAACTTCTGAATGCCATCTGTACCTGAATATGGGGCCGCATGACTTTTACTTCACGACAGACGATAGAGGAATAGAAATAATTGGTTACATATATGAAAGGTAATATCGCAATTTTTGCTTGTCATATTAGATAATAGTGATTTAAAGGCGAAACAGAGTTATGAGTAAGTCCTTAACTTGTAACTATGACCAACATCTGAGATGACGTCTGTTGAGGTTTCATGGTTTGTCAGAAGATGTAACTTGTTAATGCTTATCAATATTTAGCTAAAGCCATATGCATAGCTGAGTAACCATCATTATTGATTGACGTCGAGATGGAACGTTTATTTGTATCAGTTATCTTAAAATTGTCGTGAAACTGCCTGCAATATTCTATCTAATATAAAAAAGCTAAACTCTATGCGTAGATGTCATTAACATGTTACGTTGTTCGTGCAAAAATGTAGATATTTAGACTATAAAAATCTTCTAAATTAGGTTTCTTCATACCGTTAAAAGATATTTTTGTGTGATTTAGTTAACTGTAATAAGCAAACATCGCTATCTGAGCTTTGTCAAGCATTAAAAAAGCCCCTGCCAGATGCAGAGAAACACCTCTTACCCCTTGTACAATGGATAACTATTTATACAGGACAATATATAAGGGTTTCGTTTGTTAACTTCATATATTTGTTACTTCGAATAACGCACGCATGCCCATATCATATAGCTTTGCATCCCTTGTGTGTCCGTTATAGAGAGGTTTCACTCTAAGATAAAACAATCTAAAAAGTCTGAAAAATCAACTGTACTGAAAGTCAATATCGATTAAAATTAAAACCCCGGCGTGGTTTCACTAAATATCTCCTATTTTTCTCCTCAAACTGAGATTTTTAAAATATATTTCTTATTGCTTGGCTTGGATGTATGAATTTTTGACTGAACATTACACAAGCATAAAAAAATAAGAACAGTCATGATAACCCTTATTCACCCGACACCACACCAGTCTTCGTTATCTTGATGAAAAACTGACAATTTCCTCAAATTTGAGGATTTCCGTAACCAGTTTTTCAAACATAAATGGTTCCTAGGTGTATTATGATAAAAATAACGAGTTATTTTTATGCTTTATATTGTATCTATGTCACACAAAACGCAAATATGTCACAAATATCGCATACAAACATGCAACATTTCAATTTGAGGAAGTGTTTGAGAGTTTTAATACAGTTGGGACCAGGGCGTTAGACTGCTATGTAAATTTAAAGTTGCCTTATCAAGATTTCAGGTTGATCACACGCATTTTGCAAATCAATCCATCCGTTCTTTTTGACAGCATATATGCAGAATAATCAGCCTTTCAGAAAATTTAGAAAGTAATCGGTAGAAATATGTAACACAGGCGTGTTAAATTGTCCATTGTATAAATAGCACCAGGATCAGAGCAAGTTCAATTTGTATGGCATTTTCCTTGATTCATTTCTTCACCTTGCAATATGGTCAATTATTATAAATAATTTAGGAAAACGGATGCGTTTCAAATACAGAATTTAAACAAATTAGGAAGTTTAATAATATTTTATTATGGAAAAAGAAAATAGACAAAGCATCCCTTGATTGTCCGTCAGTTTATTCCTAATTATCAGAAACAATTCAGCATAACACAAAAAGAATCCGCGTAAACCTGTAAGCCTGTAATCCTAAGTATATAACCAGAGAACTAAGAGTTCGGACCTTCAGCTCCTCTTATATATATATATATATATATATATATATATATATATATATATATATATATATATATATATATATATATATATATATATATATATATATATATATATATATATATATATATATATATATATATATATAGTTTTGTTTTTATTTTAACTATACCTATTTCATTAGAAATATCCTATACCTTAATAAATATCTTGTCGAAAAGATACGAATTTCATTTCACAAATTATAATTATAGTCGAACATTTTGCATTAATTGTTACTAGTTGTGCAAGAAATACTCATTGCACGCATGTGCATGTTCGTCTGGCAACGATCCATTTTGTACAGATACGGAATCAATACAGAATAACACCTATAGCATAATTTTATTTATAGAGGACAACAAATGATTTAAAGAAGAATAAAATGGAAGGCATGGCAACAAAGAAAGTCAAATCGAAATATCCAGTGTGTTTTTGCATTCCATCACAGAGAGACAACTACCTTTTGAAAGGTTAGGGTCTTGATGGCTTGTACTTTAAGATCAGTAGCTTAGCCCATTGTATAACTAACTAATACCCAGTTATCCAGGTCATTATGATCAAGCATATTTTTCTGAACTGGAAGCACATCATGCACTTCTTTTTGACATGTATACTTTGGTGAAGACTTTAACATGGCTGTCATAACAGAAAGAGAATGTAGCCACATTAGCCACAGTATGTAGATATAAAAGAGACAAGATGCGATGACTTCTTTTGTCTGATATGTCATCATGGATTAATGTATGCCAAAACTGAATGCCTTGAAAATATCTTGCAAATAGGGTTGCAACGATACGTTCTAAACCGTATTGCGATATATTGCAATATACCAAACTCATTTTGTAATAAGTATTGCAATACAGTAACACTTAGTAAAATAAAATACTCATTTTAACGTTTACTACTTAAAAATACATCTCTAAATGATGATACCTTGTACGACTTCAAATGGTAGTCAAATCAAGATATAAAATTAACATAAAAATGAAACAAGTCTACAAACACCTGAAAGGAGTCAAATTATCAGCAAATAAAATTTCTCACTGACACTTCTAGTCTGCCTGTGGTTTAATTTAAACTTCACAGGAACGTTGTTTTACACGTCTCAACACACTAGAACTATCTTTGCCAATCTTTTAACAAGGCGCTAAATAAGTCACTGCATAGTACATTTTTGTTATTAATCTACCGACAACGTTTGAACTCAATGTAACCCTCTGTGCGGTAACAATGTCTCATGCTGTACTAAAGATTATCTCCTACGGCACGGAAGTTGCAGGAATACTTTTCCTAGCTACTGGTACAAGAAGTTGAAACTTACACTGCTTTGCTTTCCACCATCTAAAAGGATCCTCATCCAACAGTATTAGGGATTCGTTCCTAAACAAGTCAACCACATGCTTCATTCCGTTGAGTCTTTATTTAGTACTGTTCATTTGGTGACATTCTGAACAGGGTATAAATATCTGAGACAAAGTGAAGTTCAGAAATTTTAACTGAAAAAATATCTCCTGGTATTGACTTACCCCCGCCCTCCATAACATTTTGGGTGAATAATGGTATTGCACATATCATACTAAGTTTGCATCTAGAAAAAAAATATGGTTATTGAATTAAATTGGAAAAAAATTTGAGGAATACACGGATTTGAAGGATGAAATCATGATCGTGAAACAATTGCGGTACAGAAAATAGTATTGTTGCCTGTATTTCCAGAAGACCAAACCGCAATATACTGACATACTGGTATGTCGTTGCACCAGTACTTAAAATTATAGACTGTATAAGGTTCATATTCTTACAAACTCAAAGACAGAAACATTAAAACTATGGACTACGAGCAATTAAATTTCGTCTTCGTTCTAGTTTGCTTTTCCGTAAGAGTGAAACCTTATGCGGCTTCAAATCAGTAGCTCCATAACATTCCTTTACATATATTTTAGACTCACTCTGATTAAAATTATTTCGAAAGGCAATTTTGTAACGTAATGCAAAATATTTCTTATCGGTGTTCTAGATAATACGTTCTCTTGCAAACCAAACTTTGTTATGATGTTATGCATTACAGTGCTCTCCATGGTCCTTAACCCTATTTGATATTATGCATCACAATTTTCTCTATGGTCTCTAACCCAATTTGATTGTATGTATAACAATTTTCTCTATGGTGACTAAGCCTATTTGATATTATGTATAACAATTGTATCTATGGTCCCTAGGCCTATTTGATATTATGTATAACAATTTTCTCCATGGTCCCTAACCCTATTTGATGGTATGTAAAACAATTTTCTGTATGGTCCCTAAGCATATTTGATATTATGTATAACAATGTTCTGCATGGTCCCTAATCTTATTTGATATTACTTATAATAATTTTTTTCTATGGTCCCCAAGCCTATTTGATATTATGTATAACAATTTCTTCCTGGTCCCGTGCCCTGTTTGGTATTTATGTATAATAATTTTCTGCATGGTCCCTAAGCCTATTTGATATAATGTATAACAATTTTCTATATGGTCCCTAACCCTATTTAATATTATGTATAATAATGTTCTCCATGGTCCATAACTCTATTTGATATTATGTATAACAATTTTCTGCATGGTCCCTAAGCCTATTTGATATTATGTATAACAATGTTCTGCATGATCCCTAACCTTATTTGATATTATGTATAATCATTTTCTGCATGGTCCCTAAGCCTATTTGATATTATGTAGAACAATGTTCTGCATGATCCCTAACCTTATTTAATATTATGTATAATAATTTTCTCTATGGTCCCTAAGCCTATTTGATATTATGTATAAAAATTTTCTGCATGGTCCCTAGCACTATTTGATATTATGAATAATAATTTTCTCTATGGTCCCTAAGCCTATTTGATATTATGTATAACAATTTTCTCTATGGTCCCTAATCCTATTTAATATTATGTATAACAATGTTCTCCATGGTCCATAACTCTATTTGATATTATGTATAACAATTTTCTGCATGGTCCCTAAGCCTACTTGATATTATGTATAACAATGTTCTGCATGATCCCTAACCTTATTTGATATTATGTATAATACTTTTTCTCTATGGTCCCTAAGCCTATTGCTATTATGTAAAACATTTTCTGCATGGTCCCTAAGCCTATTTGATATTATGTATAATAATTTTCTCTATGGTCCCTAAGCCTATTTGATATTATGTATAACAATGTTATGCATGGTCCCTAACTTTACTTGATATTATGTATAATAATTTTCTCTGTGGTTCCTAAGCCTATTTGATATTATGTATAACAGTTTTCTGCATGGTCCCTAACCCTATTTGATATTATGTATATTAGTTTTCTCATTGTTCCCTAAGCCTATTTGATATTATGTATAACAATTTTCTCTATGGTCCCTAAGCCTATTCAATATTATGTATAACAATGTTCTCCATGGTCCCTAACCCTATTTGATATTCTGTATAATACTTTTCTCTATGGTCCCTAATCCTATTTGATTTTATGTATAACAATGTTCTGCATGGTCCCTAAATCTATTTGATATTATGTATAAAAATTTCTGCATGGTCCCTAACCCTATTTGATATTATGTATAGCAATTTGCTCCATGGTCCCTAATCCTATTTGATTTTATGTATGACAAAGTTCTCCATGGTCGCTAACCGTATTTGGTATTATGTATAACAGTTTTCTCTATGGTACCTAATCCTACTTTACAGCCAAAATGCTTCCGAAATAAATGTAGTCAAACGTTGCTAATTCTGGGTCACTGAGAACGTAAGTGATGCTTACAATTGTTGATTGGCTCTAGTTTTAAAGATATAAATACTGGCTCAGCATATACGAACCTTGACTTACGAATGGTGGAGGATATGTAAGTATAAAGGGAAAGGATATCAATTTAAATCAGAAATGACTAAAACACATATTTGATTGGATCTATGAATAAATCTAAGACTGGGTTGGGACAGTACATGCTTTTTGAAGAACGATGAATGATGCAATATGAAGTTGGTATTGCGTCATACATGATATGAATTGCATCATCCTAGAAGTCTTGTATGTTGCAATCATAACCAAGCTTACATCACTCTGCCGAACAATTGCTCTATATCAGCTCTAGAACTCATACAACGGCATGCTCTCTTATTTGTCAGTGTTTGATTTTGCAATGGACTCATTTCTGTTTAGCCAAAGTAAGCAGAGATGACTCGTACTTGTGTGAACAATGCAAATAACTTTTGCTATGTTTGTGGTGAAGTGAGGCTTGCATCACAAAAGCACAATATAACCATTATGGTCAAAAATTCTTAACACCTTTATTTTGGCTGCAAAATTTGAGATAAGGTCAAGAGGTGGGTCCCACACATATGCTGCAACACTTGTGCAACAGATCTTCGCCAGCCATTGGTTGAAAAGGAAAACAAATCTATGCCGTTTGCAGTACCAATGATTTGAGAGAGAGCCAACAGATCATATGAACAATTGTTACTTTGTCATGGTGCCTCCAGTTGGCAAAGGTGTGTGAAAGAAGAAAACGTTAACTGACCTTTATCCAAACATTCCATCAGCAATATGCCCAGTACCCCAGAGAGATGGACTGCCGGCTCCTGATGCACAAGAATCATTCTTATTTGAGTCAGACGAGGATGAGGAAGAGGATGAAAATTCTAGTCCTGAACTATCAATGTCATATGACCCATATTTTCTCCCATCCTTCTCCTCTGAATCATACCTCATAACACAAGGTGAACAGAATGACCTTGTCAGGGATTTGGAACTATCCAAGACTAAGGCAGAACTGTTGGGCTCCAGACTACATCAGTGGAATCTTCTTGCAGGTGATGTCCCGTGACCGTCAAAAGCATCTTGTCCCATGTTTTTTTTCTCATGGAAGGTGATCATGTAGCCTGCAGCAACATCAATGATGTGATGGTAGACGTTGATGATACCGATGAGGGGAGACTGTTTATTGATTCATCGAAGATGGGTCTTAAATCTGTTTTGCTGCTTGATGTCAACGTTTTGTCATCAATTTAAGTTGGTTATGCAGTCCATATTAAGGGCACCTATGAAAACATAAAACAACTTTTGAGGTGCATAAACCATGACCAACATCTGTGGTAGCTTTGTGACAATTTGAAGGTTCCTGCTCTCTTGACTGGTCTGCAGACTGGTTACACAAAGTGCAGCTGTTTTCTCTGGGATAGTCGTGTGAGAGTTTCCCACTACATCAAGAGAGATTGGCTACTCCGACAGTCATTATAGTCTGGGAGGAAAAGTGTTCAGCATCCATCACTTGTTGAATCAAGGAAGATTTTATTACCACCCTTGAACTCAAGTTGGGTCTGATCAAGAACTTTGTCAGGGCCATGGATAAAACATAAACAACTTTCAAGTACCTCCGTAGAAACTTGTCAAGGTTAACTGAAGCTAAGATAAAGGAAGTTGTCTTTGTTGGTCCTCAGATTCGCGAGCCTCTTCTAGATGATGCATTTGACCGTGTACTGCGTGGCAAGGAAAAGACGGCATGGAATTTTTTATAGTAAATGGCAACAAATGTTATCGGAAACAACAAGGCAAACAATTACAATGAACTGGTGGAAACTTCCTCAAGGCATACAAAAGCCTTGATTGCAACATGTCACTAAAGATAAATTTTTGCACTAACATTTAGATTGTTTCCACCGAACTGAGGAGCAATGAGCGACGAGCAATGCGAGCGATTTCACCAGGATATTGCATCAATGAAGAAATGCTATCATGGCAATTTGAGCCCATCAGTGCTTACAGACTATTGCTGGATAGCGACAAGACATGCTCTGTTTAATCAATTCAAGAGACAAGCCAAGAAGCGCTGAGTAGACACTGAATAAGGACAAAACTATGTACTTATATATACATAATAGTTTTTTTGCCCTTTATTTCATAATAAATTTTATTTATATATTCCGTATGTTTGTAATATAAGCAGGACAGATGAAATGTTATCAAGTAAAGCAACCATCAACACACGAAAAGAGCTAGGTTTACAATTTAAATTAAAACTCTACTACCTAAACAATATAAACAGATGTAAAATCTAAACACTTAAATATCTTGGAAACAGGAGCCAGTCCGTTGTTTTTTAAATGTATATTTGAATTCAGCACATCAAAATCCATAATATATAGCACATTTTATATCCGAAGAGACGACTTCTAAAATATTGTATAACAGTGTTATGTATAATAGTGTTCTCCATGGTCCATAACCCTATTTGATATTATGTATACCACTTTTCTCTATTGTCCCTAACCCTGTTTGATATTTTGTATACCACTCTAATCCATGGTCCCTAACCCTGTTTGATATTATGTATACCACTTTTCTCCATGGTCCATAACCCTATTTGATATTATGTATACCACTTTTCTCTATGGTCCCTAACCCTGTTTGATATTATGTATGACAGTGTTTTCCATGAAGCAAAATCCTGTTTTGATATTATGTAAAACAATTTTCACAATGAATCAAAAGCCTGTTTTGATATTATGTATAACAATTTTCACCATGAAGCAAAAGCCTGTTTTGATATTATGTATGACAATTTTCACCATGAAGCAAAACCCTGCTTTGATATTATGTATAACAATTTTCACCATGAAGCGAAAGCCTGTTTTGATATTATGTATAACAATTTTCTCTATGAAGTATAAGCCTGTTTTGTTATTATGTATGGCAACGTTCTCCATGAAGCAAAACCTGTTTTCATATTATATATAGCACTTTTCACCATGAAGCAAAACTCTGTTTTGATATTATGTATAACAATTTTCACCATGAAGCAAAACCATGTTTTGATATTATGTATAACAATTTTCACCATGAAGCAAAACCATGTTTTGATATTATGTATAACAATTTTCTCCATGAATCAAAACCCTGTTTGATATCATGTACAACAATGTTCTTTATTAAGTATAACCCTGTTTTGATATTATGTATGACACTGTTCTCCATGAAGCAAAATCTATTTTGATATTATGTATAACAATTTTCGCCATGAAGGAAAACCGTGTTTTGATATTATATATTAAAAAAATCCATGAAGCAAAACCCTGTTTTGATATTATGTATAACAGTAATAGAAACAAAACCCTGTTTTGATATTATGTATAACAATTTTCTCCTTGAAGCAAATTCCTGTTTTGACATTATGTATAACAATGTTCGCAATGAAGCCCAACCCTCCTTTGATATGACGAAAATCATTTCGTCAGCATTTGGAAACTCTTCTTGAGCAATGAATCAGGTTTCTATTTTCTTTAGATTGCAGATTGCATCTTTATATTGCAAATAGCATATCATATGAGACGACTAGACCAGAATCAATTCTTAGAGATGAATTTATTGTGTTTATTTGGGCCATAATCAATAAGTCGAAATGGCATCACGTACAAGGATTTGCACAAGCTTAGACCTGTTTAAAGGAGATGAGTAATTTCTCTGAGTAGAAAGAAGATACCTAATACCACGATCGTGAGCAAAATTACTTTTTTGTGCACATAGAATGTTTCCGTTAAAGTAGATCAGGGACTATGCTGAAGATGATGTTACAAGAGCAAGGTCAAACGTTGTTGGAACGATTAAAATGAGAAATTAATGTTAACAGGGCATACTTAGTAATGGAGAAACGGTCACATTTAATTTGCAGAAACCTAGCGATATTGCGGTTCCTTGAATACTATAATGGCAATACAGTTGGACTGCATTGCGAAATTCGATTTCGTTTTAAAATTTTATATCGGCGATTATTCAAATTTGGCTCAAAATGACCTTTTTATTAAATGATATTAGCTTAGCTTTTTACGAGTCATGGAGATAGGACAATCAAAAATCAAAATTATATCCTCTTTTCAAAAGTTATATCAGCGACTCTTTTGATTTTGCGCAAAAGGACATTTCAGTTAAAATATATTCCTCTGATTTTTGAGTCAAGGAGATATTTTGGATTTTTTTTTAAACGTAGCTTTAACAATTTTTCAGTCATATCGCTACGATGTCTGCAGTGTGGCAGTTTATAGTGATGTCTAGCACTAGTGCATCATGTCACAGACATGTAGCATGATGTCCCACCCAGTCACATTATCCTGACACCAGGCCAACCAGTCCTAACACTAACCTCTTAATGCTGAACGCCAAGCGAGGCAGCTGTTAGTACCATTTTTGTAAGTCTTTGGTATGACTCAGCCAGGGATCGAACCCACGACCTCCCAAGGAGATATTATGAGGTTTGTTTCAAGAGCATGGTGTTGCGTGTCATTGTGTCCTCATCAGACATGGAATCAATATTTAAGAAATGTCACAAAATGACTAATTTAATTGGTTCTAAGGTTACATTTTCATAGTATAGATTTACTTCTAAATTTATGGCTTCTTTGCTACTGCTACTATACGTATGCTTTATACCAATGCAGATCTAAATGATCCAAGTTTTTAAGTCTTCTGGCTATCAAGATACACATTCTCGCACTTTTTTGGTGGGTGGTGTGTACGTTTACATAATAAAAGACCCTCATCTAAACCGTGTTAACTTTTTAAACTGTTTGCTAATTAAATTAAACAGAAAAGGAAAACTGGGCGCATTCTATGGGCGTAGATTTAAGATATGAAAGTTATAATTGTGCAAGTTTATACAATTTCTTTTTTAACATTTTGGTTTAAGTCATCAGGAATAAACGTAATAAAAATATTGCCGAAAAAGATATGAGAAAGCTTATTTCGGCAGAGATTAATGTTTGTATTCAATTATCTTTTCAAATTGTTTTTGTGCTAAAGTATGAAGATTATCGTAAATATCTATATATCAAACATTGTAGTAACTATATGAAACGTCATTTAAGACTGTATTAAAAACTGAAGACAATGAATTTTCAGATGGCAGCTATCTTAGAAGTCACGGATCATCCGTATCAAGAGAGAGAGAGAGAGAGAGAGAGAGAGAGAGAGAGAGAGAGAGAAAGAGAGAGGCTATATAAATTTATTACAAATACAATAGTTATATCAGGTTTTTTGGGGGGCGACTGTAACCTTGAAGAGATGACATAGTTTCAATCCAAAATGAAACATTTGCCAGAAGTTGGTCGCCTGTCATATGGCTTAGGCAAACATGCCCCGAGAGAATGTGTAAAGCAAGCAGAACATACTCATACCATCTTTGTTCTCTGAATGATCGCGTTTAATTATTTATTTACCTGTACATATAGAAATATACCGTTCATCAATTAACCTGATTAAATTTGCCTTGAGCTGGGATACTGAATATTTTAACCGCATCACATTCTGACGGGTGACATCAAACTGAAGCTTAATTATACAAAATGATCTTATAATTTTACATTTTTGCACATTGTTCTGATTTTCGTAAGATTTCTAAGTGTTATTATCCCCCAATGTTTAACAATAGTGGGGATGTTGTGATATAGTATATACATACGTACGTTCTACATGCAACTGACATTTATTCCGGGATCCATCTGTACCACCAGTGATTTACCCCCTGGGTCACAACATTGAAAGTGTTGAGTTCCCCACCATATAACAATGTATACACTTAAAAGGCATGGAAAGTCAAATTTATATATCCAAATGTAATCCAGCCTTAATAGTCTTGGGTTATTGCTTCAAAATTATTAAGATATGAACCATAAATCCATTTACATACTTGCTCGGTATGAAAAGACAGATGCTCGTATCTAACTCACACTGCCATTAGGGTAATTTTACTTACACTTACCCACCTAGAAGGTTAACATTTCGGGGTTTAGGTCAAAGTAGGGAAGCGCGGGATGTGTTTTCAAAATTACTTTAGTTGGTATACGTCATCTAATATGATCAAATAAAGAAAGAGAATTCGTATCACGCGACTTAATAGTACCTGACAGTGTAATGCAAACGAACTATTTCTCTTCGCATGACGACGTTGTGCCCTTGATAAGTCACTCTGCTCCAGTTTAAAGACTAAAGGATCATTAGAATATGATACAACTGTAAATCAACTTAATTCTAGAATGCTAACTAAAGCTCAGAGAATTATTTTATCAGACAAATATATTTTGCTTTGAAACGAAAAATAGGCTATATTAACAAGAAGCCGTTTAGTCATTTGCTGTTAGTATTATCAGCGGATAATTGGTTGTAAGAGTAAAGATCCGATATCGTTTGAAATATTGCAAGGCGATTTGGTACTTCGATATTGCATTAGAGACCCTGTCATAAAATCCTCCATAAAATACCCGGATTAATATTGTTATTACACTGTATCATGCAACGGGAATATGCCTTTATGTGCAGCTGTATCACGATCAAAAGATTACGCAATATCTATTACCTTACTTAACTTCTTTATATTCGAAAAACACTAAAAGCATATACCATCTGCATTCTACTGGATTGATGTACAGATAAAATCAAAGCAAATGATGGATTTATAATTGAATTGGTGGCTAAATCTAATCAAGAAATACATCTAAATTATTGCAAGCTCATCCTCCACCACTCCACGAAAAAAATTGTACTTGTAGATACAGATGAAATGTATAAAAGCAAGCAGTTGCCAATAAAAGTCCTTCTAAACACCAAAGTCCTTACAACTTGTGAGGACGGTGACCTAATCTGAATCGTTTTCCCAAACGTTGCGCCTATAATTTGACATTTTTGTGGCTGTATGTAGTTATTTCATATTTATACAACACGTCATATGTAACTGCTGAAACATGCCGAGGATTTACTAGCTCCCATGTATTATGTAGCATATGTCTTACATGTTTACTTATAAAATGACTTTAGAAGTACTCAAGTTGGAAACGATTTGTAGATCAAGAGACTATTTCAGCTTGATTTTTGTCGTACGAGAGCTGGAAAATATATATAGCTCAAGAGACTATTTAAGCTTGCATTTAGTAGACACAAAATAAAAAAAGATCTCTCGATCAAGAAACTATTTCAGCTTGACTTTACGAGTTCTTATGTTGAAAATGATCTATAGATCCAGCTACTATTTCATTTTAAGTTTCGATCAAGAGACTATTTCAGCTTGATTTTAGATTAAGAGAATATTACAGCTTGAATTTTGTAGCAATCCGGCTGGGAAAGAGTTCTAGATCAATATAGACTATTTCAACTTGATTCTAGATTAAGAAACTATTTCAACTTGATTCTAGATCAAGCGACTATTTCGTCTTTATTCTAGATCAATGGACTATTTCTGCTTGATTCTAGATCAAGAGACTACATCATCTTGATTCTAGATCAAGAGACTCTTTCAGTTTAATTATAGATCAAGAGACTATATCAGCTTGATTCAAAATCAAGAGACTACATCAGCTTGATTATAGATCAAGAGACTGTCAGCTAGATTATAGATCATGAGACTATGTCATCTTAATTCTAGATCAAGAGACTATATCAGCTTGATTCTAAATTAAGAGACTATATCAGCTTGATTCTACATCAAGAGACTATATCAGCTTGATTTTAGATCAAGAGACTGTCAGCTAGATTATAGATCATGAGACTATGTCAGCTTAATTCTAGATCAAGAGACTAAATCAGCTTGATTCTAAATTTAATGACTATATCAGTTTGATTCTACATCAAGAGACTACTTCAGCTTGATTCTAGTTCAAGAGACTATCTCAGGTTGAGTCTAGATCAAGAGACTGTTTCAGCTTGACTTTAGTAGTTCTTATGTTTAACATGATCTATAGATCAAGCTACTATTTCAGGTTACGTTTCGGTCACGAGACTGTTTCAGCTTGATTCTAAATTAAAAGACTACTTCATCTTGATTCTACATCAAGAGACTATTTCAACTTGATTCTAGATTAAGAAACTATTTCAACTTGATTCTAGATCAAGCGACTATTTCGTCTTTATTCTAGATCAATGGACTATTTCTGCTTGATTCTAGATCAAGAGACTACATCATCTTGATTCTAGATCAAGAGACTCTTTCAGTTTAATTATAGATCAATGGACCATATCAGCTTGATTCTAAATCAAGGGACTATTTCAGCTTGATTATAGAACAAGAGATTGTCAGGTTTATTATAGAAAAAGAGACTATCTAATGTAGATTTTAGATCAAGAAACTGTCAGCTTGATTCTAGATCAAGAGACTATTTCAGCTTAATTCTAGATCAAGAGACTATATCAAATTGATTCTAAATCAAGAGACTATATCAGCTTGATTACAGAACAAAAGACTGTTAGCTTGATTATCGAACAAAAGTTTATTTCAGCTTGATTCTAGATCAAGAGACTATCTCAGTTTGAGTCTATATCAAGAGACTATATCAGCTTGATTATAGAACAAGAGACTGTCGGCTTGATTCTAGATCATGAGACTACTTCAGCTTGATTCTAGATCAAAAGACTATATCAGCTTGATTATAGAACAAGAGACTATTTCAGCTTGATTCGTGATCAAGAGACTACATCATCTTGATTCTAGAGCAAGAGACTATATCAGCTTGATTATAGAACATAAGACTATTTCAGCTTAATTCTAGATCAAGAGACTACTTCATCTTGATTCTAGATCAAGAGACTATCTCAGCTTGAGTCTAGATCAAGAGACTATATCAGCTTGATTATAGAAGAAGAGACCGTCGGCTTGATTCTAGATCAAGAGACTAATTCAGATTGATTCTAGATCAAGAGACTATATCAGCTTAATTATGGAACAGGAGACTATACCAGCTTAATAATGGAACAAGAGACTATTTCAGCTTGATTCTTGATCAAGAGACCATTTCAGCTTGATTCTATATCAAAAGACTTTCTCTGATTCTTGATGAAGAGACTATGTCAGCTTGATTCTGGAACAAGAGATTATTTAAGCTTGATTGTAGAATAGGATACTATATCAGCTTGATTTTAGATCAAGAGACTATGTCAGCTTGATTTTAGTAGTACTCAAATTGGAAAGGGTCTCTAGATCAAAATATTATTTCCGCTGGATGCTAGATCAAGAGCCTATTTCAGTTGGTTTTATGAAGCTGTTTGTCAATCCGTATTAAATTGTATAGTACATGCATCACTAAGATAGTCAAATTGTCAAGCCGTTTAGTCAATCCGTATTACATTTCATACTACATACATCATAATAGACATCCTTGAGTGTGACCTGAAATGGTGTGGAATCCAGCCCAACGAGCTGGAAGACTAGGCGAAGGAAAAGTCTACATGGCACACCCTCATTACAAGGGCTGTTGAAGTCGATTAGGACTATCGCCGCCAACGACTCACAGCCTTGAGAGTAAAAGAGCACATCGCAGCATCCCATCCCATCACGTCTACATTCTTCACATGCCCAACCTGTAACATCCTGTACGCTTCCAGCTTTGGAATGAGGAGCCACATGCGTATCCACCGTGGGCAGCACAATTATGTAATCATAGGACACCATGGCCAGCGAAGAAGACATACATCATCAAGATAGTCAAATTATCGAGTTGTTTTGCCAGACTGTATTACATTTTATAGTAAATACACAGAATCGCAAAGAGCAGTTTTTCAGTGATGATAGTCTAAGTTCATTGCTATAAACTCTCATGACCATCATTTCACCTAATTCAGAAAAATTTACAAAAATAGCAACGTACATATATTAGCACAAGTTTTCCAGTAAAATTGCCAATCATTTTTGGTAGTGCTGATTTTCTGAGATACTCTGAGATAATTGTTGTAGTAAAATTTTCTTACAAGTAATAAATGCAGTCCATAACGCAGAATTTAATATACTTTAAAACTTTTTGTCTATGAATGTAGGCAATGTTAGAGAGTATATTTCACTTAAGAAAGGCGAAAGATGAAATCTCTTGATAGCATAAGTAATTTGTTTATAAACCAGATATGTCTTCTATTGACATGTCTAATATATAACGTGTTACACAGACACGGTGTAACTGGAAATATATGAAACTAATAACACATACATGTGTAATGAGATATACATGAAACGAGTAACACAGACGTGTAAAGGGACATGTGTAAAACATGTTCTGATTAACATGTAAAGAACGCGTTTCAGGTAAATAAATGCTGAATTTCAAAAGTAGGAATATGTACATGAAAAACTTATGTTTCAAGCAAGTTTAATATATTTCACTCAAGTATGTTATGTAGTACTTACGTTTCACATATGAGATCAAGTATGTTTCACATATCTTTATGCTTATGTCACTGCTTTAAAAGCGCTATATTTCCTTCTTCACCATCATATTCCTGTATCTAAGCTGCAAGAAAATCTACACTGAAAGAATTTTTTAAAACAAGAACAGGTCATCCATTGAGTAAATGTCCCTTGATGAGTCTAGTGTTTACCATCGGCTGAGACTGGAAGCAAGTCATGGTTAAAAAATCCTCCGTTATCGATGTCTACTATAATCCATTTATAATTACATGTAACCAATGTAATGACTGTTGCATTGACAAATACACAATTGAAAACACATCTATACACACCTAAGAGTAAGTGGTTGCTAGTATTCAATGTTTGTTTTCAGATTTAGAATCTGCTTTTACTGCAAATATATAGACGGACTTTCAAAAACACTACGTATGAACGTATTTTAATTTAATGAAGGTAACAATCCCTTGTCTCGTCCCCATTTCCCCGCACCTCCCCCGCCTCGCGTTCTCATAGTTATTACCGAGGTATTCTGGTCTAGACCTTTCCATTCAGAACGACAAGGATTCTTCAAAATTGCTGCTTGCTGTAGAATTTTGAGAAATCAAATACTGATCCTGCATTTTCGTATGTCCCAAGTAATTATTCTGTACCGACATAAGCTGTTATTAGATAACTGAGAGTCTATAATATAGTTAATTCCATTTGAAGCATTGCTACCTGTTTAAGCGGAGAACCTCTAGAGTTAGACAAAACATCGGTTTTCAAATGGGAGAGGAAGATTAAGGAAAAAACTTAATTATAAGTTTGTATTGATATTGAGAAGATTGATGTCTATGACTGAGACATTTTATCAGATAAACTTTGCTTATAGAGACACAAGAATGAGGAAATGGAGTGCAGTTTCTCCGTAAAATACATGTATGACATATATATTGTATCGTTCAGTGGCACATGGATGATAATTAATGAAAGAAGATATTGTTTATGAATTTGTCTCACTTCTAATTTTTTGTATTCGGTGTCTGCTCTACGTTATGGGAGTGGGGTGGGGTCGGTGCATAGGTGTTACCTATTTCTTTCTGTCTTATATATCATTAATTTGGTTTTACCTTGTTATTGTTCAGAGGATGGAGCACGAGAGATCAATTGGTAGGGAGTCGGACTCCAATAAGCCAATACTCCATGGTTTGATATCCACATAGTCCCTCTTAGATAAGTTGCCTAAGAAAAAGGCATTTATTTAGTTCTCATTTCCTCAACATATAGAGCCAACCAACCAACCAACCAACCATCCAAACAACTTTCCGACTGACGTTTAGAGGATTAAGCAGACGTTTAGCTATGTAATTCTTCTAACGTTAAAAGATCATTTGTTAAAACTGCTTATATTTATGAAACATTCTAAACTTTATTAAAAATTTGTTACTCAGGCGTAGTTAACGCGTAACCGAGCGTTGTCAGAAATACGATATCTATCGATTTCTATGCAATTATGAAGATCTTACAATTTCCAGTCCTAATTTTATTTCATTTCCATCAGAACTACTCAAGTAATCACTCTATGTATTATATTGCGTCATCGTCCTGCCTATATTACCTTTTTGGAACAGGAATAGTTAAAGTGCGTATGAGATATAACTTACCAAAATTAGTGATGAAGCAAACGTTTAATATTTATATTTTCTTCATGCATTGTATACTAAGATACGAAATTGGTCTTGCGTTTAGTACCATGTTCACAAAATGCTGATTGCTCTAAGAACTTTTTCATCAGCTTCTATAGTGTTATGAATATTTAAACGATGTTTATTTTGTTTTCGAGTTACATCAATATTGAACAATTCATTTGATATGTGTTTACCATAGTAGGCTTCGTTTTCTCAGCAGTTGGTTCCTGCCCAATGTAAACTATTACATAATTTTAAGATCAAGGCAATATTTAACCTTTCACAAACTTGATCTCACTCCGTTTTAGCTGGTATTTATGAGAAATGCATTTTGAATTTTCTTCAGTTCCTTGAATATTCATTCTGGTTACATAACGTTTCGAAACAGAATGCAATGATCTTCGAGATGGGCATTTACTAACGGGATGTAATGATACGTTCGGTCATTCGGCAGGCTGAGCGTCGAAGTAGGTGGCGTCAAACGAGATTCATTCGGACAAAGCGAAATTCAATTGACGCAGTACTAAATATACTCTGACTCACTAAATTTATTTTATTACATTTGGTAAAGGTTACATTGTTTTATTACATTTGGTAAAGGTTACATTCCTGGATTACTCTGTGACTCATTTGGATGGTAAGACATTCTGTTCCAAACCTTAAAAATATTAGAACTGCATCTGGACGAAGGACTGACGCTATTTCTGCAGCAGTATGTTTGGTGTTTGTGTGTGTGATTTGGATTTTTAACGTAGCTTTAACAATTTTCAGTCATATCGCTACGATGTCAGCAGTGTGGCAGTTTAAAGTGATGTCTAGCACTGGGGCATTATGCCGCAGACATGTAGCATGATGACCCACCCAATCACATTATCCTGACACCAGGACGACCATTTCTAACACTAACCTCTTAATGCTGAGCGCCAAGCGAGGCAGCTGTTAGTACCATTTTTGTAAGTCTTTGGTATGACTTGGCCGGGGATCGTACCCACGACCTCCCGCATCCGAGGCAGAGGCTCTAACCACTAGATCACCGGAACGGAATCACTTTGTCTGTCTACGTTTAGAACGAAAATTTCTCTTAACACAGTATGAAATAAATATTATGCGATGATCCCTCTGCAAAATCTACACGATAATGGAAAGTAGGAATTTAAACATGCGCTTCTGGACAGGCTTGTTTGTAAAGATGATACATTCCTTAGTTTCATCCTTATCCATCACAAACTGCTTCATGAAAATAAATAAATAAATTAAATCAACAAATAAATAGAGAATATAAGAATGTACGTAGACACGTGATCGGACTGAGTTTAGCAAGGTAAGCACATTCACCGTCGGGGTCTGATATATGTTGGCACTGATTTCATATGGTATTACATCACATGAAAGAAGAACAGCTTAGAAAAACATTGAACGTTCGGTCGATGAAAGTGTCCTTTTATATTACTTTTAGCCTTTTCCTCCTAATGCTGTTCTCCCCAATTCCACTTTATGACACTCTTTGGATAACCATGTCAAGGGAATTTTTACCGACTGAAGGCGCTCTGTGTCATCGCTGAGAAAACCTCGTATATATTTAAATGCCACCGACAAACTGACTTGGGCTATTATGATAATTTTGGAAAACGAAGTTAGGCGCATCAATTGTAAAGGAGACTTATGTATTTTGGTGAATTCCAGAATATCCAAATTCCGTAAAGGAGACGTATGTAATTTAGTGAATTCCAGAGTATCCAAATTCCTAGAGGAAGAAGTATATATTGATACGGCTAAGCATACGTCCAGTGCCAGCAGGGTAGTGAAAGAAGAGTGCGAAATACATACTGCCATAAACAGGCTATCTTTGGATAAATCTGCAAATATCCATCTTACAAAATCCGTTTAAATTGCTGAAGGTTTGAAATACCAGAGTTTTAAATGGGTGCATAGCAATACACTAAGAATGTGTCTGCTTGTTATACGATTCTAGTATGGACATCAGTGTAATTGACTATGTGATTAAGTCATCTTTACTGTTTGATCAAATAACTGATTTTATGTGCATGACCTCACTGTTTCAGCGACCATGCATCTATAATTTGTATATTGAAATCAAATTTAATGCAAAAGATGAGATATGTAACCAAAGGTAGTGAAAACAATGATGGGATAACAGTAAGAATTGAGTCATGACTGTAGTTTCTTTCAAAAAATAAAACGGATAAATATGATGCAGTGAGGAAATAATCGATATTGACTTTGTTTCCTTGAGGTCTGTGAAATAAATATTTCCAAACGTTCTAATATAGGTAATAAATAAGCGGAAACAATTAGATTCGTTTAATGAAAATTATATTCAAAATAAAACAATTAGAAAAACTAAAGGAAATGTACCTGAAAATGTAGACAGATTTGTTTCTTTATCCTAGAAAAAAGTAAAATCTTTGTATAGTATTAGAAAAAGAAATAAAAATTGAAAATTGTTGCCAGTAAACATCGTTCTAAATTTATATAAAAATAAATAGTGACAAAAATATAAATAAAATGAATTCCAACATGATGTAAGCTTAAGAGTCATTTCCCATCGGATTTATTAAGTATGATAATAATTCCACTAAATTGATTCAGTTTAAAAAGAAATACCATTGGATCACATGGTGGATCAACATTTTAATGAAATGGAAATGAATTCCAACTGTAGTTTTCAGACTGGAAATTGACAAATGCACTGGGATTTATGGAATGATGAAATAAATGGTCATTATGTGCAATAATGTTTGTCTCTTTTGACCAAAAATTTAATAACATGTATGCAAACTGCCTATACCCCCATAAGTGAGCTAAACGCTTTATAGATCCTGTTGACACGAAGGAGATCCTAATAATGTTGCAAATAATCGTGTCAACAGTTAGTATTATGACTCAGTTATTTTCTATTGTTCTAATTAGCACTACTGTTTTATACAGCCAATGAAGTCAAAAATATTCACTTGAAATTTTGAAAAAATATTTTAGGTGTATTAGGACTTCTTATATGGCCATATATGTCATAAAATGGAATAATTTGAAAATACTGGTATACAGTTTCAAATTCGTCCAATAATGTTATCAAGTATGTTTTATTGAAAACTTGACACATTTGCAGGATGGTTTAAGACCATCAAATCCTAAAAGGTTTCTTTTCAATCTTGTTCTTCCAGAGGATTTGAAAAAACAGTATAACAGTTTATCGAGGAGGTAATATACTACTAGAAGCCAAGGCTTTGAAGAGTAAGTACAACATCAATAGTTTTACGCGTGGTTTTTCGTTGAAGCAGTTATACCAAACACTGCTTCGTATAACTCAAACTTCATTTAAAATTGAAAACTATTTAATATTTGCATTCAATTTGAATAATACAGACAGACTAGGATCACATTCATACGTGCATCTCATCAACGTATAGAAGGTTTGAAGAGAAATGAGATAAACTGAAAGCTTTGCATTTTCAATCAAATAAAAGATGAATATCCCCTTTTGCTTGTATGGTTTGCCTTGAATCAGTATTGGATTTTCTTACAAACAATTACCGCATTAGTCCCACGTAGAAACTGTTGAAACTTTATTAACCAATACTTTGATGTATTTAATTAATACATCGGCAACTTTGAATATAGGGGTACGGAATCAAGAAACTCGATCATTCATAAATCGTATACAGATATTATATGTTATGGTTGCATTTGTTTAATATATTGAGTATAAACGATTTTAATAAGAAATCACATGTGATTTGTAATTCCTTTTAGGATGTTAATGCTTTCTTTTATTTTGTTGCTTGCTACTCGTATTGTAAACACACATAAATCGACTGTGCGCTTTGTTAATAAAGAACACGTATTTGAAGTTGTCACTTCGCCATCTCATCCAAATGTCATAGCATTATTTGGCATTTTCTTAATTGAAATATTTAAAACTAACCATGTCAGTGCTATATCATAGTTCCTTTCGACGTGTCTTGTTGGTCAACGGTTCTGAATTAAATTTTGTTTTATTTTGCGTACGCTCTACATTAAACCTATTTTGATGATCATTTTCTTGCTTTCCAGAAATTTCAATAACGGCCCTGTTTCTCTGATAAAATTTGACCTTTTTATCAAAAACTTGTCCACAGTTTTATTCTTTATCATTCATTCTTGATCTGACTCAAGAAGAATCTAGAAAAAGAGAACACTAATAAATGACTAACGTGTTTCGTTACAATTCAGAATTCACAGTAATTCATATAAATAACATTCTGGATTATTTGCATTAGGAATTTACTAGAAACCGAGCTATTAAAATTCCTCCTAAGTCTGGGTTTAGTAGAAGGACACCTTCCCATTGTCAAAACTATGTCAGTTATATCTAGTTGAAGAATAAAATAAAACGACGGACGTTTTTAATAATGTTACATCAATTACTGTGAGGACCGTCATGTATTTCAAATTAGTCACAGTTCAATGTTCCAACGCATCCTCCGTCTCTTCCCAGTGAGCTATCACCCTTGGGTAGGATAATATCACTGCCTCAGCTATGTAAATTTGATGGAAACATCCAGCTGGGAGAAACCTGTATGCTGTGATATCCATAATATAAAAGACCACTCTAAAAGCGGAACATATTTGTGCAACTCATATGTCAGTGAATCAAAGAAAGTCGAAGGTGCAAACCATTAGGACTAATATTTCAAGGCTTATTTCAAACTGTGTCTTTATTATTGTCAATAAAAAGGCAGTGATGACAAGTTTATCCGTTGTTGTCATTACATTACCTAACTCTCCTTATTTGCTGTTTTTCTCGATTCGTGCTGTGAAGAAACTGTCTGTTGATTAACATTGTTAAGTAACTTAGTCTAATGCTGCAATATTCTTACCGTGAGTATCCGTTAATTGATGTTGTTTGCATCATGAGAAAAAACATATATGACTCAAGTGATCTGCAGTAATTATACTATAGACAAAAATCTTTCTAAACATTTGAACACACTGTGGGCAACATGCTTCTAGAAATAATAAACCCACCTTTAACTTCAGCGTTTGCATTTGCGCTCTGTTTATAAGGTCTGGTGCATGTAATTCATGACTTATGGCGTTCTGATTTACCTCTTTACAGGGAGAATCTCCAAATTACTTCTTTTCCTTTGAATAAAATATTTGTATTAAATAGTTGACCTTTTCTTATGTCAAAATGCCGATAGTATCATGTCTGTCGAAAAAGTATGTCCCTCATTCAGACCTATACGGATCAAACTGACTGATTCCAGATAACACACGTGTTTTTTCATGATGACAAACGTCTGATGATCATTTTAATATCATCACCATTGTGTCAGATCTGTCTAGTAATTTGATCGTCTCTATTCAGTCGTTATACTTAATGGTTATCATTCAGACAGTCAATTGGCCTTGACATATTTGGCACAGTCCACATCAATAACCTTGATTTCAGTAAGCACAGACTGTATATGAATTACTACTGTTCCACTCATAATGCAAGTTACCAATTCTAGTAATATCTGAAACACAACATATCAAACATTTTGTAATTTTATTTATTTCTTCTGATAAGTCCCAAATATATCTTTATTACTTCAATTTTCCGTCTAGTCGTTTAAATGAACCGCCTGCTTGGTCACGCATCTATGATGCTGCTGAGCTCATGAGTCATTTAATAAGCATCGTAATATATACGACATGACAGCGGTACCACTCAATAAGTCATCTATTATTCCAGAGGATAGGGCAGATATTTGGGTTGGATAAAGTCCGGTAGCTGTTAAAGCAGGCCAAACATTCATTTCCGTACAAAATTCGATTACAGTAAACATTTTAATAATGATTAAATCACTTTGTGTAACAACTCTGGAAACGTTATGTATTACAAATTTAAAAGACGTTAAAGGTGAAATGACAATTAAAAAGACTTAAATCGAATTTGGAATTGTGAAAAAATAGAGGACTTGATGGAATAATTACGTCATATTAGTATACATACATTTTTCTTATTATAAATTTAGTCACCTTTTGTATCTTGTTGACAACTTAGAATTTTCTAGAAATGAAGATTGACCCTCTTCCTGGTTCTACTTTTGTATCCGAGCTTTTTATATAATGTTGTTTGCCTAACCTAAGAAATTATTCAGCCTTGAATTTAACATCTGAGCAGAATCAGTTTTATTGTTGTGTCCAGTATTTAATTTGGGTGACATTATTTATTCAAATTATTATTAACTGGAAATAGAAAGTTATGATTATAATATTCTTGGACAGGAAAATTAATTTGGAATTATTGTGATTTTAGACAATAACAGTTTTGAATTATATTACTGTGATAATTCTAGAGGCTGTTAGCACATCGCCACACTGCATGCCAGTGACACATTAGCACACAGGAGACCACAGACACGTTAACACATTCAATATTGGAATTTGTTTGGAATACCACTTGAATTTTTGTAGGAACTATATATATTATTTCTTATGATAAATCTTGTATGACTATTTTGGATTAATTTGCATTACTGTTAAGTTCATTTTAACATTTTCAATTTGTATTCTAGAGAAATATATTATTTATTGAATATTATAAAACAATTGTTCGGTTTTGCCAAGTTTCGATTCATTGGACATTATCATACGACAGAATGGTTGACATTACCAGACGACAAACTGTTTAACCCATTTGCTACAGTGATATCTGTTTTAAGAAAATCTAGATTTTATTGATAACAGGGGGTACGGCCATGTTTTGAAAAAGTGAAATTCATGGGTGCATTTTTAAAATGGTTTACTCGCCAGTTTTTCCGAAAATTTCCCGAAATAATATTGGTGATGCAGAACTAGTATCATATGGCCATACAATGTATGAAAGATAAGCATGCGATATGTGGCGCTATGTAGAAAAATTACCGAAAGCTTCGAATATTGCGATACTAAAGAATGTAGCCACTGTGTAGTATAGGTTTTATTCATGGGAAAGGTAAATCGTTAATATATTTGATCTGATGTTTTGAGATTTACTAATGGTTAGACGGTATGGTCTAATGTCCATTTTCGTTGTGGCCTCAATTGTTACCGGCCTAAAATATCTTCGCTTGGATTGCCATTAAGTGTGTTAGGTGCCCATGCCAATGGACAGTTGAATTAGCTAAGGGCCTCAGACTGTAAAGACTGTGAAAGCATTTAGCATTACATTTCTGCAGGAGATTGGATTTTTAAGTAGGGCCCGAAAGTGTTATTTTGTTTATATCCAAATGAGCAACTTATGTCTGTCTGTTACATTATGTTTTTATTACTATATAATTAACGCCTATTGCGCAGCTGGAAATGAAATGATCATTACAGCAGTACAGTCCCCTATATGATGTCACTTTTTTAGCCAGTTGTATCATAGCGCTGTGAACGTTAGAGAAATTTTTACATAAAATGACGTAGTTGAGACAAGTGTCTTTTTATTTAAGAAAATTGAAACAATTTCATACAAATGTAATAATTGTAACAAAAGCATGTGAAAGAAATGAATAAAGTCAATGAAACATATACGAAACTTTCAGAATATATTTAGTGATTTACGACCTGCCATACATCTGCTGTGAATATTTTCTATTGCAAAAAAAAAAAAAAACAATGTGAACTTAATAGTTGTGTCATACTGAGAAACAAAAACTCACCATTCTATGATAAGAGGAGTCTATACTCATCAACCTGTGCATGGACCGAAATGTTAATGTTTGACCATATTTATATCCTTTTATAACAAGATCTGCAAAACAATGAGATATCCTACCAACGAACTATCCAGGGGAAACTTTTTAAACAATCAAAACGACAAGCTACACACTTCGTGTTTGAGAAGAATGTTAATTAAGGTGTCCAATATAAAAGTATGTCCCGTTAGATTTCCCCGTTTGCACCGAGAAGTACATGTGCAGAGACATCATTAAAATTAAGACGCTTTACGGTTAATGTCTAATGCTGGGTGCAATTTACTCATACATAGGTTTTATCTAACAAATTAGGTTAACATTTTCTGGTAATTATTTTTGGCGTACAGGCGAACTTGATTCTTTGAAATACGGTATTTAAAATTCCACCACACATATGATGGTTCCATAGCTCAGAAAATAAAATTTAAGGATAGGTATTACGATAGTGGACTTCCTTAGCAATATTTCACAATTGTTGGTTCTGAAATATTTGGAAACCCCTTTTCGTGCCTTGACTTATTGCCATGATTGCTTATATATCTCCTTTCCGCTAATGTCAAGTGTACTGTTTAGGTCGTTGATTTGAATGTATACAGTAATAGGCAATCAATAAGATGATACATAATACAAACTGTGTTCTAACCATAATTTACCATCTGAATCGTGATAAATAATTACCGCGACCAACTGAAAATAGTACATTTTTCTTCTATTACATCGCCATCTCCAAGTAACTATGAACTATAAGCAATCGATGGGTATGGGAGTCATGTGGGATTTAATATTAAGTCCATAAGAATATTTTATATACGTATTTTAGTTAGTTACAGTAAATACTTGAAATGGTCATACTTTTAGATATTCTGATGATTTACTGGTTATGCAAACTTTAAATGCGTGATTTAATATCAACAGTTGCATCACTCTGTGTCAATAAAATTAGCCAAGTTAATTATCTTTGTTTTGTACTGAATTAAAAAAAACATAATTGGTATGGCTCTTTCTGCTTCTACCTTGTCAGCAACAATTCTATTTTTTCTTTCAGATCCTTGAAACATGATTTTGGGTTATTTGCGCGGAGGGAAATCGGAGGATTCCAAAATTTGTTCCCTGAATAAATCTCTCATGTGTTGCAGAGGCAGCCAATTTAAATTTTATTCCTACGAATGAATTTTTATACCTGACGGGATGACGTGACTAAATAAAGCGTAATGAAAATATAAAAATAAATTTTGATTCATTAAGAAAAAGATAATTAAATAGTTTAGGTTGAATATATATAACTTGATACTGAGTTGATATAAGTTGGGGAAAGAGATCGTAGGCAGCGTGCTACATTTTTGCGCAAGAAGTTTGTGATGTTTTTCTCTGGGTATTTTTGTGTCCTAAAAATAGGGAAATTACTACGTCTTACATATCTGAGTTACTGTTCTGCTTCACAGAAAAGGTCCAGGTTGCTCCGATTAGAGGGTGAAAATGAATCTTGCATATAGAATTATGCGCTTGCTAAACCTGGTCCCAACACTGCCTGGCTTTACTAGTTTCACGCGCCGTATATGGAAACATGTTCTGAAATCGATCAGAAGGGTTATGTATGTTATGCACATGATATGAATGGTCAAATTGGCGAAGCTTTCGTTTTAACTCTTATGAAAAAAGAACAAAAATCCATATGAACATGAGTGACTCATATCTCAGCAAAGAGCAAAGCTCTTCCAAGACAGTTAATTTTGGATTTACCCTTGGTAGAATTTACCTCTTTTCACGATTCAGATCGCTGCCTTTAACGCACTCGGTAATCAAATGCTAGATAAACTCATAATAAGCACATATTTTAATCATAATCAATCTTGTATGCGATATCGATTATATAAACCATATCATGTTTTGTAACACACTCATTCACAAAAGTACAACTATGGCGTTAAACAAGCCTTGCTAATAAGCTGGTGGGATACCTCTCCACCGTGCGTAGATATCACTCATTATGAAACTCATCCCATATCTTTATAATAGAAGCTTGTATACCAAGCTTGATGAAAATAAACTTGTAAGTCTGTACAAAAGGTTGAACAAGGCACAACATACGATAAACTAATTTAGCCTTCCGTCACGTGTACAAACACAGGCTTGTTTGATCCCTCCATGGTTGTATTTGCAATATTAGTTATGTAAAGCAATTCAAGCGCTTCATCTTATGTTTTTAAAATTGCTGCCAAGAACTAAAGTAATATAGTGCGTTTGAATCGCTTGCATAGCCGCAGGCCATGTTAGAAAACCCGTTCTGGATGATTTGAGCTCATCAGAGTGAACAATGAAGAAAGCTTTTTATCTTCCTGCTTTATTCTTAATATTGTGTTGTTTTTTTTTAAACTCATTTTCTCAAGGCTACATAAAGAAATTCGTCACAATAATGAATATGAAAATCAGGCTGCAAATAAATTGGATATAGAACTAGTCGAACCACTGAGATAGGAACCTACATTTTATTACACGCTTTGATTCGAATAACAGCAGTAGGATTAAAATGAGCCTCAGTACAATCATTTTTCAATAAACTAAACTTTCTTTACTTCAAAAGTAATAGACACAATGTACGTGGATTTTTGTAAATTGATCGACGATGAAAATTCAAAATGTTTTCTCAAAACTATTCCTTGGCATCCGTCCGTCTACGGGAGACGATGGCGTAACTCCAAAGTACGCTTTTGCTTATCCTTCTTTCTAGCTCTCTTTTCAGCTTGTTTTATTCTTTTCTCTTCCTCTGCGTTTTGAACTCTCTGCCTGACAGCTAGACGCCAGCTGGAACGGTTGTTTGCACAGGTCTCCCAGTCGTTGACATTGATGTTTGCCGTCTTCATATCCTTCTTGCAAACATCATTATAGCGCAGATGTGGTCGACCAGATGGTCGTGCACCTTCTGCTAACTCCCCATATAACATTTCCTTGGGAATGCGACCTGGGTCCATTCTCTTGACATGGCCAAGCCAGCGAAGGCGCCTCTCGCTGAGAATGGAGAACATGCTGTTCATGTTGGCGCGTTCTAGAACCTCTGTGTTGGGTACTTTGTCCTGCCACTGGATGTGCAGAATGCGCCGCAGACATCTCAGGTGGAAGCTGTTGAGTTTCCTCTCGTGTCTTGCATAGGTGGTCCATGTTTCGCTGCTGTAGAGAAGTGAGCTAAGCACGCAGGCTTGGTAGACACACAGTTTGGTCTTCTCTGTGAGGTTGGGGTTGTTCCAGACCCTCTGGTTAAGTCTGGCCATCACTCCGGCTGCCTTGGCAATCCTGCCGCTCAAGTGAAGTTCTCGACAACTTTCAAATTGTACCCATCGATGGTGACAGAGGGAGGGGAGTCTGTGACATGTGCCATGACATTCGTTTTCTTCAAACTGATGGTCAGTCCAAATTCCTTACATGCATGGGAGAGGCGGCATATCAGCTGCTGAAGTCCATCTTCCGTGTGTGATGTCAAGGCTGCATCGTCGGCAAAGAGCAATTCACGGATGAGTACCTCTGTGACTTTAGTCTTAACAAGGAGACGGGAAATGTTGAACAGCTTGCCGTCAGCCTTGGTATGGATGTACACTCCCTCGCTGCAGTCCTTGAATGCGTACTGGAGAAGCATGGAGAAGAAGATGGCAAAGAGCGTTGGTGCAAGGACACAGCCTTGTTTGACTCCGCTGACGACTGGGAATGCTTCAGATGTTGCGCCATTGAAGCACACTGTGCTGTGCATGTTCTCGTGGAACGACATAATGAGAGCATGCAGACGTGGGGGGCAGCCGATCTTCTGCAGGAGTCTGAAGAGTCCACTCCGACTAACCAGGTCAAACGCCTTCGTCAGGTCTATGAAGGCAATGTAGAGGGGCATCTGCTGCTCGCGACACTTCTCCTGCAGCTGACGTAGTGAGAAGATCATGTCTACAGTTGACCTGCCGCCTCGAAATCCACACTGGGACTCTGGGTAGACGCGGGAGGCTAGGATCTGCAAGCGCGCCAAGGCAACACGGGCAAAAGCCTTTCCGACGATGCTGAGGAGGGAGATGCCCCGATAGTTGTTGCAGTCGCTACGGTCTCCTTTGTTTTTGTACAAAGTGACGATGTTGGCGTCACACATGTCCTGTGGGATGTATCCCTGTTCCCAGCAAAGGCAGAGGGATGTGTGTAGGGGCTGGGGCAGTGCTGGTTTTCCGCTCTTGAGGACTTCAGGCGGAATGCCGTCGCTTCCAGGAGCCTTCCCACAGGCAAGGCAATCAATGGCTTTTCCAAGCTCTTCCAGGGTGGGCTCTGTGTCTAGCTCCTCCATGACAGGCAGGTCTGGAATGGCGTCCAGGGCAGCTCCAGTGACATTGTTTTGAGTTGTATATAGCTCGAGATAGTGCTCCACCCGTCGCTGCATTTGTTTTCCCAGGTCTGTGATGACTTCGCCCGTCTTGGACTTGAGGGGGGCGGTCTTGTAGCTGTGGGGGGGGCGTGTCGCCTTTTTGATACCCTCATACATTCATGTTGTATCCCCGGTGTCAGCAGCTGTCTGTATACTGTTGCAAAGGTTCAGGCAGTAGGTGTTGGCACAGCGGCGGGCGGTCTTCTGGGCGTTGTTCCTTGCAATCCTGAGGGCTTGTAGTGTTCTGGGGCTAGGTGCAGCCTTGTATGCCAGGAGGGCTTTCCTCTTTGCCTCAGTCACGGGCTCCAACTCCTCAAAGTTTGCCTCATACCAGTCGACATTCTTTTGCTCCCTCTTCCCGTAAGCTGTGATGGCTGAATTGTACACAGAGTCACGGATATGGGATCACTTGGAGTCAATGGTGTCATCAGGTGTCACTTTGGTGAGGGCTTCCTTCAGTTTGCTGATGAACTGCTGTGTTTTCTCTGGGTTGCTTGCACAGCAGGTGTTGATGCGTGGGTGACCCTTCTTCTTGGCGTGATGCAGCTTCTTGGGTAATATTCGTACCTTGCTGGCCACGAGGGAATGGTCCGTGTCACAATCGGCACTGTGGTAGCTGCGGGTGAGGAGGACACTGGCCAGTTCTGCACGCCTGGTGATGACTAGGTCTAGCTGGTGCCAGTGGCGTGAACGTGGGTGTCTCCACGACACCTGGTGGATCTCCTTGCATTTGAAGAAAGTGTTGGTCACATATAGGCTGTGGGAGCAGCACATCTCCAGCAGTCGCTGACCATTCTCGTTGATCTTGCCCCTTCCGTAAAAGCCGAGACAGGTGGACCAGGCCTCATGGTCAGCTCCCACTCTAGCATTGAAGTCTTCTAGTAAGTAAAGGCTTTCATTGTTGGGGATACTGGATATTGCCTGATCCAGAGCCTCATAAAACTCGTCTTTCTTCTCGTAGGTGGAGCAGAGGGTTGGGGCGTAAACGCGGAAGATGTTGACCGGGCCTAAGGATGTTGACAGTCGGAGGGCAAGGATTCTCTCAGTACCTCTTGATGGAGGTTCATTGAAGGCAATTAGCGTGTTCTTGACGGCAAAGCCTACACCATGCTGCCTAGGTTCATCCAAGGGCGTCCCCTGCCAAAAGAACGTGTAATTGGCTTCCCTGATGGTGCCGCTGTCAGCCAGTCGGAATTTTTGAAAATTCAAAATGTTTTCTCAAAACTATTATAATAATAAAAACAAGTTTACCTCAGTTTCAGTTTCACTTTTCCCGGTGTTCCCTGTCACTAAGATATGATCGCACATATATTTGTATCGAGCAAATGAACCCTTTGCACAGATGCATGGCATGCAATTTGGCAAAATTGCCGCAAAATACGACACTTGTTTTCTTCAGGGAAATTTTTTAAATTATTTTTTTTGAAATAACAATTGTTTCTAACAAAAGTAATTTATTGGTCTGCTTTAATGCTATTATGATAGCTGCAAATTTTGAGAAACTAATTTACAGGAATTTAATTAGAAGAATAATGGTTGTGCTTCGTTTAATTCAAACAAAAAATAAACAATCCGTCTATCTTCATTGAAATTTCTTCCATAAAGTCTGAAGAAACAGTTCCGGAATCTTAAAAGTACTCATTAAGCACAGAATTGATCTATGTCAGTCACTATGCCTAACCATCTTATTTATCACACATTATTTGTATAGAGTTACCCAAAAAGAATGAAAGAAAGTTTGCATTAAACGTTTGAAAAACAGTAAAGGTTTTTAATTAATTTCATGGACTTGAAGAAACACCATTTATAAAATAATGTAAAAAAAGTATTGAGTTTTAAAATTGTAGTCGATAATTAGGTTAAATTAGGAAAATCTAAAGGAACGGCGTTGTTTCAGCAACCAAAGAAATATTAAAATGTGCCGATTATCTAGTTTTAATTTTTTTTTAAAATGCCTTATGTGTTAACCTGATAAAAAAACTTACAAAATAAAATTGATTTCAAACGATTTGTAAATCTTTGATTCTTCGTTTTCTCTATTTATGATTTGCTATCTACCAATATCATGTGCAATATCTCCTCCACAAAATGGCAATTATATGATAGTCATACAAAATTCCTTGGTACTGTCGATGAATCACATTGTATTCGGTTAAATCGCCGTAATACATATCCTTGTAAACAGAAAAATGTATTAGGCTTTTAAAACGAACTGACATTGTAAGTGAGAATTTAGATGTACTTAATTGGACAAACAAAACCAATAAATATAGGAGAATCTCTCTCATTCTATTGTTATGAACGCTCTTTGAATTCATTTTGTATTTATATAAGTTCCAAATACACCTCATTATATTAAAAAGTAGTGGTTCTTAAAAATAACAACTGGAGAAAAAAAAATCAAAAAACGGAAGAAAACCATTCCGCGAACATCAAAGGTGTCGAACTTTTGAGTCGGCCCACAAGCATTCTGCAATGAGTTTCTTTCCTTATGTTGGGCATAATCATTGAACGTTAATATCAATAAAAACTTTATTTTCTAAACATTTTAGCGGGGATTTTTGTTGAAGTGAAACAGTCCTCAAATATTATGTCAGATAAATTGAGATTATGAAATTATAATGTTATATCTATATCATTAAACTATTATCTGTAATCAAAAGATCTTTAAAATCGGAATCTGCTTATGCAATAGCAATGCTCGGCTGTATAATAGAAGCATGCTGTACAAGTCCTTGAAAATCATCTCTTAGAGGTTTCCTTATTTCATAACCCACTGTTTCCTGTTTTCTATTAACCGTGTGATTGACATGATCTGGTTCCACCGATCAGAGTATAATCTACAATCTGCACAATAAATGGAAGCCATGACAGTGCGTTTAAGGATGAGAGACAGTATTCAATGATACAGATCTATTGATGTCACAAACGTGACAAAGGAAGAAGGTGAACGGCTTCTCTGGGGAATATCTGTTGTAGAAATGTCATGCAAAACATGTTCCTGCAATCTCAAGTATTCGATAATCCCAATGTTGACTTCAGCATGTTTTTCTACGTCACTTGATATATTGCAAAAGGATTCCTATTTTCCTGTCGTCGTGACATGATGGATGAACACTGATCCGTAATCCCGGTTCTTAGCCATACAAAATATTTCCAATTTCGTAGGATAGCAAAGGGTGAATCACATGTGTCTCTGATGTACACAACTATATATTTGTTTTAAAACTTTGCAAACGTAGTTATATTTGAACACATACTTATTTGCTAAAGCTAATGCTACTGATATATATATATATATATATATATATATATATATATATATATATATATATATATATATATATATATATATATAATTAGTTGCATGACATAATTTCGAGATTATAAAACTATAATGGTGAGATCTCACGCACGTAATGAGCATATATATTATTTCATTTTACTTTGAATCTCGTTATGACATTTAGAGAGCACGATCTCATATATGACTTTAGAGAGCTTTAGACTTTGTCACAACCGTCTCTTAATTAATTGAGAATCTTGTTTTCATGAATGGAAAGTCAATTATGTGATAAATTAAGTTAAAATCTTCTGTTTTAGATTTTCATTGTTCCAATCCTAACGTCTCTGTAAATTAGCCTAGAGTTATTAAAACATCAGCGCTCATAATTTTATCAAGCCATTTTTCTAATAATAATCTACTGTGTAATTGATGGAATATTCTATGGTGTAAGTCAATATTTTTTTCTTTTGAAAGAAAATATAATTATTTTGTTATATAACATTAATCTACTCCATTACAGAATATCACGTGATAAAGTAGGGAATAAATGGCAGTGCAAGATCGCTTGTTCAATTTAAAATGACACATAAGCGAACTGGTTAATTAAAATGATCAATCTAACATTATTTCCGTACTCACGTGCAGTCCGTAATATTGTGCCACTGAAATCTTGGCATTGAAAAATCACCAGACGAAATGGAACGAAGAAAAACCTGCCACCAACGTTGTAGAGATTGCTTATTTAAGAAACAACTTGATTTGGGAAGGTCAATATTGCCTAAATACGTGCATTAAGATTTTGATGATTACACACACGTATGTATGTATGTATGTATGTATGTATATAAAATACATCATCTGTTTTTTATGTAAATTTATGCAAGCGCAAATTATATCCCGGATATTTCATTGTTATGGTATTCATAGGCTACTAAGCAAATTCACAGACTTTTTTTATGAAGAAAATGTGCCCTCTGCAAAAGATAATTTAACTTGTGCATGTTTGTCTTTTCTAGTCTTCGTGGTTTAAACCTCTTGGTTTCAATGTTCTAAGGCGGCGTATCCTGTACGATTCCCTTTCTTTCCTAGTTAGGGGACTCCAGTTCGGGTTGTGAGCAATTGTAATCAGTGTTATATCACTGAAAGTGTGGCTAGGGGAGGAGAAGTGTTCTGCGACCGGTCTTCTGTACACCTTCTTTGTCATCCAATCAGATCTATGAAGGTTGATCCTTTTGTGTAGCTTTTCAGCTTCTCCGACATACTGGACGCTACAGATCTTACACGTGATGAGATAAATTACATTCTTTGTTTTACACGTTTTGTTTGGACCATGCATGTTTAATTTTTCTCTAGTCAGAGTGCTAGAAAATGTCCTGGTCTCTATCATATTGACAGATTTGGCACCTTTTATCCCCACTGGGGCCATATTGACTAGGATTGTCTTGATTAGTGATTGGCGTTAGTTTATTGCATATATCTATCCATCCATCCATCTATCTATCTATCTATCAATCCAGACATTTCCGCAAGCATGTCAAAATAACAAGCAACACAATCAAGATCCCTGTCTTATGTTTGCAAATAAAGTTATAAAAAAATAATATGGAAAAATTTACACTAAAAGGACTGATATAAATATTTAATTGTCTCTTCTTTTGGAAAGAATCTGATAACAAATTTGCACGCTTTAGAAAAATATATTTTGCAAAGACTTACGTTTTCAATCGATTCATACTCTAGTTTGAAATTAACATTAATAACAATAGTATATATGATAATTAGCATCCCTAATATCGAACATATCGGCATCCCTAATATCGAACATATCGGCACCGTCCTTGTTTCGTTGATGAAATTGTATGATGCGCATGAGTAGGCAATATACAATTACAAGGTGATTCAGTGACATCACAGCTTATTTAACATTTAAAAAGACCAACAGCAAACAACAAGGCATCAACCGTATCATATTCGCCGTAATACAAAATCCATATATCATCCAACTGTGACAGTATATTGGGCTACGTGGTCTCGAGCTGAGCCGAGGTTAAAATGACATCTAGAAGGTGTTAACGGTGTGGGTTAACGTGATTAGCAAAATGTAGTGTTTCACCGACATTTCGACTGAGTTGATATTGGAACACCACATATATAAACCTTGATTCACTGTGCGAAAAGTCGATATATCGTACATGCGAATTGTCGATATATCATACAAATAAGAGAGCTGATTATCTGCTTGGTCCGAAGCTGAGATTAGCACGGTATCAGATTTATTGTCAAGGTTATAAGTTCACATCAATGAGTAATTAAAGTAATTTAGCGGCGTCCGGGTTCATTTGGTTTCTTGTTTGTCTCCATGTTGGCTGCTAAATGTACCCAAACGCTGCAGACGGCTGCCACCAGACGATCCTACCTGGAGAGTGCCTGCGCAAATTTGCTTAGATTTATGAGAACAGTTAAAAAATATACCTTTTTACATACATGTAAGATGCAGGTGTAATAAAGTTTATACTGAAAGTGTGATACTTAATAAATTCAGTGATTAAGACCTTTAATTCGATCAACCTTTCCCAAAGTTAGTTAGAAAAGTAATAAAATAGCTCCGCTAATTATGTTTACGGCCTTGAAAAGAATGGACACAAATGATTAAGCAAAATTTGAACATAATTATATTAAAACGGTATCGAGAAAACAACAGAAATGTCAATGAGTGCAGGTTTTACGGTGGTAGAAATCAATATTTGCTTGATTTGTTCAGTGAAATTGAACCATACCTGAAGAAAATGCTGATTCAAAAGCTGGAACATTTTGGTTCTGTTCCAGTTCAGTTTAACTGCACTATCAGACTAATGCATAGACCCCCACAGGAGGGAGAAAGTTCGATACAGAGAATTTTTCCATAGAATTAGGTCAACCTTTCAAAGGAAGCGCAAATAACGATTTACGTAACATGAGTCAATACGTGAAAGCTAGCAAACTTGTATAAATGTAAAAGATAATCATATGTATTTTATTTCTTAGGAATCAACGGTTTTATTTTTAACTAAGATCAGCTCACAAATGTTACATGAAACTTGTCAATAGCTAAGTTAAAGGAATGCAGACCCGTTGGTATTTGCAGATGATAACAAGTATTTTAACCCATCAGGAACCAACCATATCTGCACAAGAACCTATCAAGTGACGATTGCCAAAATATAGTTAGTGTGATGTGACACTTCAGCCTTCAGACATTAAGGAACTTTCATGACTACCAAGTTAAAAATGATACTTATGCTCGAAAAACTTAGGAATGTCTTATCAAATTTTATATTATACTTGACCCAGAAAATTATTACCGTACAGAACGAGTAGCTCGTAATGCGAGTTTAAATCTATATGATTTGAGTCAAAACCTGTTACAGACTATGGCATATTCCTAATGATTGAGTGCAGACTAATAGAAAGGAAAGACAAAGTCAAGTTGAACAAAATATCTGATAGTGACTTCGAAAGGTCAAGGTCAAGACAATTAAAAATTTTCCTCTTGCACCGAAACAACTTAAAGCTAATTAAATGCTTTAAATAAAAAATGTTTGCAAATGTACGAGACCAATTGTGCTTAAACTATTCTGTAAAATGGAAAGAAATCTTTATACATAATGACAAAGTTATATGATCGAGCAGACGTGCGGACTATCTGAAACATTGATATTACTATTTGAAGTGTTTATATTATAAACAAAGAGCAATATGCCAGCTGCTGACAATTTTTACTCCAGGTCAAGTTACACCGAAGTTATCTTGGGAAATTTATGGTCAAGACAATCTGCGGATGAGAAACAGTGAGAAGACACGCTGAGGAACGGTGGTATGTGAGCACCGATCTCGCATGTAACTGCACAGAGACGACACATTGAGGAAACGGGGATCTGGGTGGGGGACTGGCATCTAATTGCCCAGAACGAATATTCTCTTTCATCGGTCGCGGTAGAGTTAGGACACATTCTCTTCCATATATGAATCCGTAATGTTCGGTTCTATGTACAGTTCTATCGGTGATAAGAGCACGACATGTACGATTATATAGATTAATCTCAGTGAAACAAACACAGTTAAATAGCACATACCAAAACCTTTATCGAATTGAAACATATATGTGATGCTATGTAGACTCAATATTGTAATCTTATCCCTAATCCATACTTCTAAATGTAATTTGTAAATAAGTTATGTGAGTGAAATTATAGCATGGGATGTTACTTCACATGTTTAGAACAGATACACGAAAATACCCAATTGCAATGACCTCAACCTACCAGGGCTAATTTAGAAAAGGTCCCGAGTAGTTCTGTCTGCGTGGATTCGAGTCTTTGGTTCGGCCAGTGTGTGTACGTGAGAAAGCTTTCCATTAGTTTCTCGTGGGTCCGTGGTTCTTTTCGGGTGTTACCGGATTCTTCCTCCACCAGTTATACTGGCCAACATATCCAGCTTATCTTGTGCAGTAAAATGACGTCAAGCCCAAAAGAAGAACAACTTATTTAGAAAGACAATGATATTATGATATAATCGCATAAACCTCTCTGGGATTAGGATCCAGTATAAACGAAAGCTCGATAATGAACATAAAATAACTGTGTGTCGCCACCATATATTCATCTAATACATTTGACCCATGCTTTGAAATCAAGATTACGTTAAAGAAATGTTCAGTAAATCCCATTTTGGAAAAATTAGATACTAAAAGAATCGAATTTAGCTTAAGGTACATGCTAACTCAATCTTTTATCAGAGATATGATAACCACTTTGATACACGTATTACAAGTATGATGTCAGGTTTTGCAATCTATTCTAATATTAGAACGAGAAGAGAGTCTAATCTGCATAAGATGACATTTTCTTGGACGCTGCTTCGCAACTCGGTGTGATTCAAATTATCAGTAGCTTGAAATCAAATTTGCTGCTTCTCTGCTTTCTCTTACTCAGAAAGAAATTAAGTCGCATGTACAAGGAGGTTCTTCGGAGTATGAAACATATGTTATGTTTGACTTTTTGACCTGAGAGTGACAAAACAGGAAACCATTTATCTACTCTTATAAAATACAAGGAATACTTGTTGATTAAGCATTGGTCGCTTAACAGAAAATGGACCTATTGCTGAAACGGACTATACACACGTGATTTTTTTCCAATTAGCTAATAGATAAAAGCAGCTTGTGGGAGGTAATATTGCCTATTGAAAATATTAATGACAACATGATATCATTATTTTTGCCATGATAGAATAACAGTCATATTTTAGTTACATAATAAATACAGTACTGTCTGCTTTTCGTTTTCGTTGTTTCACATGCATGACTCAAAAAGGTTTTAAGCATATTTAAACAAACAATTAACCTGCTAGAGAAATGAGATTGCAGCATGAGCATTTCTGATTCATCGCAAATGCAAACATATTTACTTGTTCCCAATATAAACATGACTTTCTTTTTTCAAATACAGATATCTGGATTTTATATTGTATAAAAGTTATGTAACATTATTCATTTGACATAAAAAGATGTTTAAAATTAGAATTTTACGTTATGAAATTCAATATTTTCGTTTATTGTTATCAATGCCATTCGAACAAAAATACAGGAAGATAACTGTACGGCCAGTATTTGCTGAAGTTCTTAGCCATATATGAATTCTAATGATGGAAAATGTATGTTATTGAGTAAAAAGAACTTACAATGTTGGCTTGTATTTAATTTGATTTAAGTTACAAAAATTTTCTATTACATGTTAAGTTGCAAATAATACTTTCATCTATCTTACAAATTTAAGTTCCCAAACGTAACTTGCAATTTTTATTTTTCTGTCAGGATCGGCATCATCGTCATCTTTCGTACGGATTAACAGAACACCAGTTTCATTTTGTGCATTGCAACACTACAAAATGATTATTCAATGTCCCTTCTTTACAGACTTCTGTGCATATCTCTGTTGCAGCTGCTATTGATATGCCCTACAATGAAGTTCTCATTAGAAAATAAATATCCAGAGAATGGATAATGGAAATGTTAAATGTGAACATTCCGTTTAACGCCGGTAATCATTTATA
Source organism: Sinohyriopsis cumingii (assembly GCA_028554795.2). Lineage (NCBI taxonomy): Eukaryota > Metazoa > Mollusca > Bivalvia > Unionida > Unionidae > Sinohyriopsis > Sinohyriopsis cumingii. The sequence goes on along the minus strand of CM068827.1, from coordinate 69,574,623 downwards.
AGTCAAGAAAACTGGCAAACAACAAAGAACCAGATCTGCAGTAGCATAATGCCCCCACAGATCAGGGTCTTTGTTGTTAGTTATACGTATTAATCTCAATAAACTTCACAGTTTTAGTATCCAACGACAGTTCTGGGTTTGTGCAGTTTGCATTTGTTTTCGATTGATAAACGTGTATACACTGTAGTAACATTTTGCTTACATAAAGTGATTTGTTTGCAGAGAAGAAAGAATTTTCAGTCACAACTATAATGATTTAGCTCTTGTGTTTCTAGGATTAAATATCAACACAAATTCTAATTTACGTTATTCTTTGATTTACTATCTCTGTTTTTACTCCAATTGATTTTATTTTAATTGATTTAATTTCTGGTGCAGAAATGTGCTTACGTGTCTTTAAAAATGGACTATAACTTCTTACTTTCATCATAATTCTAACACAACTTTCAGACTCAAGAAACATAAGGCAGACTGTTTTTTTGTTTTTCTCTAGCTTAAAGTACCAGACCCAGATATCAAAAGCCTTTTGGGTGTACATCAGAACACATTTACTTTCTTTGGATATATCTCTGTCAGTATGGGTATCTAATGCCATTTGTTGGTATCCGTATCATAATGGACATATATATCATTATGGCTGTTCATGTCAATATGGCTTTCTAAAATCATTATTGGTATGTATATCATTACTGCTATCTATGTCATTATTGGTATGTGCCATTATTGTTATATATTGTCATTATGTGTCATTTTGGATATCTAATGTCATTATTGGCATCTATGTCATTATGTCTGTCTATGGTATTATGGGTATCTATTATTATTTGTATCTAATGTCATTATGAATATCTATGTCATTATGGTATCTATGCCATTATGGGCAATTATGTCCTTTTGGGTATATATGTCATTATCGGTATCCCTATCAGTATGCTTTTATGGCTATCTCATATCACTATTGGTATATATCTAATTACGGTTATCTAAGTCATTGTGGGTATCTATGTCATTATTGGTGTCTATGTCATTATGGCGATCTAAAATATTGGTATGTATATCATTATAGCTATCATTGTCATTATGGCTAGGTAATGTCCTCATTGATATCTATGACATTACAGGTATATGATATAACTATTGGTATTTATGTCATTATTGGTATCAATGTCACTATGGGTATCTACGGCATTATGGATATCTATGTCAATTTGGGTATCTAATGTTAATATGGGTGTCTATGTCATTATGCGTATCTATGTCATTATCGGTATCCATGTTATTATCAGTATCTATGTCATTATTGGTATCTATGTCATTATGGGTATCTATCTCATTATGGGAATCTGTGCCATTATGGGTAACAATGTCATTGTGCATATAATGACATAATGGGTATCAATGTAATTATGGGTATTTTTGTTATTATGGGTGTCCAATGCTATTTTGGGCATTTCAATCATTACTGGTATCTATGTCATTATGTGTATCTGTCATCATGGTCACTATTTGCATCTAACGTCATTATAGCTATCTATGTCTATATGGGTATCACATGTAATTATGGGTATCCATGCATTATGGGTATCTCTGTCATTATGGGTATCTATGTAATTGTGGGTATCTATGACATTATGCTAATTATAGGCATCAATTTCATTATGGTTATATATTGTCATTCAAGGTATTTAATGTCATTATTGGTATCTAAGTTACTATGAGTAATTATGTCATTGTGGGTATCTATCTCATTATGGGTATCAATGTCATTATGGGTATCTAGGTCATTATGTGTTCCTATGTCATTAATGGTATCTAATGTCATTATGGGTATCTATGTTATTATGAGTATGCAATGTTATTGTGGTTATCTATGTCATTATGGGTAGCTATGTCATAATGGGTATGCAATGTCATTATGGGTATCTTATGTCATTATGGGTATCTATGTCATTATTTGTATCTATGTCATTAAGATTATGCAATTTTATTAAGGGTATCTATGTCATTATGGGTGTCTATGTTATTATGGGTATCTATGTCATAATGTGTATCAATGTCATTATGAGTATCTATGTCATTATTGGTATGTAGTGTCATTATGGGTATATATGTCATTATGAGTGTGCAGAGTCATTATGGGTATCTATGGCGTTATGGGTATCTATGTCATTATGGGTATTTATGTCATTATTGGTATGCAGTGTCATTATAGGAGTCTATGTCATTATTGGCATCTATGTCATTATGTGTAGCTATGTCATTATTGGTATCTATGTCATTTTGGGTATCTGTGTCATTATGGGTATCTATATCACAATGGGTATGTAATGTTTTTATGGGTATCTAATGGCATTATGGGTATCTATGTCATTATGGGTATTTATGACATAATGGGTACGCAATGTCATTATGAATATGCAGTGTCATTATTTTTATGTATTGTCATTATTGGTATCGATGTCATTACGGTTATCTATGTTATTATGAGTATGCAGTATCATTTTGGGTATCTAATGTCATTATGTGTATTTAATTCATTATGGGTATCTATGTCATTATTGGTATGCAGTGTCATTATGGGTATCTATGTCATTATGAGTATGAAGTGTCATTATGGGTTTCTATGGCATTATGGGTATATATGCCATTATTGATATGCAGTGTTATTATGGGAATCTATGTCATTATGGGCATCAATGTCATTATAGGTAACTTTGTCATTATTGGTATCTATGTCATTATGGGTGTCTATGTCATTAGAGGTATCAATGTCATTATGAATATGCAGTGTCATTTTGGGTATCTATGTCATGACGGTATCTATGTCATTATGAGTGTGAGGTGTCATTATGGGTATATATGGCGTTATGGGTATCAATGTCATTATGGGTATTTATGTTATTATTGGTGTGCAGTGTCATTATGGGCATCTATGTCATTGTGTGTATCTATGTCATTATTGGTATATATGTAATTATAGGCGTGTATGTCATTATGCGTATCTATCTCGTTATGAGAATGCAGTGTCATTACGTGTATCTATGTCATTTTGGACATCTATGCTATTATGGATATCTCTGTCATAATGGGTATGCAATGTCTTTATGGTTATCTAATGGCATTATGGATATCTATGCCATTATGGGTGTTTATGTCATAATGGGTACGCAATGTCATTATGATTATGCATTGTCATTATTGTTATGCATTGTCATTATTGGTATCTGTGTCATTACGGTTATCTATGTTATTATGAGTATGCAGTGTCATTATGGGTATCTAATATCATTATGTGTTTATATGTTATTATGGGCATTTATGTCATTATGATTATGCAGTGTGATTATGCGTATCGAATGTCATTATGATTATCTATGTAATTATGGGTATCTATGTCATTGTGGGTATCCATGACATTATGTTAATTACGGTATCAGTGTCATTATGGGTATTTGTTGTCATTTATGGTATCTAATGTCTTATTGGTATGCATGTTACTTTGAATATATATGTCATTGTGGGTATCTTCGTCATTATGGTCACTATAGGTATCTATGTCATTATGGGTATATATGTCATTCTGGGTATCAAATGTCGTTATGGACATCTTTATTATTATAGGTATCTATGTCATAGCGTGGGTATCTATGACATTTTATTAATTACGTGTATCACTATAATAATGACTATTTATTGTCATTGATGGCATCTAATGTCATTATTGGCATTTATTTTACTATCAGTATCTATGTCATATTGGGTATCGATGTCATTGTGTGTATTTATGTCTCTGTGTGTATCTATTATACTATGGGTATCTTATGTCCTTACTGGTATATATGTCATTATGGCTATCTTATGTCATTATCTGTATCTAATGTCATTATGGGTATCTATGTCATTTTGTAAGTATAATGTCATTATGAGTATCTTTGTCGTTGTGTGTATCTATGTCATTATGGGCATCTATGTCATAATGGATATCGAAGGTAATTATTGGCATCTTTTTCATTATGGGCATGCAATGTTATTAAGGGTATTTATGTCATTATTGGTATGCAGTGTCATTATGGGTATCTATGTAATTATGTGTATCTATGTCATTATTGGTATCTATGTCATTATGGGTGTCTATGTCATTATGTGTATCTATCTCGTTATGAGTATGCAGTGTCATTATGGGTATCTATATCATTTTGGATATATATGCCATTATGGGTATCTATGTCATAATGGGTATGCATTGTCTTTATGGTTATCTACTGGCATTATGGGTATATATGTCATTATGGGTATTTATGTCATAATGGGTACACAATGTCATTATGAGTATGCAGTGTTATGATTGTTATGCATTGTCATTATCTGTATCTATGTCATTATGGGTATCTATGTCATTATGATTATACAGTGTCATTATGAGTATGCAGTGTCAGTATGGGTATTTAATGTCATGATATGCGTCTATGTAATAATGGTATATATATCATTCTGGGTATCCAATATCATTATGGACATCTTTGTCATTATTGATATCTAATGTCATTATGGATATCTAATGCAATTGTGATTATGTGTATCATTATGGGCTTCTATGTCCATATGGGCATCTTATGTCATTATTTGTATCTATGTTATTATAAGTATATATGACATGATTGGTATATAATGTCGTTGTGGGTATCTATGTTATTATGTCAATCTAAAGTCAATATGGGTATCCATGTAATTGTGGGTATCTATGTCATTCTGAGTACAATTATAATTGTGGGTATCTATGTCATTGTTTTTTTATTAAATGTCATTACTGTATCTAATATTATTATGGGATTATGTGTCATTATGGGTATCAATGTCATAATGGATATCGAAGGTAATTATGGACATCTATGGCATTATGGGCATGCAATGTCATTAAGGGTATCAAATGTCATTATGCGTATCTCTGTGTGTATGCGTATCTTTGTCTTTATTGATATCTAGTGTCATAATGGGTATCGTGTCATTATGGGTAACTAATGTTATTATGGTTATCTATATCAATATGGGTCACTATGTCATTTTGGGAATCTATGCCATTTTAGGTATCTAATGTCATTATGAGTATTTATGTCATATTTGGTTTCTAAGGTCATTATGGTCACCCTATGCCATTATGGGTATCTGTGTCATAATGGGTGTGTATGTCATTGTGGGTATAGGTGTCATTATAGCTAACTAATATTAGTATGTTTATCTATGTCATTATGGGTCTCTATGTCCTTATGGGAATCTATGCTATTTTGGATATCTAATGTTATTATGGCTATGTATTGTCGTAATGTTATCTAATGTCATTGTGGGTATCTATGTCATTATGGGCATTTAATATCATGATGTATCTATGTCATTATGGGTAACAATGTCATCATAGATATCTTATGTCACTACTTGTATCTATGTCACTATTGATATCTATGTCATTATGGGTATGTTATGTCATTATACATTTCTATGCCATTATGGGTATCTATGTCATTTTTGTTATCTAATATCGTGATTGGTGTCTATGTCATTATGGATATCTATGTATTTTTATATATATGTCATTATGCGTATCTATATTATTATTGTTATCAAATGCCATTGTGGGTATCTATGTCATTATGGGTATCTGTTGTCAGTAGTGGTATCGATGTCATTATTGCTATCTAATGTCATTGTGGGTATCTATGTGATTATGAGTATCTATGTCATTATGGGTATCTGATTGTATTGTGGGTATCTTTGTCATTATGAATATCCTTGCCATTAAGGGTATCTATTTCATTATTTGTATCTAATGTCATTATGGGTATCGTTGTCATTATGCATGTCTTTGTCTTTTGAATATCTAGTGTCAGTATGGGTACCTAATATTATTATGTTTATCTATGTCATTATCGTTATCTATGTCATAATTGGTATCTATATCATTGATGGTATCTAATGTCATAATTGGTATCTATATCATTGATGGTATCTAATGTCATTATTGGTATCTATGTCATCTTTGGTTTCTACTGTCAACATGGGTATCTATGTCATTATGGGTATCTGTCTCATTATTGCAATCTAATGTCACTGTGGTTTACTACGTCATTTTGGGTATCTGATATCATTATGGGTATCTATGTCATTTTTGATTTCTAATGTCATTATGGGCATCTAATATCATTATGGCTATCTATGTAATGATGGTTATCAATATCATTATGGATATTATATATCATTTTCTGCATCTATGTCATTATGGGTATCTTTGTCATTATTGTTATCTAATGTCATTGTGGATATCTATGTTATTATGGACATCTAATATCATGATGGGTGTCTATCTCATTATGGGTATCTATGCCATTTTTGTATCAATGTCGATATGTGTATCTATGTCATTATTGTTATCTAATGCCAATGTGGGTATCTGTTTCATTATGGGAATTTAGTGTAAGTATGGGTATCTATGTCATTATTGGTATCTAATATCACTGTGGGTATCTATATCATAATAGGTATCTAATATTATTATTGGTATCTATGCCATTATGAGTATCCATGTCATTATGGGTATCTAATATCATTGTGGGTATCTATGCATTATGGGTGTCTAATGTCATTATATGCATATATTTGATTATGCGTATCTATCTTATTATGGTTATCTATGTCATTATTGGTATATAATGTGATAGTTCGTATCTATGTCATTATGTGTATCTAATGTCATTATGGGCATCTATGTCATTATTGGTATCTAATGTCATTATGGATATCAGTTTCATTATTGGTATCTATGTCATTATGGATATCTGATGTCATTATATGTATCTTGTCATAATGGGTATGAATGTCCTTATTCATATCAACGTCATTATGGAAATCTAGTGTCATTATGGGTATCTACGTCATTATAGTTATCTACGTCATGTCATTATTGTTATATAATGCCACTGTGGGTATCTATGTCATTATTGGTATATAATGTCATTATTGGTATCTAATATCATTGTGGGTATCAGTGTCATGGTGGGTGTCTATATCATAATGGGTATCTAAGGTAATTATGGGTGTGCAATGTCATTAACGGTATATATTGTCATTATGAGTATATTTGCGTTTATGCATATGTTTGTCGTTATTGTTATCTAATGTCATTGTGGGTATCGGTGTCATTATGGGCAACTAATGTTAGTATGGTTATCTATGTCAATATGGGAATCTACGTCATTTTGGATATCTAATGTCATTATGGCTATGTATTGTCGTAATGGTATATAATGTCATTGTGGGTATCTATGTCATTATGGGTATTTAATATCATGATTGGTATCTATGTCATTATGGGTAACAATGTCATCATGGATATCTTATGTCACTATTTGTATCTATGTCACTATGAGTATCTATGTCATTATGGGTATGTTATGTCATTATATGTTTCTGTGTCATTATGGGTATATATGTCATTATTGTTATCTAATATCGTTATGGGTGTCTATGTCATTATGGGTATATATGTATTTTTTTATATCTATGTCATTATGCGTATCTATATATTTTTTGTTAACTAATGATATTGTGGGTATCTATGTCATTATTGCTATCTAATGTCATTGTGGGTATCTATGTAATTATGAGTATCAATGTCATTATGGGTATCTAACTGCATTTCGGGTATCTATGTCATTTTGAATATCTTTGCCATTAAGGGTATCTATTTCATTATTGGTATCTAATGTTATTATGGGTATCGTTGTCATTATGCATGTCTTTGTCTTTTGAATATCTAGTGTCAGTATGGGTACCTAATGTTATTATGTTTATCTATGTCATAATTGGCATCTATATCATTGATGGTATCCAGTATCATTATGGGTATCTATGTCATTTTTGATTTCTAATGTCATTATGGGTATGTAATATCATGATGGGTATCTATGTAATGATAGTTATCAATATCATTATGGATATTATATGTTATTATCTGTATCTATGTCATTATGGGTATCTTTGTCATTATTATTATCTAATGTCATTGTTGGTATCTATGTTATTATGGGCATCTAATGTTATTATGTGTCTATCTCATTATGGGTATCTATGCCATTTTTTGTATCAATGTCATTATGCGTATCTATGCCATTATTGTTATCTAATACCAATGTGGGTATCTGTTTCATTATGGGAATTTAGTGTGAGTATGGGTATCTATGTCATTATTGGTATCTAATATTATTGTGTGTATCTATATCATAATGGGTATCTAATAGTATTATGGGTATCTATGTCATTATGGGTATCTATTATCATTGTGGGTATCTATGCATTATGGGTGGCTAATGCCATTATATGTATATATTTGATTATGCGTATCTATCTCATTATGGGTATCTATGATATTATTGGTACCTAATGTCATGTTGGGTATCTATGTCATTATGTGTATCTAATGTCATTATGGGTATCTATGTCATTATTGGTATCTAATGTCATTATGGGTATCTATTTCATTATTGGTATATATGTGTTTATGGATATCTGATTACATTGTTTGTATCTAGTGTCATTATGGGTATGAATGTCCTTAATCATATCAATGTCGTTATGGGAATCTAGTGTCTTTATGGGTATCTACGTCATTATTGTTATCTAATGTCACTGTGGGTATCTATATTTTAATGGATATCTAGAGTCCGTATTGGTATCTATGTCATTATTGATATCTAATGTCATTGTGGGTATCTATGTCATTAAGAGTGTCTATGTCATTATTTACATCTAATTTCATTGTGGGCATTTATGCATTATGTGCGTCAAACATCATTATTGGTATCTATGTCATTATGGGTATTTATGTTATTATTGGTATGTGTGTCATTGTGGGCATTTAATGTCATTATCGGTATGTATATCATTATGGGTATCTAATGTAATTGTGGGTATCTAATGTCATAATGGGTATTTGTGTCATTATGGGTTTGCAATGTCATTATGGGTATCTATTTCATAATGGGTATCTATATCATTATGGGGATGCAGTGTCATTATGGGTATCTAATGTCATTATGGGTATCTTTGTCTTTATGGGTATATAGTATCATTTTGGGTATCTGTGTCAGTGTGGGTATGTAGTTTCAATATCGGTATCTATGTAATTATGGGTATCTAGTGTCATTACGGGTATCTAAGTCATTATGGGTATATTATGTTATTATTAGCATCTAGTGTTATTATGGGTATCTAGTGTCAGTATGGGTATCTATTTTCATTATGGTTATATATGTAGTTATGGGTATCTGTGTCGTTAGGGTTGTAATGGGCATCTATGTCATTATGGGTATCTAGTGACATTATGGGTATCTAGTGTCATTATGCCTATCTAGTATCATTATGGGTATATAACTCCTGTACATATGAAAAAGTTCACATATCTGAATACAGTCGTTGAGCCGCTGACTCATTACCATTTCGTTAAAATGACGTACGATTCATCTAAGGTAAATAGTGTCTGATTTTGCGTCAATATTTGTTGCATGTTCCCAATCTCAGTGAGTGTTGACAGAACCATATGACAACAAATATGATTACTATTATGCCAGATGTTGTCTTAATTGTTTACTGTTATGACTCTCTTTTTTAACTATTTACTGTAACACGACAGATTTTTTCTTAGTTGTTTACTGTTTTGACAAATTGTTTTCTAGATTGTTTACTGTAGTGACAGTGTCTTTATCTTAGTTTGGATTTCGTAAACAAGAGAGAAACCACATAAGACAATATTGTTTAAATCGTTTTAGCAACCTCATAATCTACAGTGGGTTTTTTGTCTTCAGAAATGAGCAATATTAAATACTTGTTTAATCTTTGGTCGGTCTCTATTTAAAATTTCTCCTTGATTGTATAGAATAATTAGTTCATAGCTTTCATATGCGATCGATGACATATGCAGATTGAGCTGTTTTCAAACTATATAGCACATATATCTTTTATCAGTTGAAATATTGTTCATGAACGATTGCCTGCAACCGATTTACCGTTGGAAGTAAACTTCTTGAAATTTCTAGTTTATTCTCGAATTACCTTGGGTCGCCAACAGTTTAGCACATCACGTGATGAAAACAGGGTCACGTCATAATTGACTGGTACAAGATCTATATTTGAGACTCATGCGACCAAACGGTTGGATGAATTTTAGAAATGGAGAAATACCACAAAATATAGTTAGGGGCAGTGGCATTATACGATCCTTTCTTCCTGATTATTTTAATAAAATATGAATCTGTAGTCAAACTGAAAGGTTGAGGTTATTGAGTGTTCCAGTTCTTAATTAATTTTTATTGCAAACATTCGCTAAAATTAAAATGCTCGCAATTCAAAAGGAAAACTATAAAGCTCACACACACACACACACACACACACACATATATATATATATATATATATATATATATATATATATATATATATATATATATATATATATATATATATATATATATATATATATATATATATATATATATATATATATATATATATATATATATATATATATATATATATATATATATATATATATATATATATATAACCTGATCTGAAAATATAATATGAGTACTTCAGTGTTTATGATGTAAAAGACAATAACATAGAAGACTCGGAAATATTTTAGGGAAAAAGAAGAAACATTGCGTTGCGATCACATTTAGCGGAAACACTTTTTCTGCTCATTTTTTAAGAAGAGAGTCTGTATCACATAGAGGATTTCATATCATAGCTTTGAATATATATTGACTTTTTTAGTCTCGAATGCCAATTTATGAAATATTATTGTTTGCTAGTCTTGACAATAACAAAATCCTATCGGATATATCCAGAGACCAAGTAAATTGCAAATCACAATTTAATAGAAAAAGGACATGACTAGCCGTGCTAGTAGTTGATAGAAATTGCTGTTATATTTTTGACACATGCCACACAAATAAGTGTAGGACAATAACTCTTATCTTATGAAATACGCTGAAGACGCTTTGTTAAACATTTTAGCTTGGGTATAAAAGTCTAAATCGTTATGTATTGTTTTGTTTAACATATACTGTATGTAATTAAAATTAGTAATTCCTTATCTATCAATCAATAGAGCGTTCTGTTCATTACAAGCATGTCCGATCAATATGCATTAGATTTTATTACCATAAATACGTATCAAACGTAAGATGGAGACGGGATATATTCATGTGTTGAAGGTGGGGCTAGTGAATGACACACTGTATGGGTTTCTGATACAACTACTGTCTAAATTTGATATACAAGATTCAGTCGGTGGTTGTTTAATCTGTTTCTTTTTACTGATTGAAATTTTTAATACTTTTGAAAATCGATGGACATATTGGAGAGAAAGGTCACTTTCCGATAATTTTATTTTTATATTCCCTCAAAGAAGGCGATGCATTCCAATATGGCGAAAGAACCTATATAATGGCATTATCCTTTATAGTCGTATTAATTCAGGTTAATCGTTTCCCAAGTGTTTATCGCCCGTTTTGAGTCCAGTCGATATTTAAATGTATTTAAATGTGCATGTAGTAAGAACCGCAACTGTTGTGACCTACACGACCAAACATTAGAGAAACAAGAGTAAAATATACCTCTTTACGCATTACGCATTTGACAATATCTTAGTATAGATTTTTATTTGTTTGTGTCGTCTTGTTATAGATAGCTCTTGAAAACCTGAGGCAACGGTCATTGTACTCAAATCTCGAAGACCCTCATAAATAGCCAAACCTTGAAACAAATGTTAGAGTGTTCCAACATTTTTTATTTAGCTTAGACTTTATAGTGGAAATGCATTATCAGTTTCATTTATATTTCTTTTACTTGTAAGTGATCGAGGATATTTATAGTTAAATGGTAACAGCCAGACATACTCACTGTAGTAGATCAGCTTGTTCTTGGACACTTGTCATTTAGTATACATCCCCTTTAATCGAGAGTAATGGATATATTAATAGAACGGGACTGTAGGGAATATTAAATCTGGTTTTGTATGGACTTACACAGACATATTAAAGGCAATACTGCCTCGTTATAAGGCATAATTCATCATTCAGAAAATTATATCTTAAGTGAATTGACGGACACACGGACAAACAAAATGTTCATTATAAATTACAATCATCTGAAAAATACCAAGGTCATGCTTTTGCTTTCTATTATGTAGCCGCTAAAGCAGTAAGGGTAGCTTTAGTGGGGTCAAACAATTCAAATCAAGTTTTTATTATTTGGAGGAGCCCCGTAAATATGTTTTACCAAGAATGGGACCACAAGTTCTTGCTACGCTTCTGTGCAAGAGACGTGTAAATTTTAGTTGTTTTCTGTTGTAATGTTGTGTTTTGTAATTTTACCATTTACTTTTTATTTGAACATTCCTGCGAAATTGTGTTTCCTTAGAACTTTTCTATATGGCTACGTAGCGCTTTTACATCAGTTAGTTCAACCGAGTAGTGAACAATAACCCAAGTCTTTAAACAGTAATGTTGCAACATAAATTCATTAAAATATGCCCGAATTACTGTGTTGGTTGCTCCACAGTGTTTCTTTCAAATTTTTCACACTTTTGTTAAAGTTGTTAGCTGTTGTTCTTTGGACTCACATTGGTCTTTACGAAGCAGCTTTAGAACATTAAGTTATCACAAACCTGTTCAGAAATAGGTTCGGTCCTATACACGTCTGATTCATCTGTGTCCTTTACATGACGCATGTCTGTCAAGCGGTTATTACATCTAGCATTGTCTAATAGTATCTGCAAATGAAGCGTATCAATATTGTTCAGAAATGTTGTATTTTAATGTTTTCTTTATTAATTTTGTAGGACGCTGTATTCCTGTGACAAAGGCACAATTTGCACCACTTTCGCCATTTCGATTTTAATATCGTCTTTATTAGAGTGCTGGACACCGTGTTCCAATGAAAACTTCACCATTTCGAAAAATATCTCTACCTCCATTATATAATTTTTTTTTTCAATATATCTTTGGCATTGTTTAAAAATTAGATTCACTCTATGCGTTAATAATGTGACATATGGAATTCACGCACCCAGTGACATATTTGTGATATTAATGAAAGAGGTAGATGAATTAAGTGAATAGTTCATGAAATATTTCAATACTCTCTCTCAATAGTGCAGAAATAAATTTAGTATAGATTTATGGCCTTATTTATGATGTATGCATAACTTTAAATTTAAAATTTGTATCTTGCGTAACTTGCAATTTATTATTTATATTCACTAATTTTTCATCATATCGCTACGATGCCTGCAGTGTTGCAGTTTATAGTGATGCCTAACACTGGGGCATCATGTCGCAGACATGTAGCATGATGTCCCACCCAGTCACATTATCCTGACACCAGACCGACCACAGTCCTAACACTAACCTCGTAATGATGAGCGTCAAGCGAGGCAGCTGTTAGTACCATTTTAGTAAGTCTTTGGTATGACTGGGCCGGGGGTCGCACCCACGACCTTCCACATCCGAGGCGGACGCTCTGACCACTAGGCCACCGGAGAGGTCTAGTAGTAGATATATTGAATTGAATTTGAATATATATATATATATATATATATATATATATATATATATATATATATATATATATATATATATATATATATATATATATATATATATATATATATATATATATATATATATATATATATATATATCCATGCAAAATTTAAAGATCATATTTTTTAAAGTTTGCTGTATTCCTATTGTATTAATATAATCACTACAATCATGCTGTGATATTCACCTCTTGTAATTATGGTACCCACTAATCAAATATATTAATGTATCACTTTGGGTATGAAAGCAATTGAACGCCCGTAATTTCACCTAATATATGTGGTTAAATTTTCTGCACAGTGAATTATTCACTATCAAAAGAGATAAGAATTTTATATGTTGTCGTGCATGCGATGAGCTACTATATTTAAGGTCATCGATAAACTGGCAAATCGAACAACAACTGAAAATAAGAGACATCCAATAATTGTATCAATGCTCATACACGTTATCCTATATGCCTTATATGGTTATGAATGCTGCAAGCAGACACAGTTATTTAAGAGGGTTGACCATTATTCACGTGAGCGTTTTAAAAAATCTTAATATTACGTTTTTATGCACACGATAATTAGTCGAAGAATTGGAACAAAATCCTACTTGAATCACAGTACGGTATGAATACCAAATTGTGACAGATCGAAAGAGATTAAGCTTGACATTCCTTGGCTTATGTGCAATTTCTGCTTGAATCATCTCATATCGTTAATTCTGAAGCAATGTCGAATCACACGTATGAAAGTGCAATTTTTCTTCCTGAGAAATAGCCGACTGTGATTCTTACTTAGTTTGTCAAATGATTTATATGTTGAATTAACCCGTTGGAGCTGTAGCATTATGCATAGTTAGGTATTCCACACAATGTAATTGTGCTAATAAAGGGAATATTTTTGTCAAGTACTCTCTCTCTCTCTCATACTTTACCTTTATTTGCACTCCCAATCAGATGATTAAAGCAGTGTCAACTATAACGATATAAACGCTAGAAACGAAGAGTAAATCACAAAAGGCGTCAGCTATTTAGCATACAATGTGAAAAGTACTGTCACTAATAGCAAGATGTCAGGTCTATCGGACAATGTGATGATATTGTCAGAATCAGTTATACAGCTAGGTACATAGGTCTGTGTGATGTTGTCAAACATAATTCCTAAAATGACATATTAATCCTCAGACGCCAGTATTAGCTAGTTAGGTAGAGAAATAAAAGTGTTTCATAAGTAGTAAAATCAATTAAGATACGTATTCATATTAACTGGCATTACTCTGATGGTCCTTTTTTTTATCGAGTTCTGATTGATTTGGAAATAACTGGAACAGTTAAGCTGTACACTAATTAAGGTCAATTTGATGAAATCATTTCTTGTTAATGTGTACAAAACTGTTAAGACCGAAGAGGGACTTGATGAAGGGGTAATATTGCTTCCAGCCCCAGATTTTCTTTCCAACTGGCTATCAAGAGATTGGGAAAGGTTCGAACAAAAGACTTCAAGGATTTAATCAAAATTATCGTACGCATTAATAAATCAATATTTGAAATATAAAAGCTTAGCTTTATATTTTTATATAATATGTAGAAAAACTGGATTCATGAAAAGTTTTTCGAATATGTAGTAAGCATGTAAATTATGTATATATCTGCTGCATCTATGGTCACATGACAAAGTCATATATAGGCAAATAGAATGTATTAGAACTACAACGTTCGCCTTTCACACCAATAATCGCTTCAAGTGCATCACTTAGTCCTTAGATTCATTCCTAAGAACTCTGTAGTATCAAGCCTCAAAGATTTGTCCACAGTAAATTAGCTACCAGTTTCCTAATTGCTAAATAATTTTGATAGATGCTCTATTGACTTGTGTTATAACCTTATTAATCAAGAAATCTTATCGATCAATATCAGCCAAGGAAGCATAAACCCCAGCAACGAATGTATTTCAATTTAAAAACAGACCAAATTATTACTGAGCTCTGACTAATTCAGAAATGAGTCTCTGGCACTGCAGTAGACTAGAAATTTATCATTTCGTGACCTGTAGTTTCTAGAAATTACTGTAAATCAATCAAATTATGAAATGTAATAACGACAGTGAACTAAAGGGAATCGTTTATGCGCCTAAAATATCGTCTTAAATTGAAACATCGGGCTGGATTTAAACGAGAAAAAAAATTAAACAAGAAGAAAAGCCATCAATGAGTTCTTTATATATATATATATATATATATATATATATATATATATATATATATATATATATATATATATATATATATATATATATATATATATATATATATATATATATATATATATATATATATATATATATATATATATATATATATGCAATAGTCCGCGCATGCATGTATGTATGTATCCAACTACAGGTGTTTTTTTCCCTTCTGACTTTTTTGCGTTGATATGCTTCGATATACCGAAAAAACTTTCATACATGTGAAGTATTGGAGAATCTTTCGACAGCGTAACAGAAGTACATATAACAAATGCAAAGCTGCATTTCGGTTTTATTTAGAGTCATAAAAGGAACTTATTTGATGTGGCGAAAGTATATGCCTTAGCCTCACAGCATCAACGTATCCCTACGCCTTTTCAAACTCGTTCTTTCCGCCGACTTGAAACAAAACATGTGAATACTTTGTTGGCATGTGTAGCAGGGATATGATAGCTGCATTATTCTAAATAATATGGCATAGGATTCAACCCGTAATATCATCTGCAAATAAAACGAAATTAAACCCAGATTTAATTTTCCATCACGGTTCATACATGTACAAAATGCAGAATGATGCATTGCTTCAAAATGCATCTTGTGGAAAAATAAATAATTAAATACAGTATAATCTGGAGAGTTCTAATTATCCTGAAAATGGATGAACAATTGACTCAGACCATTTTTATTTGTCCCACATGTGGTCTACATGCTATTTTTACTATACATACATCATTCATACATACATACATACATACATACATACATACATACATACATACATACATACATACATACATACATACATACGTACATATATACATACATACATACACTCTCACAAATTCTGTTAGAATAGAAGGAGTAAGGGGTTTTAAGTTTTAGTTTGTGTAGAGTAAGACAATAACATGCACAAACAATGCTAAGAAAAATGCTTGTGTATGACTAGTATCTTTTTTTAGGATAGTGATATGCGTGGTCTTGGAAAACGACCTCTGGGGTTTGTTAGTCAAACTCACTTAGCAAAGTGTCCATTGCTTCACTGGTCTTCGTCTAATCAAACTTCGTCTTACGTCAGGTCCGTAGATCAATACCCGCTTGAGTCACATTTGTATATCCACATTCACTATATTCTTTATCACTGAGACTTTTTTCCCGACAAGGATCCTAGATGCTGTTAAAATACATAGGATAGTCCGGGTTGAACAGCATGTCCGATATGATGGTTAAATAATGTACTCATATCCACACTTTGGTTTCAGTTGCCTTGAGAACACGTGACACTATAAGATAATGCTATTTTATTTGTGTGTGTATATATATATATATATATATATATATATATATATATATATATATATATATATATATATATATATATATATATATATATATATATATATACATATATATATATATATATGAATGATTTAATTTAATTTAATTGTTTGTTTGTTAGTTTTAATTTCTGTATTCCATTACATGATATGGTAATGTAAATTTATTTACTGGATTTGATCTTGTTCAGTTCTGCCTGATTTTTATTTCTATTTTTGACGTAAATAACTTTATGGAGACATTATATCTAATGACGACCTAGTTTTTGACCTTGATTCAGAATCAGTGATACTTTGTGGTAAACGACTTTTTTATTTTTTATTCTTTCTCAGAGAAAGATTTATAAAGTTGAATCGATGCCATACTCGAAGTATGTGACAAATAAAATGTATCAACCAGGTTTTTCCAGAGGATTGAACCACATCCCTGACATCTGTTTTGCGTCTTAGCTAGATTTTTAGCTGATGTTTTGAGAAATAATGATTATTCTTGCCTAAACCCTCGTGGAGTTAAAGTGTTTTATGTTGTGACCAGTTTTGGGGCTAATTAGTTTGTTTTCTTCAGTTTTTTCGGATTTCAAGTTTGTTTTCCCTGGAAATACTAGTGCTCGAAATTAACTCTTCGACAATGATAATTATCAAAATTTACATAGAATTAAAACACTGGAGTCTTATTTTCTATGACTCAATACGAAATTGACCACAGCATACGTCATCACGTTCCATTTTGGAGTTAATGGAGATTTGAACTCAGTTTCATTAGGACTTTTTATTACTAGGACTTTATTTTTTAATTTTTGGATTAAGTTCTTTTTCTTATTTGTACCGTATTTTTTTCTAAGGAAATAAATCATTTGTTAAATTTTACAAAGCTTGTTGTCTTCACTTTTTCTTATTACGTTTTGTAAGAGCCTAAACACGTAACAATAAGTATTTTGAAATACAGATTGAAGTGTACCACCAATGAAATACCGTGTTATAAAATTACGTCTTAGCGTTTAGTCTCTCTTCCAATCGAACGAGAGCGGACGTGTGACGTCACTTTCAGTATACAGGCGTTCGAACGTTCGTACAGTTAACCATTGCAGAACAGTCTGAGCACAATACATATTGCCGAAAAACAATACGACACTATATTGGGGTCGGCCTGCTGCCTGCTGTAGCAACAGTATCATGACAAAAACTACTAGTATTCATTTTGAAGAAGAAGATGACTGCAATTTAGGTTTTGTCTGATTCCCTGTCGTCCCCACAAGAAAGTTTGCCTATGGCAGTAGTGCTGCTATCACCTCGTTTTGATGATAGTGGTAGATGATTACAGAAACAGAAGGAAATAAAATAGTTGGAGAGTTTAGTTTTTTGCAACGTCTGAAAGAAGACGAATGATCCTATTTTTAATAAAAGCAAGAAGAGAAAAAGGAAAACTAGAAGATCATGAAAACATATAACAATTTAAACAGTGAACACAAAAAGTGAGAGAAAATTAAACAATGGGTCTGTTACAAAACGTTTTGAAGGATTTAAGGGAAATGTATCCTATTTCTTTATCTCAACTTAAGAGAATGAGACCTGCAAGCGTCACGATTTATTGACATTGAATCACTGCATCCTCTCTCACCGCCATTGAGATGGCAGCAGCAGCAGTTACTATCACTACCAAATCGGCAATAGAGGCACCAGGATGAGTAGAACTTGGGATTATGAGTTAAATCCGAGTATGCCAAGTAAGTAAAAAAATTATTATTCAAAAACGCGTCATTGGTCCGTTTTCAGAGCCACCTATGTCTCTGAGAAAAGAGACAATTTTACACTCGAGTGGAGGAGTCCGTAGTCTGTTCGAAGTATACTTTCAAATGGTTCTCTCTAAACCTCTGACTAGAAAGGTAATGTTGTCTTTACTTTTCCATATTCTTCTCGGAGTGTTTGAAATGCAGAATCCATAACATATGTTGGCAACTCACTATACTTTGAAAGTGTACCTTCAAGTGGTTCGCTGAGTTCTCTTGTTTCGAGGACTAGATTTTCGTTTCAAGTGCATCACTATCAAGTGCATTTCGATGCTATTACCAGTATCATATGATTTATCTGATACCAATACTAGTGCGAAAAATGTGACCAAGGATTGTGTAGTCCTGACCAACACAGTCGTTGAGGAGATAGGCGTAGTGGGTATTTCGGGTTCAAACCATGCTGTTTTAAAGGAATATAAATGATTTCAAATTTAATTTGCAATCAAACCTTTGTCAGTCCATCTTGGTACAAACAACAGCGCATGAAACAGTCACTAAAACAACGCAAAAGTGATTGCGAATTAGCGATATTATGCCGAACTTGTGGAAATCTTTTTCGAACCAATTACCTAAAGGCATACGTTTGTACATGATTAGATACAACAGGTCGATCATTGTGACAAGACAGTTTAGTTCGCTAATCCTCTAAATTAATTTCAATGTACATCCAGTACAAGAGGAAAAGTCAAAAGTGAATGTGGAATTAAACTAATTTAAAAATGTAGTAGAAAAAGACGGACACAGTACAGAGGAAGAGGTATTTCAAGTACAGTAAAGTAGTACGATGGAACGGATGGCTGCATCATCCTCATACACGTGACTGACAAAAAGTTAAATCGTCAATGTTGGGAGGCACTGTACCCTTGCCATCGATTTAACATGAGCGACACGAACTATGCCTGGTCCACGTTTAGTTGTCGAAATGACAGTGACTCCAAGGATCTGTATTCGCACATCGACATACTGCTTTTCACGGATGTCATTGACGCTTTTCTTGAAATAGCCATGCACTTGTTCAAGCTCAACCCTGTGCATTACTTCTCATCATCGTAATTGGCTCCGGGTGCACGGTTGTCGAAAACCAAGACTGAGTTGGAACTGTTCAATGATGTCAATTTACATTTGTTTATCGACCACTGTATTCTCAGTTGGGGTAACATTCATTTGCACCCAAACGCACGCTGCAAGACGAGATTGCCAGTTGGCGGGAATAATTGGTGGCATTTCAATGTTGTTGTTTTCTAGCGCTCATGACAAACAAGCTCTATCGGGATAGTTTACGAAGCAAATTAGTATCTAACATGGTATCAATGAAACAAAACACGTGTTTATGGCGTTTCAAAATAAGAATCCAATGGATGACGGACAAGCCCGAAGTGTAATGACATTTGACCATTTATGAGTGTCTAAAACTTCTCTGCGGTAGAACAGTCATCAGGAACACATCAAAGACGTTTTGTTCATCTTAAAAGCCATAAAATCGCACGTGCATATTGCAAGCTGTGATCGTATGCCCAATCAAAACATCGACACGGATCTGAAGATTTCCCACAAAAACACGATTTATTACTTTTCATTGGAACATTATGAGTTGTTGAAACAGTTCGTGGTTTAATTTTATTGTTATGCATGTTTCACTGCGACTGCAGTAAATTACTGATTCATTGCTGAGATTCTCTCCGACAAGGCTCTATTGTGGGAGTGCTCAGATTGCCGAATGAGAGTCATTGTCGAACCTGTAGAAATTTCCTAGTGGTTTTCACAAACTCCTGGTAGTTTTCGCACACTGGTAATCGAACACCACACTTAAACTAATGCCATATCAAGAAGTTAAGGATGAGCATAGTGAGTACCAGCTTTCTCCAACAAGTGCACTCCTTGTAGCTAAATGAATCCTTGTGGCTAATTCAAACACAATTTAACCATGTTCGGGAGGTCAAAGAAGAGCAAACCTCAGTAACATTAAAGTTATCAAAGTCAGGAGTGGCGCAAATGCAAAAGAGGAATAGTTCCGATTCTCACGGAGATTCTAACACTGTTGGTGGCTGATGATTCTACGGTTGCAAAAGAAGCAGCGTTTGATGCCGTCAGAACCGCAACCGGTATGCCTCTGAAAAAGGCGATATTTTGACGCATAACGTCTTGAGGCCGCTTACGGTCTCGTAGACTAACAAAATAGGAAAGAGTCTTAGACTACTTTAGACGATTCGCAACATATCCTCAGGTAAACGTTTCAATTCTGTCCTTGGCATTGATAGCTACGGAGGCGCATCTGTGGACTATGTTTGTTTACTCATGTTGACAAAGTCAGTCTAATGTTTCTGTCGATAATTATCCGAATGTGGGAAAGCTGGCTGCAACAACACGACCAGGAACTCATTGGGTCATTTATGTAATAACACCTTGACCTCTTTTGTATTTTAACTGCACGGACTTGCACGTCCACGTGAAGATGTTAATTATTTACATGGTGACTTTGCCAGGGACACCTGTCGACGATTTATTCAACACTGACGTTGCAAACGCGAGCAGACTGCACCATATGAGATAATGATATTGCAGAAGCACTGCATGCACTAAGCTTGTTGCTATTGCATTATCAGTTAGAAGCTACACATGAAATATACTAAATTCCTGTTGATATTTAGGCAGCGATCTATATTTCTCCATTCACAACTATCCTTGGTTCAAGCTTCTGTGTGGAGAACACCATATGAGCCCGCAGCATTTTGTATCTGCATGCGCATGAAACACATGTTATTGATTCTGCACCAAAATGAATCAGGTGCTACTTTCATTATTGAGTACTCCTAAGTCAAGTCTGCAAAATACTAAAATTGCATCAATATAATTTTGTCTATATTTTTTTAATTACAGATAGAATAAGCTCTCAAAAGATATTTTTTACTAAAATTTTACTTTTGATTATTAACCAATTATGGACCACCAAACTTGTATATACTATATTATTTTTTCCATATAATTAGTACCGTGTGTCCTATAAGGACTTACAGGCCTAAAATCCGGAATTGGCCAGAAAATCTCCAACACCTAATACTAAACTAGTAGTCACTACCATATATACCGTCAGTTCCTTGCAAATCGAAGATTCTGTCAAACATAACTTTTTTCTATACGTATGATCATTCAGACGCCAGCTTTAACTGGTTCGGACAAAAGAGTAATTCGCAAGCAATAAAGTCAGTTAGAATGCTTATTCATACTAAGTGAACCCACATTTTAGTGTTCTGGCTTTGTCGACTCTAATGTGCTTAAAATATAAAGAAAACAATTAAGACTCACAATAATCGAAGGTCAACTAGATAAATTCCTATACTGTAATATGTATGAGTCCATTAGATGATTACATTGTACGAACGGACAAATGCATAGTCGAACACTATCACAAACTGATATTTCCCATCAACATCAAATATTTTGGCTTTGTTCAGATGTTGATCTGTCTAGCAACATATTTACCAGCAGCAATACTGTCCATTTCAGAGATTAGTTTTTGGCAAACGTAGCAGAACGAATAGCATATTCAATTGAACAACGAATAACAAACGAGTTTAAAAATATCTGAAAATTCCCCATTATTATAAGGAAAATAATTTTCTGGTAGTTGTTAGAACTCATTCCGTTCCTTGATTTGTATTTGCTACGTGAAAACTATTCTAATAATTGACCTTTGATAAATTACTCAGATTGTCACTCTTTTACGTGTTTGTTCC
Source organism: Sinohyriopsis cumingii (assembly GCA_028554795.2). Taxonomy (NCBI): domain Eukaryota; kingdom Metazoa; phylum Mollusca; class Bivalvia; order Unionida; family Unionidae; genus Sinohyriopsis; species Sinohyriopsis cumingii. The sequence continues at coordinate 69,551,873 of CM068827.1, read as the reverse complement.
CGGTATAGACAATAAACACTTGAAACTAACAAAAGTATGTTGGGGTGCGTCCATTACCGATTAAAAGCACTTAGCACAATGTGCTTCATGGAGAAACTGTTTTCTTTTCCCCCACTTTAAAGATACGAGCGTACATGCGTACATATTTGGCTGAATAGACATTTATTCTTAAACGAGAAAGATTTATTACAGCCTATTGAAGAGTTCAAGAATCTTGAGCACTGTCACGCCGTTTCGGCTTCCAATATGGTTACGTTTTGGAGTAACCGAACGATTTGATCTTTTCTTTTCACATCTCGTTTATTTTTTTCGAGTAGATCAATATATACTATATGTCACCTTGATAAATTAAACCAGTCTAGTAATGTTGCGTTAACTACGAGAGATGATTCGCATTTTTATCAGACAAACTCCCACCCTCTTTTGGCATAATTTATCGAGAAAAGAGGATCTAATATACAAGTTTACTAGTAAAGAATCCCTAACGGAATTTACATCTGAATATGCCTTCCAGTGATTTGAAAGCTGTACTGCTATCAGATCTAGTGATCGTAATAATTAGATTTAAAAAAAACAACAAAAAACAAGCATAGTCAGTGCTTCCAAAACAACTATTCACCATTCTTTCCTCATACTATTCGAGTGTTAACAACCAATATTATATTTTGTTGCCGAGTATCAAGAAATGTTAAATACAGATTTGCATACTTTACACTTTTTGTTTCATAGGTAATACGTCCTTTGAAAAATGGGTGCATTTATGTACTGAGGGGATGGGATTGGTGGCACTATATCCGTTAGAGACATCTCTCAACTAATACATTAAACAACTTTATTATTTATTGCTTATGTTTATCATTTTGGTATATTTTGTAATATTTTTATGTCATGCGTACATTTCGTGTAATCCCCTTTCGCGTCTCTAGGCAATGTGTTTATATGAATTTTCCAAGGAATCTTTTTCTCATGGCAAAGCATTATTATGCAATGCAAATATGCAAATGCGTTTAATATTTAAATTATCTCAGTAAATCTAAGACCAAAAGTATGTGTCCTTTTGTAGTTTAATTGGTAAAATGATCCCATGAGTTTTTCTCAAATATCTTCAATGGAGACGGTGTGACTCCTGCAACAGGACCCGAAAGCAATTTTCTGCACATGCCACTTCTCATTTAGAAATACAAGAATATAATCACCTAAAAGCCATTTAGGGATTTGGTATCTATACACAACTAAACCAATAAGATTACAAACCAAATAGCTAATTCAGAATCTTCTGGTATTTTCAAGCTAGGTACAAGTACCATGGTGAGTAAAGGCATCAAAGAGATTGAAATGCGCTATACCAGAAAATGATTTCATCAACAGATTGTAGATTGTCGAAAGAGAGACAAAATGCTCTCTCGCAACATTTCGATTAATCAAAGAAAACATTAGTTCGCTACTTCCAGAATCTGAAGAAAAGAAGACTATTCATCGACTTAACGCCAATACACACACACACACACACACACATATATATATATATATATATATATATATATATATATATATATATATATATATATAGAGAGAGAGAGAGAGAGAGAGAGAGAGAGAGAGAGAGAAAGCCAAAAAAATCGATAACAGATTGCAAAACCATAACGGTTTCCAAACGTTTCGAGCTAAGCAAGAATTTCATTTCATCAGGGGAATATATATATATATATATATATATATATATATATATATATATATATATATATATATATATATATATATATATATATATATATATATATATGCCAGTCAATGAAATTTGCCACAATTGAGAAAAATATTTTTCTCGAGTTTTAATATCCTCTTAAAGTTATGTCTCTAAGTCTACATCCGAGGCTCAAGGAGAGCGAAATGCGTTCTTTCTGAATTATGTCTACTAGCTAGCAGGAAAGAATAGATTAGAAATATCAAGTTAGAAGTGTCAAATTGTGTAATGGTTTCATGCACAATGTATTGAATAAAGAAAACTTTGCAACTGCCTCTACAATTTGACAAGTCAATACATGATGGATGTTCTTACTGCTGGACAATAAAAGCACAAAAGTGAATTGATCAGATAATTGAAAGCATGGAGTGGTTTGCTTATTTTCCCCTACATCTTCAACGTGTACGCAATGCAACAAGTAATTCATTAGCAATTTATATAAATGTTTATTGACAGTGTGCTAGGGTGTCCATTGTTAAATTCAAGACCGGATATCAACATATATATATACATCTTAAATGCTGGAGAGTTTGAATGCAAATACTAGTATATTATTCATTGCTTGTCTCAAGCAAATAGATGATACATTTTACGGAGCGAAGTACACAAAAAGATCGTTTTATATCGGGGGGGGGGGTCTATTTTTTTTACAGTCTAAACCCCCAAAACACCATCCTCATTCATCCCAAACATTCTGGCCAGATGCGGTGCTTCGACCCGGTAGTTCAAGCGTTATTCTGTCACTCTCGTATACTACTATTAACCAGTTCAAAATCTGGGCACAAGTCTATTTTCTACATACTTGACCTTCATTATACCGCCAGTTGATTTTGCTAGTCATCTAATTCCATATCACCAACCAATCTAATAATCCTTTACAAAGAGTAGTTTATGAAGTATACACGAGAAGTTCGCAAGTGAACACTTCGCAAATGGCTTTGTGTCCGCCAATAAAAAAAACAAAACGAAACAAACCCAATGCTTCAAAACCACCATAATACGAGTGTTCCTTCTTCATTATTCATTTTGCATTATGTATGTAACTTATTTGTTTGACCTATTCCAACAGTGAACCAATGGATCGTACCAAAATACAATAAAAGCACTATCTGTCTATCTGTCTATCTCTCTCTCTCTCTCTCTCTCTGTCTCTCAATCTATCTATCTATATATCTATCCATCCATCCATCTGTCTGTCTATCTATCTCTCTATCTATCTATCTATTTATCTATCTATCTATCTGTCTGTATGTCTTTCTATCTGTCTTTCTGCCTATCTGTCTATCTATCCATCTACCTATATATATATATATATATATATATATATATATATATATATATATATATATATATATATATATATATATATATATATATATATATATATATATATATATATATATATATATATATATATCTGTCTGTCTGTATGTCTATCTATCTATCCAGCCCACGTGCTTGTGAAGTGATACGACCACAAAAATGAATAATAATGATAATAATAATAATAATAATGATAATAATAATAATAATGATAATAATAATAATAATAATAATAATAATAATAATAATAATAATAATAATAATAATAATGATAATAATAATAATAATAATAATAATAATAAGAAGAAGAAGAAGAAGAAGAAAAAGAAGAAGAAGCAGCAGCAGAACAAGAACAACAAGAACAAAAAAAACATATATCTGGAAATATGCCATTAGGTCTGTATCAATTTACAGACCTAATGGCACATTTCCAGATACATCTGACAAGGTCTTTTACTCAAATGAAGATTGTTCTTAACTTTGCAGATTTTCGTACTACTTATTTTTTCTAGCTGTATTCATGGGATGTACTTTTATATTAAGTTATATGTGTGAAATATATCGGAAATACTTTATTAGGTATGCCAAATCCCGTGCCTTCAGAACTTGTACGCAATATAATACGACGTCTAAGTACACAATAATCGATGACGCTCACGTACTGTAACTTGAGCACATGCAAAATATTTGAATAATTTTTTTCTGTTACGAGCCTATGCTCTTAAAATAAGTAACACAAAATAGTGAAAGGCAACAAGCTATATAAAATTTAACAAATAATTTATTTCTCTAGATTCAAAAGTGAAAATGAAAGTAAAGAACTTTATGGTATTGCGAATTAAATCCCATAAATAATTCGATAAATACAGACACAAGTCCTAGTGAGTCAAAGTCCTGAATAAAATTCAGTAACAGCCCTCAATAAATTCAAAAACCGAAGGCGATGATGTGTCTGTTAGAGCTCCTAGAGAGATGATGTGCCAACAGTCTTTTTTTTTTTGAATCACAGTGATATAATTCCAGGTTTGAATTCAGTATAAATTCCAGTGAATGTCTATATCCAAGAATTTTATCAGAGCACTTTTGTATTTCCAAAGAAAATAAATGATCACTTGAATTCAATATTTGAAGAAATAAAATTCAGCCCATCTAAACATAACATAATATACGATTTGAATGTACTAGATCTTAAAGCACCTGATAAAATGCTCTCAGTTACATTATATATAGTGATCTACTTAACCTCACGTCACAATTAGCATTTTCTAAATATACACATTACCTAATGGAAAATAACCTTCTAGAACGATCCTGATGTTTACAAAACAACAACCTGGATTATGTATATTTCACTTAGGGAATTCTAAACCCATGACCCAAATACAGATATTTGCTTCTTTTATTAATAACCAAACTGATTTTAAAACCATAAACATAGAGAATAATTTAGCTATGTTATAGTTGTTTTCAAAGAATAAAAGAAAAAAGTGAATTTGGGTCAAGCCAAAATGAACTCAATTTTGGACAGGGTCAAGTCCATCATTTATCGGTTACTGCATTTGTATGGGAAAATATGAACGAGTTTTTTGGATGGAATACTGCACGAACTTGGGAGTGCAGTATATCCTTCCGACAAAACGAGTTCATATTTTCCCATACAAATGCAGTAACCTTTTTATTATATGCTCATTTTTTATTGTACCTAAGGTTTAATTATATAAACAAAATACACTACAAGAAACCATATAAATGAATGTATGCCGCATTCCAAACTAAATGCACAAGCGCATATTCATCATTACACAAATCAACATTATTACTGCGCACATAACTCCGCCCAGATAAATTTCAACTTTGTCGCGCGCTCGCCATAACTTTCGAAAGAAAATGGCGTGTCTAGTTAAAATTGAAATTTGGAGTCATATTGTGAATGAATGTGCATTGCAACAGCTTTTCCATTTGATCTGGAATGAATAGATTTTGGTATTTTTCTCAATTCTAGGAAATTTCGTGATTATGAACTGGATTTGTATGTGACAATTCCACATGAAATACATGAGATTGACGAAGCTAGGGAGAAGCGTGTTGACATTTGCAAATGTGTTTCTGTTTCTGTCATTGAATATTTGAAATCATAATGTGGGAAAAATATGAAGTCTTTCAATTGCAATTATCAAAAAGACGCTATGGAATGTAATGCTTATTTCATTTTGAGTGCAGTAAGGAGGATGTAATTGCACTTATCATCGAAATTACAGTACAATTTCGAAATGTGTAATCCAGATTGAGAACCTAAGACATGGCTCATGTAATTCGGATTTTCAGAATTAAGAAACTACATTTTGAGGAAATTCAGGATGTAAAACTGTAAGTATATTTTATTTTGCCATTCTTATCACCAGCTAAAGAAGAGAGTATATGACTTGTCACTTGGATGTTATTTGTAAGGACCTTATCTTGTGTCTGTTATATACTGTAGCTAGCCTAAATCCGAAACATTGTATCAACGCGGAATGTGGCAAAGCAGCTGGTATGTGGCAGTCCACGAAACATCTGTTTTAGTTCATTCAGTAACAAATTTAAACAACCACAACGTAAAGAGCCTCTTACGCGAGTGTACATGATTTGTGTACAAATCAAAAGTGCTGGCGTCTGCGTCCATTGTTTGTTTACAATAGAAAGTAGTTCCTTTATGCACGTGAATGATATGTGTGTATTGTCGCGCGGGTTCAATATCGGGTAATACTGCACGATTCTTATAAGTTAAAGTTAACGGGGAAAAACATAAACATATAATAAAGAATGTTACATTACAATAGCATGTAATGAAATAAAATGAAATAAAACTAACTAACAAGCAAAGAAAAGTAAATATAGTTGAAACGAACAAAGCGAACACGTCGATATTCTTTTTTCTTTAAAAAAAATCAAACAGATGAGACAAACTACAATAGTCTGTACTACGCGATATATCGAACTGGTTAAAATGTTTGTAATGAACACTTTACAGAGACACTGAAACATTTTATAGACAAGACACCTAAATATTTCTGGAAAGACAAATATAACGATATGTTTTAAAGTTTGACTGAAATAGCTATACCGTACAATAAAGAAAGAATTTTATTCCAGTCTAAACGAGTCAGACATATGAAATGATAATTATCACTATGTTTAGCCTGACATGGGACCTTTTGTAGCATGTTTAGCCTGATATGGGACATTTTGTAGTATGTTTAGCCTGACATGGGACCTTTTGCGGTATGTTTAGTTAACTAGTTAACAGTTGTAATAAGGATCTAAACTTACTTAAAAACCTTAAAGGGACCACATGGGGATCCAACCGGGAAACTCTATTAACACTATACAGGGCGTTAATAAGATCTAAATTAGACTACGGGTGTCAAGTATATAACTCGGCACCTCATAAACAGATTAACAAATTAGACTCGATTCAAAGAAAAGCACTAATGGTATGCACCGGCAAACTGTCGTCTGTATCCCTAGTTGAGCTCCAAATTCAAACTGGAGAATTACCAATGCACATAATAAGGAAGGAGTTAACCTCAAGATACGCAGCTAGATTATCAACCCACCCCAGTTCACAGACCACCCGGGTAGCCATCAATAAATGTAATAAACCATTCAGCAATAAATTAATACCCAACGTACCGGCAAGGAAACATGTACATAAACTAATTGGACAATTAACAGTAGCCAACTTCCAGGCTGAAATCACTAAAAACTATGACACAATACCATGGTCTAACATCAAACTGTCAATCAACACACAATTAACGAAACCTGGCAACAAAAATGAACAGGAGCTTAAGATAAAATCAATTTCCACAATAGAAATAATAACTAAATACCCTAATTCAGTCAAACTGTACACTGATGGATCCAAAATAGCAGAACCCCCCAGAACAGCAGCAGCAGTAGTAATCCCTGAATTGAACATTAAAGTGGGAAATAGACTACCGGATCATTGCTCCATATACCCAGCTAAATTCTGGGCCATCATGGAAGCCCTAAGATGGATTAAAGAAAATAATATAAAAAAGCAGTAATATTAAGTGACTCGCTAAGCGTCATCTCATCTATCCTCAACAATAACACCGACTCAAGAGAAAATTTCCTTAAACAAACTTATCTCTCAATTAAATAGCTTAATAATAACCATCAAATAGTTGACTTCACGTGGATACCATCCCACACTGACATCAAAGGAAATGAATTAGCTGACCAAGTAGCGAAGCAAAAACTAGATCACCCAACTTATACTAACCTCCACTACAGTGCCAGTGAATTAATACGTATAACAAAACATTATATAAATAGGATATAACAAGAAAACTGGAACCGAAATACTACAGGCAGAAAACTACACTCCATCATGAAAAACGTCATAAGATCTAGGAAACCACCAAAAGTTAACAATAACGATCAAAGGATCATAAACAGAATTTACAGAGGAAAAACCAAATTGGCCAGCAGCTTTGGGCAATACATAGGACCCCAACCCCACAACCCAAACTGCTACCACTGCCGGGTTCCAGAAGACCTAACACATATGCTCAACACCTGCCACAACCTAAAACAAAAATGAAAGAACCAAACTAAAGATGGAGCAAAATAAGATTGAATCTCTGGAAACATACCCAGATATAAATGATAAAAAACCCTAACCTCAATCTCACCTACATAAACATAATTAACTTTATACATGAATCTGGCTTACAAAACAAAATATAAAACCAAAGTTACATAATTCAGTTGTTATCAACTAGGCGACTGGCTAACAAACCAAGCGTAAAGACCAATAAGATCAGATGCCTTTGACATGTCTTAGCGACCCGAGTATTGGGCAAAGAAATATATCTTATCCAAATAGTTTTAGCCAGAAAATAACATCACACAACTAGTTCAGGCTAACAAATTTAAACATAGGGAACAAATAAGATGAGATGTCTTTGACACGTCTTAGCGACCCGATTAATCGGCAAAGATATTTGTCTTATCCAAATGGATTTAGCCTGGAAATAAACCTCACATAACTAGTATTCAGCCTAAGAAACATAAATTTAGGGGAAAAATAGGATCATATGTCTTTGACACGTCTTAGTAATCGGCAAGATATCTGTCTTAATCAAAGAGACTTAGCCTGAAAATGAAAATAACACCAACCAAATCTAACCAAATAAAATAACACCTGAGAATAAGGCAACTAGGAATAGAAATAGGAAATTGACAATTTAAAAAAAGTTCTTATATTTATTTCTCTTTTACATATTCAATCTAACCACTCCTTTTCCCCTTTCTTTAAACAATACTTGACTAACCTAGTATGCACGTAGCACCACTAATACCTCTGAGAAACTAACACTTTAGCCGAAGGTGATAGTAGTATCTATACCAGGAGACATTCTATGCACCCAAAATTAGAGCGTCGAAGGTAGTCAAAAACCCAATACCATCATGGCCTGCTGTACGAGGTAGCAAAACTATACACAACTTAGGAAAGAAGAACCCCAAATTAGCATCTATAACGTGGTCTAAACACCAACGACCATCAAGCCCAGCTGCACAAGGCTGCAAATAAAACAACGATAATTTAGACAAGTAAGACCCTAAAAACAGAAACCTTCATATAAGGTGGTCTCAAAAGTCCAAGACCATCAAGACCAGCCACACAAGGTGGCAAACTTTACTCAAAACTGTCACCTAAGATACCTCTCCTAAGCTAAATTTTAAACTCAAAACAGCACAGAGTTTTTTTTCAAAATTGTGTTGGACGACAATTTAGACCCGATACCCTGAAGTCTAGGAGCACCGACCTGTGTTCTTGGAGCCGCCTTTGCGCCGTCACATCCCATACAACGGCCAGACACCAAAATAAATAGCGTGCAGTGCACGACCTTAATACTACTGGAAATTCAGTACCAATATATGAGTGTGTGATGGGTCCATTCCCATTGATACACATAATTTTGCAGCTAAGTAGTAGCGACTGAATAGGTCGAGTGTGTGTTGGGCCTATTCCCACTCGCCTTCAATCCCTCCATTCAGACAGATAGGGACTAATCTTAATCCCACTGCCTGACGGCTTCAATCAAACAGTGCTCCGTGAGCACATAAAAGCATGAGGGAAGTGGCTCGAATTCCTTCCTCTAGAAGTAATTAAACAGCCTACGGTGCATGCATAAAACATTGGTACACGCACGACTGTGCGAAAACCACTTAAATCTAAATTAACTAATGTTTAGCTTGACATGAGACGTTTTGCAGTATGTTTAACATGACATGTGACCTTTTGTAGTATGTTTAGCCTGACATGAGAACTTTTGCAGTATGTTAACGTTTAGCCTGACATGATACGCTAAAAAAGAATGTGCACTATTATGTTACGAAAGGTACTCTAATGCTGAGTGACAGCATTGAATAGTTTTGATAATGTCGGTTTGAAGAATTCTAAACTACACCCTGCTGACAGGTATAGTGATACTGGACCAACACATAATGTGGCTAAAATATAGCTGGTGTGGTGCTTAAACTTTTTGAAGGACATTGACTTGGTCTTCATAATGATGCATGGAATACGAGGTGGGATTAGTATGGTTGTTTGAAAAACAACAGTAGATTTACTTCTACATTTATCTGAATTTGAGCCAAAAGTGCAACACGCAATTTTAGTAAAAACTTATTAATCAATGAATAAATTGTGTTAGGCATAGAGGTGGATTATCTCAGTAAATATGGAATATATATATATATATATATATATATATATATATATATATATATATATATATATATATATATATATATATATATATATATATATATATATATATATATATATATATATATACTATTATCAAGCATTCTTCTATAGAAATCATGGGATAGCACTTTCCGTTCTGTCTGGTGTATATTTATAATTCTCTATAATTAATTATATATACCTTGATTTCTTTCATAGGAATCCAGAATGAATGTGTAGATACATGAGAATTAATTACTAGGTCGTCATGCGAGTGTGACTGCTGCACACGAGTGCACGTAACACCGATTGAGTAACATCATTTTTGGGCGATGTGTGCCTAATCGTGAGGAGTATAGGCTCGTGTGCGCAGCCACGGCGATGGGTGCCGTTTACCCGCGGACATAGGTTCGAATCTCCGTAGAGACTGAATTGAAAATTCTCTCCCCTGTATGATAGTATTATAGTATTATTTGTCATATATATATATATATATATATATATATATATATATATATATATATATATATATATATATATATATATATATATATATATATATATATATATATATATATATATATATATATATATATATATATATATGTTAGTATAGTGGAACATACATTTTCCAAAGCCTGAATATATATCATTTGCAAGAAGACTACTCATTGACCATGGCTTCTTACTGATCATTTTGATTTAAAACAACACCAAGAACCTTAATTTTGCTTACCAATTTAAAGTGGATTTACAGGTTTAGAGCTAAGCAAACGGTTGATTTACGTATTGTCACGTGTTTAGGCTCGAATAAACAGTGGCACAAGAAAGAGTGAAAACAACAAGCTTTGAAAAATATAATAATATCTTTCCCTGGAAAAATTATGTAAAAATAAAAAAATATGAACTTACGATTTTAAGAATCAGATCCAAAAATAATCCAAGAATAATCCATAAATAAAACTTTTGAAGTCCTAATAACAAAATGTTCTAATGATTTCAAGTTCGAGTCCCGACGATCTATCCAAGATGGAAGACGATGTCGTATGCTGTTAGCTGTAGTGTTGAAGTCTACAGTTCATTGTAGAAACAAGAAATATCACTCCAGTTGTGAAAATCTGAATAAATTTCTTATAAGAGCTGTCTTTGCTCAGGAATTTCATATGAGCACACGTATTTTCCTGGAAGAAAAGCATTAATCCTTTTGAATCCAAGTAATTTGAAATAACTCCAAACAGCACAACATACAACATCCAGTGTAAGAGCCAGGCTAACTGAGAATACCTCTCCAAAACAAAGATTTTATCGTATTCTATAAAGGGGTCACGTGGTCATATTCCAGAACTTTGTCAAATTTATGTACTTGTTAAAGATGACGTACACCCAGTGTGGCCCTGACGAAAACCAATCATTTTACTCTAAGAAATTACAACAATAAAAATGTTTGCATCTTAAACACGTAGTCCCATCATGACCGTGACAACAACTAATCATTTTAGAATAAAAATAGAACTTATTTACGTGGTTGCTACTAACTTTGAATCAAGGTCAGGATCTAGATCAACACCTGGTTGTTTGCAAAACGAACAGTCAAGGTCAAACTATTTTCTGGCATGTAAAGAAAATTAGTTTTCTTGAAACTGACAAACATTTAAATTGAAATAAATTAACGTCCTAACGCGTGATTCTGTATTCATTTCTTTATTACTGTCTTGAATGCATATGTCTCCGCTGTAGACTTGTCTTCCAAATCAATGAAATCTGTTTCCCATTCGTTTCTTAATTTTTTCTAATTCGTCAAGACTGCATTGCCAAATACTAATGTTATTAATTATTCAACTTCAGCACCTAATTGGTAAAACTTTGCGAACGAAACAGTGTTGTTTTGTTTTGTTTGCATCTATCACAAAATCAATTTAAAAAAACGTAAATTGTTTTTGCATTTTTGTGCATGCGTCTTTAACGTCTCTGTTGTTTTCGACCCTATAATTTTTCTTGACTATTTTTGTTAACTCATTTATCTTCAGCACCTCGGACTGGATGTGCGCGTTTAAGTGTTATCGTATTGTTCATATTGATTATCTTTGTATTAAAAGCATTTTTTCTCTTTTATATCTTGTTTGTACCGCACTAGATACAGTTTTGAATTTCTATGTGAACAATTCATATGCGCCTGAATTCTTTCATTCTATTCTTGATATCTTATTTTAGGTGTGAGATCTTGTTACCTTTCTCAGGAAACTCAGTGAAATAGATGTTAACCTTTAGTCAAATTATTCTCTCCATGCTTTGATATAAATCAGTTTATGTTTCTTCAAAGTTTTGAATATTTGAATGTCAAAATGTCTTTGCACAAACCAAATTGTATATCCATTAGCTCTTTTAAAAGAATCTCGTAAATTTGCGAGAAGGTTATTTCTTATGTTTATGTCAGTTACTCGACCAAGTGTGGCATATTTCCCCTCCTTTGGTATCCAGGTGTTTAAAAAAAAATCTCTTGGCCTTCTATGAGATATATTTATTATGAAGTGAATGTTTCCTTTATTTTTCATAAAAACAAGTAACATGTTATAAGAATTCTAGGCAAATCTATTACTTTTCCAACTAAATTTTTCTGACAATACCCAATATAGTACTTGCAATCCTCAGCAAACATGAATAGTACCCATTCAAGTAATTTTGGAAATATTGATCGGTAATATAATATAATATAATATAATATAATATAATATAATATAACATAATATAATATAATATAATATAATATAATATAATATAATATAATATAATATAATATAATAATAAATTAATTATTAGATTTCAATCCCCATTAACAATTTAACATTCAACTGATGTCTCTATAGTTCACAGAATATTAAATCATACCTATTTACAATTGCAGAGGGTCATATATATATGTACGAAAAGTTACAATTTCACTTTATATATATATATATATATATCACGTTATATATATATATATATATAACGTGAAATTGTAACTTTTCGTACATTGTACTTCAACACTTTCTTTTATACCACCATTTACATTCGGCTCCTCTTTGATTTTATTCATATATTTGAATCATAATATGATACCGTTTTAAGGTACACTGGATCATAAACAACAAAATACAATCTCTGTATTAAAATAGATAACAAATTATACTACCGCTTGAGCTGGTGAGCTGAGCTTCTTTTTTAGGGAGCCTGATGGTTGTAATATAGATCTAGTTATAAAGGTCGCCTTTGGGCAAGTGCACGCTGTTTCTGTCCGTTATGTATAGGAAAGAATTGAACAGCCAATATTTGTACCAAAGCAGATGCTTCATTCCTCAAAACATTTTACATTGAATTTGTGTCTTTCGTTGTAACTACTTTGCACATGTTCATTCTGAATAGTGATGATATATTTTCTATTTGCATAACATTTCCAGACCTCTTGATCTTATACTGTATTTCCATCCTGCAAGAAAGCTTCATCAATTCCTATATGTTCAACTTTGATGAATTTCCGATTCCTGGGCGCATTAGATTTTTTGTAATCTTTCTGAGCGCATTATAAAAAACTCTTTTATATAGGTTATAATCGTTAATGATTAAAAGAAATGTTTCATGGTTCATTTTTTTTTTGGTCATGTATCGGCTATATTTCTCATAACGTAAATGCTCTTATTCCAACATTTTTAACACTTCCTGGTGGGTCAACTACCACTTAAAGGCTTTTGCAGAGAATCAAATTTCAACCCAATAAAAACCAAACTGGACATGTACAGTGAAAGTTATTCTTGCAACAGACCGCTTCGGTGACCTAGTGGTTAGAGTGTCCGCTTCGGATGCGGGAGGTCGTGAGTTTGATCCCCGGCCGAGTCATACCATAGACTTACAAAAATGGTACAAATAGCTGCCTCGCTTGGCACTCAACAGTAAGAGATTAGCGTTAGGACTGCTCGGCCCTGGTGTCAGGATAACGTGACTGGGTAGGAAATCATGCCTCATGTCTGCGGCATGATGCCCCAGTGCTAGACATCACTATAAACTATCACAATGCAGACATCGTAGCAATATAACTGAAAAATTGTTAAATCTACGTTAACAATCCAAATCACACACACACACATTCTTGCAACACCTAATCCAGCTAGTATATTTCCAGTGCAACATATAATCGTCTCCTTTCTAGTATCCACTCTTCAAAACTTTAAGCTATTCCATCAACATTGTCCTGGATCGACAAACCATTAGGATTTAACGATGGAATACTAGGTGTTTTGTACTCAATAACACATAGGAACGAGACAGTTAGACCTGGCAAACAACTGTATTACCCAAGTAGTACTTATCTGATTAAATATATCCTTTGAAATGTTAGGAAGGTAGCCATTTTCAAATAACACATATAAAATTGTTGAATGTTTTCCTTTTCCAGTAACCCCTTTACTTTCCTTTTGAAACACCTTGCTCATACTTCATCAAACTTTGAATTTTCAGTCTTTCTTTGAAGATTTCTCTAAAAGTAGTTTGCATACAATCTCTCTTTCTTGGTGTCACTTTCACAGCTCAGTTCTACTAAGTAACAAATATATTGATGTCAAATTGCATGTGTATTCACTGTTGCAATTTACACATATTTCATATCAACAACTCAAACTGCCTGTAGTTATTTAAGTTGGCGACTGGCTGTCATTGGTCATTCACGGTGGTAAAATAATCCTTCCATATTATAGTTTCTCCATTGCTTGTGTAATATGTAGGTAGATTGTTCAGGTCATCATTCATTAAATTTAGCGAAATGTAAATATTTTTGTTCCGTTTAATTTGTTTCCACATCTGACTCATAAATAACTGGACGTTCGAATTAGAATGTTTATTTATTATACAATCAGTCATTTTAAACGAAATTAAGCCTTCAAGAGAATACTTTATTTTTGTTTAATTTTCTTTAGGCTTTGGCTCTTGAATAAGTATTCCATATAGCCAATCACCAAGTGTTATTTATAGAACAAGTATTCCATATAGCCAATCACCATGTGTTAATTATGGAACAAGTTTTCCGTATAGCCAATCACCATGTGTTCATTATAGAACAAGTATTCTATATAGCCAATCACCATGTGTTAATTATAGAACAAGTATTCCATATAGCCAATCACCATGTGTTAATTATAGAACAAGTTGCCCACATGGCCGATCACCATGTGCTGTTTCATATCTGAATTTGACCTCATACATTTCTCTCTCTACTCTAAAATCATTGCAAACTTACATTGCACAATTTGTATTACAGATTGGGCCGAATTATAATGTATGTATTGACCACCGGTTTAACCTTTGTGCTATTAAAGCTGCTGCTGCTTATTTCAAAGTTATCATAATTAAATGGAATCTAGAATCAGCATCCATCCTAAAACATTGAAGGATGCACAATCTACTAGTTATTATCCTTTCGAAACTTGTTTGCATTGCAAATAAGCATTATTTTGAGTTTTCTTTCATGAAAAATTCATTATATATATATATATATATATATATATATATATATATATATATATATATATATATATATATATATATATATATATATATATATATATATATATATATAACACTTTTCTAAAATCTTTCGAATATAAGCAACTGATCAATAATGTATAATATGTTACAAATATAATTGGTACACGTAGTTATTTACCATGCACAGGCCTTAATGTCCCTGCACTACTGGGTCTATTTAAAACACCCAATGATTCAGATTTAATGACAGATTACATTCACGCTCAATGATATAGTTCTGAATTAGTATGACACATCATTAGATTCAGATCCACGTACATCCCGGTTAATCTGACAAGCTTTTTAACGGCGTAAAAGATCTATCGCACCTTTGTTGAGCCTCAAACCATTCAATCTGCATTCATATGCTTTACACCACAGACTCCTCTTCCTAGGTAATATTTATTTTCCCAGAGAACTCCAGCAGATGACAGCTTGTAAATTACACTTTAGTCTTGCTGGTCTAGTGCTTTTTTATTTGAGTGTTCTTGTATCCCTACGTGTGTGTGCATGTGTGTGTGTGTGTGTGTGCGCGCGCGCGTGTGTGTGCGTGTGTGTGTGTAGAACATCACTATTTGCTTGAAAAGTTGGTGCTGTTAATTGCTTCACAGGTGCCATTCCCCTTTGAAAAGTATTGTGCCCTTTAACCAATCCGATTTTTCTTGTCTCGCTTTATATCGCATACTGCATGAAGACTAGCACAACTCATCCGAAAGTCCAAGTATTGTGCATTTTGTGTGATATATTCATTATGGCACTATCCATCAATTCTGCACTGGCATTATGCTTCGGGAATAAGAAACGAAACAGGAAGAAAGAAAAACAAACTCATAACATTCTACGGGTTCTTTTACAGTATGCAATTTAATTGAAATGATTGAGTTTCGTATATTGCTTTGTTATTCAGGAAACCCACTTTTTTGGTAAAGTTGTAAAAATGATTCAATTTTCTCCTCCGTATTTGTACTGTGTCATAAGATAGTTGCAAAAGAGATTTTCCACGAATATGCGTCTCAAGGGAGATATGGTTTAAAATTCCATTAACAAGAAAGAGTAGACAGATGAGTAGAAAATGTGTGATAAAAGGAACGGAAAACCAGAGTTACTTTTTATTAATAAAGCAAAAGAGCATCATAACAAGGGACGGATGAAAATTGATAAATATATACTAAAATTATGACAAATCCTCAGACAAAGATGAGCACAAAATGAATCCAGTTTAGAAAGTTCAGTATCAAATATTAGGAAAGTCAGAGAGAGAGAGAGAGTTAAGTTGTGATTAGTGCATGCTGTCACGGATATAATAATATTCGATGTTATGTGCGGTAAATGTGACATTTTATCAGATCACGTAATGCTTTATTTTAGCATCACATGTATTACTGGATCCATGATTATCCATTATTAATCAAAAATAGTTTATGTAGAGATGCATGATCAACGCTTAGACGCTGTACTGTCTGGTGAAGTCATCGAAAATATATTTTTACAAATGATACGGACAAATACGACCTATTCCAAATTTTTATTTCTATGTCGACTCTAATTATATTTGCTAAGAGCACAGACAACATAGTGTATACTAATAAGAGATAGCATTTCTCCCTTGTGTTTGAAGCCATTAATATGATTATAACGTACAGATGGATAGATGCAAACTCTGAACTGCCATCGGGGCCCCGAGTGGCCGAGTGGTCTAAAGCGCTCTCCGTTACGGATCACTGCCATCTCACCTCTGTCTACGTGGGTTCGAGTCTAGGATTCGGCCAATGTGGGTATGTGATAAAGCTTGATGTGGCTTCTCGTGGGTCGGTGGTTCTTCCTAGGTTTTCCAGGGTTCTTCCTCCACCAATAATACTGGCCGCCATACATAGCCTATCGTGTGCTGAAAAATGGCGTTAAACCCAACAACAACAACCGAAATGCCAGCATCTGTCGCTGTTTCATACAAATATCAAGCATCTTGGAAGCGTTAAGCCGCGGTACCTTCAGCATGCTGGACTTGCCACCAAAAGGAAGCAGTTCAAATCCTATTATCGGATCATTTAATTTAAGCGACCGGTCTGTGTCTCTGGGCATGGCGATTTATTCGAAATGCCTCGGCTGGCTGGGGTTAAATAGCCTACTATTATTTCTGTGTTGTAAAACACCAAAGCTAACCAAACTAAACTGTTGTAACTCATGGCAACATGTTTCAGAGCGAGTCGTATGATCCATGTCTGTTTTAAGGCGTCTATAACATTACTGATTGTATATTATGTTTCATGGATGTCGGTCAGACAGAATCACCGCAAATGAGGAAAAACAATTTTCTTTGATTAAAAATTCTTACAAAAACAATTTGATGCTATGCAAGATCAAAATCATAAGCATATGAAAATGTAACCAATACATATGAAATGCGACCAAAGCAGACAAGTAATGATAGCTCTATAACATTTGCTAGAGGCTTAGAAAATCTTAAAGTCTTTAGCATCAACATTTTATTAAATGATTATTACTTTGATATATCAATGAATCTCAGCTTGGAAACCGATCAATATATTATAACACTGACCATACATTTGTAATGCCTAGATTCACAAAATATAAGATATTGTCAAAAAAAAATGTTATTGTATATTTGCTGATTTTGAAAACACTTTTGATAATATATGTGGAAAAAAAATTATGGGAAAAACTTTTAATAAGTGATATTTCAGGGAAATTATTTACTGTTCTATGTAATATCTATACCATATATAAATATTAATGGTAACGTTTTATTTTTTTTCCCGGCCTTAAAAGAATTCGTCATGTTGCATAATTTTGCCATCTTTGGAAAATACCTTGAATCAAAACAATTAATTTTTTTCAAACTAAAAATTCCAGATGGCGAAATCACTATATATTTGAAATTATTTTCACTTTTAGTACGGTTGGTAGAGTTCTCCTGAAAGAAAGTCCCAAATAAATCCAATCTTTGATTAATACTTTTAATAATTATTCGGATCATTGAGAATCAAAAAGGAAAGTTAACAAAACAAACATAATAACTGAAGATTATGCGTAAAAGTTGTAACTCCATATATAAAGGTAATACATTGTAAAAAGTTAATGAGTACAATCATCCTGAGAGTTTTTCCGAGTAAAACAGGAAGATTTCTCAAAACTATAAAGCAAACCATAACAAAAACAAAGGAAGTGATATATTTTTTCTTCCTTTTTTAAAAGGCATTTAATGGAATCGTGACCTTCTGATCGATTGTCATCTAAAACTATTTGATATCTCCAGAAACTGAAGTTTTGAAAATTACAAAATCACTGAAAGACTTGATACAAATGATAAAAAATATATTTAAATATAGTTTTTATGACATGGTTTTTGGAGAAAGTTGAAGACAACCACTTACACCTGAAATGAAATTGTAAGCCATCAAATACTGAATTACATTAATTTAAGGACAAATAAACAAAAGTCATATATAATAATATACTGTACGATGCCAAAACACAGTATTAACAATAGTCTGACTACGTGACATCAGTTTTCGAAGTCTGTGCATTCCGATATATTTGGTACTCGTAAACTTTTCTAATAATTAATAGCTTGTCAAATGTATCAAGAACACATTAACGGACACTGATATATGTCGCGCAAACAAAAATGAATCTAGCAATGCCAACAGCTAAAGGTTTTTCAAAACCAAACCTTCATTTGGGAGACTATATACTTGTAGTTACTTTACACGTAAACATTTGCATTTTTTAATTTGAATTTATAACATCAAACTACCGTTGGCCAATTGAGACTGGCCCATGGTGAAATTTTCCAAGGAACGAAAGGTTGTGTACATTATGCAAACGTAAACGATTTAGGTGATGAATTTCATTACAAATAAAACTGTAATTATTTCGAAGCTGTAAGAAACCTATACCGAAATTAACAAGAGAATAGAAAACAGAATATGCTTGATAATGATTTCACTGATTCCAAATGTTCTGAGTTTTACAAGTTATGTAAATTTATAAGAGTTATCATGTCTGATTTCAAGTCAAGTGGGAATATATATTTTTGCGCAAGTTTAATTACGCACGAATAATTATTGGTGTAAGGTGTTATATATATATATATATATATATATATATATATATATATATATATATATATATATATATATATATATATATATATATATATATAAATAATACGAGTTGTGTATTGGCTTTTTTCCATTAGGATATCTCATGTATATTTAATTTGTATTGTGTGATTGACTTTATCCATAAGTGAGGGTAGTAGTTTGGCCTACCGGACTTTATTTGTTGTAAACAACATATTACATAGCTAATTTTTATCTATGATTGTAAATTATGTATTAGGATTATTATTGTTTCTATGTACAAATGTCTACCTGGATTTGAGCTCAGGACGTGGGTTTTCCGCTGGGGAATTCCTGATATAGGTGCTGTTTACTGTATTCTTTACTATAGTTTGAGTTTAAGACCTGCTATTTTTGACAACTTAGAATGTTATATAAATGACTTTTTGACCCTCATCCCGGTCCTCATATTGTGACTTAGTTATTTTTTGTAAGTAGAAAGGGAGAAGGAAACATAATTTTTCCTGTCTTAACCCCAATAATTAGAGGAATCAGTTTCAATTGTGTACAGGTTTAATTTGAGAGGATTTATTTGTTTAATATATTCATTGAAATTATAAAGTGTTCTTTGAATTTAGGACTTAACCACTCTTTTGGAATTATTGTGAATTCATTTAGAGATATTTTGGATTAAATAAGTGTTAAGCATCAAGACTGTTAGTACATCAAAACTATTCCAGGCTATTGGTACATCAAAAACACCTTGGAATTAATTCAAAACACCGCTGGAATTCATTCAGAATATTCTCCTCTTCTGGTTCTGTGATAGAACTTTTAGGGCTACATGACATTTAATTAAAAATACTGTAAAGTTTTTAAAATTTCACTTTGAATTTAAAGAAAATAAATTATCGGCTGAATTTTACTAAACTTGTCAGTTTTCGCACTTTTTAACTTAGTTTAACAAAGCATAGAGTCATAACAACATAAATATTTGTAATCATCGTGTATGTAATATTATATAGTTAATATGTTATTCTTGAGTTTATATAACAGTCAAAATCTAATACAACAATGCTGTGATTAAAATGCGAACCTTATTTACTAAACTGTGATGGTAACTACACCGTTATCCCTTGTAATAATGTGGTATCAACAGTATGCGTATGCTAACAAGCTTTTGATTTCCACTGTAGACCTCATTTTTCATATTCTTGACCTGGCCGGAGTAAAGGTTACATTATGCTACATTATTTGTCAACTGTGCCAGCTGTTTAATAATTTCATCAGTACTGACCCCACAGAAAGAACTTTTCCCATCGCAGAATTAGCCATAAAAGAATACATCGAATTAGGGTTTTACGAATTAAAATATATCTTCAACAGCAAAACTGCACATAACTAGCAAATTCATTGCCTGCAGAAGCTAACTAAAAACATCGAAATCAAACGAAGGCTTGCTTATATGCGTCTCCTGAGCCGAGCAGATTATGATAAGTTCCAGTGTTATTTTCTTTCTGCGCATAAAGCACGAGAATGTGGCGACTGTTATTGCTTATGATTACAAAACAACCTTTCAACAATCTACTCAAATATTTGATTGTGACTTAGCAATGAGGAATATTGGCTGCCGTCAGTATTGAAGGAGAAAATAACGCCTTTATGCGTTGGGACGGGGTATTTCAGTCAAGCTGACGTACTTCCCCGCTCAATCCCCGCCAACACTTTTCAACTCCTATATGGATTCGCTTTCTATCCGCCCTGGTATGTAATCCTGTCTTTGATCTGGTAATTTTCTTTTGAATAAAATGCATATTTAATGTCTTCTGGAATAACCTACAAATGAAAAACGATAATTAAAAATGTAAATCACCTAAAAGCATTATGAGATTTGCTATCAATAAACAACAAAAATCAATGCGTTCTGAGCCCAGTAGTTCATTCAGTACTTTCCTTTCCGTGCTGAGAAGCAGCGGCAAAGGGATTGATTTGCATTGTGACCTAGGGGATTCCAGCCACACACACACACACACACACACACACACACTACATGTTTCGAGGGATAAACTCTTTTCTAAAGGTATGTAATATACCACCACACATATGCTGGTTCTGTGTGTGATATACCACCACTCATAGGCAGTTTCTGTAATTACCATACCACCACACATATGATGGTTCTGTATTTAATACACCACCACGCATAGGCTGGTTCTGTATTTAATATGTCACCACACGTAGGCTGGTTCTGTATTTGATATACCACCACTCATAGGCTGGTTCTGTATTTAATATACCACCACACATAGGCTGGTTCTGTACTTAATATACCATCATACACAGTCTGGTTCTGTATTTAACACATCACCACACATAGGTTGGTTCTGTATTGAACAAATGATCACACATATGCTGGTTCTGTATTTAATAAACCACCACAAACAGACTGGTTCTGTATTTAATATAACATCACACACAGGCTGATTCTGTACTTAATATTCCATCACACACATGATCGTTCTGTACTTAATATACCATCACACACAGGATGGTTCTGTACTTAATATACCATCACACATAGGCTGATTCTGTATTTAACATATCACCATAAATAGCCTGGTTCTGTATTTAATATACCACCACACATAGGCTGGTTCTGTACTTAATATACCATCACACACAGGCTGTTTCCGTATTTAACATATCACCATACATAGACTGGTTCTGTATTTAATATACCACCACACATAGGCTGGTTCTGTACTTAATATACCATCACACACAGGCTGTTTCTGTATTTAACATATCACCACACATAGGCTGGTTCAGTATTTAATATACCATCACGAACAGGCTGGTTCATTATTTAATATACCACCACATATATATTGGTTATATAGCTCATGAAATAATGGGTTGTCTGTAACAGAAATAGTGAGCAGCACTTTTCATTGAAATCTCTTGTAAAAGCAGAATATTTGAACCATTGACGTATTGAAGATATCGAGGAAATTTTTTCAATCTGGGAGCCTGCTAAAATGATAGATTGCTAAACAAAAGAACAAAAGAATCAAAATTTCTAGCTGTAATATATCCAAAAAGAATCAGTCTGGGTTCCTAAGTGGATATGCAGAACATTTCTTAAACTAACGAATTTCAACGGACACTGAAATGCGATTATCACAAAGGGAGGTAATCTGAGATACAACAGTGGCTCAAAGTCGATATAAAGTATTCAATATATGTGCATTTTTCAAAAATGTTTCTCAACGTGCCAAACAGTCACATGAAAGGTTTATACAGTAACTATCGTCGGAAATGGAAGTAAATCACGGAATGATCCAAGGAAAGGATGGCGAGAATTTAAGCAGATATAAACAATTCGTATCTTGTTCTACTAAATGTACTTCGTACTATAACGAAAATGCATAGTTGTTTACTCCAGTCTTCAGTCTATGACCCTTGCTGACAAAGCAATTACGTTATATATGTTTGCAAACGGTCGATCGTAAAATCTGTAAAGATATTTAGATTATCGAGTTCTTGGAACAGATTAACGCGTGTCACGCTAATTGCCTCAAATAAGTCGGGAAAGGATAATAACTTCAAGACAAATTGATCTACCAATAAACCACAATTTTATTCCTTATATAATGTAAAATATATATTCCATATAAACACAGAGAGAATTGTTTCGCCAATATTATAATTTCTTACTTGATTTATCTGCTTAAGAATGTGCTACAGTATAACTTAAAGCTGGGAGAGACTTGCAGAGAGCAATGCCATAAAATTATAGTTCTATCAAGCTCCTTGTTCACAATATTGGCTTGCATTTCATCCCTATAATTTCTTTGTTGTATGATACATTTAATAGAAATGTTACTCCTCCCGAGCTTGCTCTTGGGTTCATCAAACATAAATCAATCCCTCATTTTTTAATTGCGAAATTAGTTTGATAAATCCAGTATAAAGGACTCTTTTCACCTTATTTATCAAGGAATCTGATTGATTGATAGCATATAAAAAATATCGATTTCCTCCAAGAATTTCTGTCCGCTAGCAATCGGGTTTCGTTACTATTAGGCGCTACTAGCTAGGAAATTAGCCTCCGGTCCTGTGATAGAAAGTGACGTTTCGTGACCTGTAACTATAAATCAATCACAATTTGAAAAGTAATAACAGGAATAGGTTCTAATTTATTTAACGTTGTCATAAAACAGGAAATATACAATCGATTCCGAACTTTACATTAGATTAAAAGCAAATGGATATCTGGGTATGACGGCCATTTTACAAATTGAGCTGGACTGGGTTATGGAAAGTTATTTGTTTTCGTTAGCAGTTGTTATTAAATCGTGAATGCATCTGTCCATGAACGAAACATAACGACCCATTTCAGTGCGTTGTGGTTATGTATTAAAAAGAAAGGAAAATGAAAACTGAAGAAGAAAAACTTTCGCTGTCATACGAGCTCCCAGTTACACGTGGAAAATCCGGTACAGTGACGTCATGTATCTAATTTATAAAGAAGAAAACAAAATAATTTCAAACCATTTACAGTTTCAATAAATTAAGCAATCTGTGCACAATTATGGGTGTAAGTAAGCTGCAATTCGCACTACGGAGCATGGTAAAAACTTCGATCTATCCCTTGGTATTCCGTATAAAAGAACTGCATACGGCAAATACTTGATGATATTATATGACTTTTCCATTTCCATTGCTCCCCATTAAATAAAGCCGCGAAGTCACTCATGAATACTTTTTGTAGTGTCCCTACCCGCAATACATAGTTAGCACATATCTGACTGTTGCATGTTTATCACTTTAAATCTTACAAATACACGTCCCATGAGCCAGCCATGGGGGTAAAGTTGTACTGATGTCAGTGTGCGACAGCTCCAATGGGAACAAAAGCCCAGCCTTTGATGCTACTATGTATTTGATAACGATTGATACTGCTCAGACAACT
Source organism: Sinohyriopsis cumingii (assembly GCA_028554795.2). NCBI lineage: Eukaryota > Metazoa > Mollusca > Bivalvia > Unionida > Unionidae > Sinohyriopsis > Sinohyriopsis cumingii. The sequence continues at coordinate 69,527,433 of CM068827.1, read as the reverse complement.
CACAATGGCAGCTTCTGTTTCGATCGATATTGCACACAGACAGGCTTGTATTAATGACTGTAACTATAATATATCAACAAAAGCTATTTATTTGTTTATATCCACAGCAATGCCAACACACTGCGGTATAACTTCTATAGCATGCTAATGATTTTGTATTGACAAAAGATAAATATATAGTTGAGTTGGTAATATTTTCTTATTGAAAAAAACGATTAAGGTGGTTTATATTCAAATACTGAAAAGTAATCAGACCATCGACTCCAAAAGTATACTGAAAGAATTGATGGAGGTCTCTTATAGCAGCCTTACCTTGCCAAATGATTGGAATATCAAAAATGTGACGGATAAACTGAGATCGGTGTATCACTTGAATACATCATATAGGTGTTATTAAGGAAGCACAAAAATGCTGTATGCTTCCTCAGAAAATAAACCCGAAACACATTGATAAATTTGTTAGTCTGGGAATGACCCGAGAAATGGAACGAAGTGAACATAGGCAAATTTTTTAGGCAAATAAAAATATGAAGAATCTGCAGACTATTGTGCATGAAAGAGACATAAGTCGCCAAATGCGTCTTAAGCGAGTGACGCTTTAAATGAGTTCAGCGATGAAGTTGTTCCAGAGCATGCTAATTAAAAAATATAATTTTGGGCCATAAACATAAGAATGACACCCGAATTCGCCAATCTTCATTGGATATAATAATGGTAGTATGAGAAGGCAGAAGAGAGGAAACGCAACCATCGTCAACAATTTTTAGACGATATGAGCTAAAGCAAGAACATGGCAGTCACGACTTAGGACCAGAGCTCTAAGAAACTTGATGCTAGTGGATTACAACGCACAGTTTAGTTGTACTCAGTTGGCGAAGTACCCTGTCGTGATGGGTCATTTGAGCTTATTTGGGCTGATGAGGCGCTGAAATTTACCTGATCTGCGTTTGTACATGAATTTGATGGCGCCAATAATAATGAGTTATTTTGAGTGAGAACGCGTGATTTAAAACTTGGAGTTACCATAAAGTCTCATAATGGACTGGTTGAAGCTTGCTATCCAACTAGCCTCGAGATCCGTGTACCACGTGATGCGGAGAAGGAAATCAAAATGCGGCGACAGATCAACTGAAATGTAGAAGTGTTTCCACCAATTAAATAAAGCACGTGTATATATAGGAAACTCCCTTGCATTGGGACGCAACACAAAAACCTAACTGCCTCGGAAAATACGAACTCTGTGGCAGAATATGCCATTTTGATGATTAATGTAAAACATATACGCAGGTGATATGTGCTGGATTATGGGCACGGCCTTACCTTAAATGTGGTATCGGAGTCTAATCTCACAATCAACTTTGTCATCCCTCTGGAGTTGCTTTTAAATATTATAAAGCGTGCAGAAATAAACCGAATGACCAGCGGCAGTACAATCACAAACAGATAAAAAGAAAAAACAATAAAACAGAAATAATTGAAATAATAACAAGGACTGAAGCGATTGCAGTTTCTGATCACGATAAAATGCACCAATAATTAAATAAATTGTTGAGAAACTTTCTCAGTTAGACGCTTCACCCTACCCTTAGTATAGTATACTTACTGTGCCACAGCAAAGACGGCTCGCACGGCAGCATGGAATATACATGCCAAGTCGTATGAGAAAGGTTGGAATACATGAAGTATTGAGACCCATAATTGTATGGGATCCACCACGACTACTGTTTGTCACTGTAACAAGAACAACAACATCAGAAAATAAAACAATAGTACAACAACTAAAACAATTTGCACGTGAGCATACTATCCGAAAACTCAGGGGCGCAACAAAAAAAAAAACAACATGATATCCTTGTGGTAGTAGACTAGTATGAACAAAACCGTTGTGGTCATCTGGTATCTGCTATTTCTAATGAAGCGGCTGAGCATGTTCATGCAAAAACACAGCAATCACAAATACCAGGATTCAAATTTCAAAAACGTAGTGGTGAATTGATAATTTACGTGGCAATTATCCCACCCGCATACAAACAAGGCAATGACTCTCAGTTATTGACAAATATCATTCCTGAAATCGTAGTCGTGTTACAAAACTTTGGTCACACTGGGGTTTAAGCAGACGTTGTCCTTAGCACGCATCTGATTATGCAGTTTAGTGGTGAATTTAAAAATACTACACCATGGATTCACAGTGATGCCCACGTAATGACAAGGATGGATTTAAAAGTACTACACCATGGATTTACAGTGATGCCCCTGTAATGACAAGAATGGATTTAAAAGTACGACACCGTTGGATTCACAATGATACCTACATAATGACAAGGATGAATTTAAAAGTACTACACCATGGATACACAGTGATGCCCACGTACTCCTTAATCGCAAAGACAGCAGCTCCTTCGATGATGAAATTGGCAGAGGCATTACGCTGGAGCAATATACCAATGCAAGATCGGGATGGACTCTGGAATGATGTGGCAAGCCCAGGTACATCTCTCACCATATCAGCCATTTGGTGGTCCATTTACGTAGCAACACCACAACTGGGTACCGCCATGGTCAGTGATAAACGTACAGAATTTTGAAAAAAATCAATCAACGAAGAAATTCAACGAAGAAAAACATTGGTGAATGGCAAAGACTCTAAAAATATCTGTACTTGACCTTGAACACACGCTCAGTTGTGTCGTCGCAATGGAATCTCAGTTGATATTGCACATTCGTCAAAAACAGACCAGTTTTAGGTAAGCCTGGCAACATCCCAGTTGATAAGCAATTTTTACGTTTTGGATATCAGATCACGCCTGACATTGTGAAGATTACCTGAACGACGCAAGTGAATTTTACTTGTGAAGTCATCGATGGTAATTATGAAAACAGGTCTGAAACGACATGCGTAGTTGTTCAGGGTTAAGTACTGTTTAGGTTTTCACCAACTGTGAAACAAGGTGACTTGTTATTGATTACGTCCACATAACCTGTTTATCTTCATTGTCATAATAATTGGCTGATACATATTCGATTGTAGATCAAGTCGGGCACGTTATTGGTCTTCGTAGTGAAATATTAATCATGCAGCAGTACATTAGAGATTGACTTTGCATTTAATAATAATAACAATGATTGTCGTGTTGGACATGTTAAACATGTTGGTGTCATTAACGCCAGAAAACCTGTGTAAATAACTTTTTATGTAACTGTGCTTGGTGATGTTGTTCGTGGAATATTTGCGAGCACACCAATAGCATTCACAGCCTTTCCATCGATGGAAAGGAAATTTAATAAATTCTAGACAACGTTGACGTAGCCACGACGATTCTCGGACTAGCTAGACACAGCGATAATTGCACGATGGCAGAATAATGATGTTTGTCAACTGTTCATGCAGATTATAGATCAAATATTATCAAACGGCCTCGATATAATGCCTACAACGCTGCCGCATGTCGTTTCCTAATCCTAATTTCAACTTTGAATTTGCGCAAGTCGATCACAATTCATCGTTGATTGATTGAGATTTTCGTGTGCAATTTCTGTTAGTCACATATTTGTCTTTCTAGAGATGTTCGCAGGGTGATAAATGGAGCTAAACATACAGTCACATTGTTTCTTAAAAACAACTCCAACGATGTTATTTGTCGTGGTGCTGGTGCTGCTATCTTCAAAGTTGTGTTTGAAACATTACCATTATGGTTGCTTGTATTATTCCTTTCACGGACCACAGAATCACGCTTGTCGTTTATGCAGTCGGGAACCACGTCAACGCACGCCCACCAACTGCAATTGTGGGACAGTTTACTTGGCAAATAAGTACTCAGCATGTCCTTAGTGCACGAATAGGCAATGCTGGTGATGGTTATCCATCCTATGCTGCGACAAAACATTGTCGTTGAATGGTGCTGACGGCCGAATTGCGGTGATCGATGTACCTGTGGAAAATTCGTACAATTTGTAATTAAACCTGTTCGTTTAATAATGTCCTATCACGATGTGAATTTCATCCGTACTGAAAATCAACTTGCAAAAATAAAATAAAAGAACAATCAAAAACTATTGTGGGGTCACACTGAAACTTTCTCCAACAAAATTAACTGGAAATGTTCCCGTGTGGTTCAGCCAAACTCCACAGCTTGCTCAGTTTATCGCGGATAAACAGAAAAACACCTCAGTAAAATACAATTATCCAAAATCATAGGTGACACAAATACAGATGACGGGTGTAATAGTTCCATTCCTTGCAGTCATTCCAGCGTTTTTGACATCAGTTGCAAAAGCTGCAGAGTTAACGGCTGTCGGAACTGCAACAGGAATGGTATTAAGAAAGGCATCCATATGCTATATATAAAGACGAGGCTTTAGATTATCACGTATGAGTCCTCGAATATCTCGAGGCAGACGTCTTCATTTGCCTGGTCAAAGAAGGTCACGCCATTGACTAATGCTGATTTACTCGAGATGTCAAAATCAATCAAATATTTTCGTGATTTTGGTTACTCGAGACGAACTTGTATCGATGGTGCCACGAACACGTAAAAATGGCATAGTCAACCTGGCTTCATCAACAGGACCGGGCACTTACTGGTCGCGTACGTGGTGAAACCTCAACATAGTTTGTAGTCTGAATCGAAAGGACTTGCATCAGCAGCAGTTAAAGCTGATAATTATTTATCCAAGCACGTTAAATAAACGCTATTTTATTTGACTATGTGAGTACAAACACCGCTGGATGGTCCCATATACGGCCACATTGTCATTGAAGTGTTGCTTACACTAGAGCGTTCGTCAACCCCTTAAGAGCGTATTAGACGTTTAATATTATATAAAAGTGTATATTAACATTTACAGACATTACTCAGCTCGACGACGCGGTGCTGATGTGCCGAATTGCCACCAGAGCGGATTTGTCTGAGTTTACTAGTCGTGTTCTTGGCGTTGATCCCGGTGAACTTGTGATTTTTGAAGATCACACTGGTAAACCAAAAGCGTCTAATGTGGACATTGAAAATATTATTGTCAAGATCAAAGGCGATTTTGCAGTAAACAATATGGCTGAGTTCACTGACAAAGGTCAGATCAGAGACAGCGGCGTGTCGGATGCATTTATCAAAGACTATGTTGCTACTCTAAACGGTTGGATGAAACAATACGTTGTTCATCAGATCGCTAAGGTGACGCACCACAACGCATAATAAGTTCACTGAGCGCAATCACGGGATTATTTTGTCAAAGAAGGAGAGGAAAACACTGATATATTAAACCTAGTAAATGGCGGACTTAGTTTAGTACTCCTGATGATGTAAATCGCTTCGATGAACCTAAACGTCATATGTTAAAGGTGCCCTAGTTCGGAACATAACGGAATTCGGGGGGGGGGGGGGTGGAGTCATATACACGTGCTAGTAAATGATCTGAGGTCTCTTGGTTCTTTATCATCAATAGCAGATAACGGCAAACATTGTTAAACGCGTTTATTCCGATTTGTTAGCAGCGGCACTGAGCAGCCACAGTACCATCCGTAAATTGTATTCGGTGGCAAGTGAAGCTAAAACAATCAGTGCGGCTGAGTTTGAGAATATGCTGGGGAAAATGGAAAATCACATACAGTTACAATCTAACATAAGAAACAACACAGAGAACGCAAAATAATAAGACCCAAACAATATTTTCGCAGCTGCCTGTGTGTGTGCTGCCTTGGCAGAATCGATCGGTACCGTATGCAACCAAATCTATAAATAGTATTTACGGCTCTGTTTTGCCTTCATTGGAGCTCTTTTGTGTGCAAAATTGAAAGTGATAAACATGTAACGGTCACATATACGATAACTATGTCACGAGAGTAGAGAGTCGAAGACGGGTGGCAGTGTCCCCAAAGAGGATAGTGGGGCAAAACGCCTCTTCATGCTCGTTTGAAAAATCATGCTCAGTGCACACAAAGACAATCAGGATGTATAGTCATTGTTTCTGAGTACAATCAAAACATTCTGGCAATATCGACTACTAAGTGTTTCACAAATACTTGAAACATACAAGATGTATAGTATTCAAAGGTCATGCAACTATTAACCTGATCCATCTGTGTCCATTAGTTTGATTACACTAATAAACTTAACGTACGTTGACTAAGTATACCACCAGCGAACGTCAGCATCCATTTGCACTAATATTTGGCTGTTGACTCTGCAAGTTGTATCTTTCCTATTCGGAGTTTCCTTTGACCTTACCCAATCGGTGTTAGATATTTGGATGTTGGAGTGGGCTACCAGTGCGCAATCATTGGAAGTTGGATTTCGCCGAAACTGTGCCGTTTGCATCAAATCTAAGTCTTAGACTGAACCTAACGTCAGATCTCAAACGAACACGAGATAAGAACAACGTACCTAGGGTAAAGTCTGATGATAATTCAATTGCGCTCGAATACTTAGCCATCCATATTCGGCAATAATATAACTAAGCAATGTCACATCGCAGTTAAAAGCTTTGAATAATTGATAATTAGCTCGCACTTTGTTTCAGTAAAGCTACAAATCAAGTTCGAGTTGTTATGTCACTGAAGCTATATATTTTGATCATTGATTTCATGTTGGAAAAAATCAAAATTAGGTCTCTTACTTGGAAGACCCGTGTAAGTCGATTACTCTGTATGCGGCTACAAAGCGGTTTCAGCGAACTGAAATCTTTTAAATACACCCTAATATCATAGCTTAACATACTGAATAAATATCTAGCACGGCGTGGAAAACGTGAGAGAACACTCGTACATCTTTTCTATGGGCGTTTGCTTAGATCTATGAGTGTGTGGTTAGTGAACTAATACAACAGTGGCATATTTGACTGTACACTTATTAGTAATTCAGACGATTAATTTGATTGATCAGAAGTTCAAGACTGCTGTATCTATTTAACAGAACAGAACAGAAGAAAACCTTCATTTGATCCTCAAATCTCAGGACAAACGAAAGTCGCATATGAGAACAACGTAATGCTTACATATGTTAGGTGACAGTACGTTTGTGTGTGCGTGCGTACGTGCGTGTGTAAAGAAACGTTATCAAACAATTTAGTGTACAAACAGATATATGACAAAATAAATGGGGTGTGCATTACTATCGTTTAATACAAAACACGTAAACAGTACATTGTGAAGAACAATTTTTGTTACGTATTATATACATGCATATACATGTAAACGGGGCCGTAGAGAGCGATCAGTGGTAAGAAACACCCGGGCCTCTCCTAGTTTTTGTTCAAACAAAAAATTTCTTTTATAAAATCAAAGTGTTGTTCGGCCTGGGCCCCCTTACTGGCAGGGCTCCTGGGATATATCCCTGGTTGCCCCCGGTTTCAACGTATTCATAAATATATCACCATGTTGCTTCATACACAAACATACTAATGGATATTTGACAATCAGTTCCGTACATGAAGGGCAGCAATGTATGAAGTTATATTGTTTCTAGAACGTGAGGTTACATGATAGATAGATTTTTTTTAGTCATATTCAATTTTTCAAATGTCCTGAATATAGCAGTCCTCTTCGACGTATGGCAATCCCCTGTGACATATTTGAGTCCATGCTAAATGTACGTATACAATTTGTGACAGTAGGTTTATCTGAAAAAGCATATATTCATTAGAAGTAACAAATCACATTTATCACATTATATATCCCAGTCTCTTTGTTCTAGAATCAATGTCTCCACTGCTTTTTCAGCAAATTTTAAAAAAGTTTGTCCTCACACCCTCATTATACCATATCTCCGCGGTATCCTAACACAATTACTTTTTAACGTTATCAGCCCAAAATTGTTACAGAACTATCGTGTTTGGTAACTAGTTATCACTACGTATCACCCATCCTTGTATTGTCAATAGATTTGTATAGGTCTAGCGATATATACAGATTTTAAAGAATAACAGCTCAGATCTCCTCGTACTTAGCAATCTGTCCCCAACTTGACATATCGTCACACTATATTTACACAAATAATAATTAAAACGTATTGTACATCCATAGCGTCACGGAACCATATTGCTCCAGAGGTTTAGGACGAAATAGGTACGGTCTTGTGCAAGGTAATTGAAGAAGAAAGTTGCAGACTTTTGTCCAGATTTCAAGATGTTTCAGTGGACAAACATATTCTGAGGCTGATATTTTCTGACCTTTGTTCCAGGCTCTTCTAGATGAAAACAAATCACATAAATACTTATAATACGCAGCAGTGTGCAACGAATAATTTCCAAATTCTATTTTTCATAACATTTTAGGTACCCACTATTTGCAAAACCATAACCCCAATTTTATTTAGAGTTCCATGCTCAATTACTCATCTCGTATGTTTGATAAACATTTCATTTCTATAGCTCTATCTGCACATAATAAAAGGTCAACGAGATAAAATTTGGATAAACAATTCCAAACCATTTCCAATAATTATTCCACTGTTTCCTTCACACTGTGCTTTCCACAAACTATTCAAGGAAAACTAGATAGGAATAGGGAAAGAACAAAGAGGAATGGTTGTCTTTGGAAACGTAGTAGCACCTCAGATATGCTTTTCTTTTATCGACAATTGTTTATTGCCCGTTTATAGTGATGTTTGCACTTGAGCATCATGCTGCAGACATGTAGCATGATGTCCCACCCTGTCACATTATTATGACACCAGGTCGATCAGTCCTAACACTGACCTCTTAATGCTGAGCGCTAAGCCAGGCAGCTGTTTGTACCATATTCATAAGTCTTTGTTATGACTCGGCCGGGGATTGAACCCGCGATCTCCCGCATCTGAGTCGGACGTTCTAACCTCTTAGGCCACCAGAGCAATGGAAATATAACGCATTTGAAAGTGCAATGCTTGAGTTGTTGTAGTTAAGATATAGATTTTCAGAAGCATCAGAAAGCCTTTATATAACTTGATGTCCGAAATGTGCATGAATTCCAGATTAACGTTCGCAAATTTGAGTATTTCTTTAAAGTGAAACTCTACACTTCAGTACGCGTCATTTCTTTTCTTCATCGTATATAATCTTAATGGTCATTAAATGTATGTCCTATGTCCAACGCTGAGATTGACACATAATTAATTGCCAGTTCATAGCAGAAACATCGTAAAGGGAGCTTGCTAGATTATGACAGAGAACCGTTTTGTTACTTTATTTTATAAACGACCCAGCTTGTTATGGGACTAAGAGCGCATGTGTCAAACGCACACACGTCTTTGACAATATCCCCCTGACCCATATCATTTTCCTCCATTAATTAAAGCCCAGAAACAGTGTTTTGTTATTTGTCACAAATATTTGTATATTTTTGTTCCCCTTTTAGCCTTGAAATAGTCTGAATATAACCGAAGAAATTAGTCACAAATACTCTGGAAGTATTTTCCGTTGACAGCACTTAATTATAAGGTCAAGGGGTATTGGTTGTATTACAGCAAGTTTATTAGCTTTTGAACTAACTTGATTAACCAGAGGTATTAACTCTCTGAGTGATCCAGTTTTTTGTCTAGAACAAAAGTGACACGTAACCACAAAAATCAGACGTATACTTCAATATGTCTATCATTCCCTGTATTGGATTATTCGTCACTTCATTTTCGTAGACCAATGTGGAATATTTCATCGGAGGACTTTTTAGAAATGAGGTAAAGGATTAAGTAGAATGTGCTTGGTGTGACGGAAGAGCCAATTCAATAAAAGTCTTAGGAACAATGTTAGGTAGCCTTCACCAGTAAATATTTCAAGCCGACAGAAAGGTCATCAAACGAGTCTTAGCGTGAATAGGTATATACTATTACGGACTATGTGTCAGAAAATAGTTTACTAAGTGGGCTAAAATAGATTAAATATATCTCATATATAAACCTAGGGCTAAAACAAATGTGCTTCTCATTTCACTAAAATTTAACCGTTGGGTTTTTTCTTAATATTTTTGCTGCAGATATGTAAATTTTCATACATTTTGTTACAGTAAAACGAATTTTGATTCAAACGAATTCGTGTTTGAGTGCGGCTGGGAGTTGTAACTTCTCTCTCTCTCTCTCTCTCTCTCTCTCTCATACACACACACACACACACAAACACACACACACACAACTTACGGGATGGTGAATGAAATCTAAAGTCCTAAATGTTCTATCAATTCCAAAAATATTGAATAATCTGATTGAGTGTCAAAGGTATTCCGAATGATGGTCAGTTTTGCACTGATGTATCAATAGTACAAAAGAACCACATAGATCTAATCCCAAAATGTTTTTAAATGAATTCATAGTATTTCCGATACTGCTATAAATCAAATCTTTAAAGTTAAGTGAAATAAATTGTATTTACAATTATGCAAAACTTGTTGTTTTTGCTCTATCTTGTTACTTATTTAAAGAAAATATATAGTGTACAACAGTAACAGACGTGCAATCATTACTGATCTACGTACTTCGTTATAATTGTTAACGAAGACTTTTCGTTGCTGAACACCGACTTTATTGAACAGAGCGTGTAACACCGCTGAAAATAAATTGCTCACAAGCATAAAAAAATTCTTGTTTTTTTTAATAAGAAGATTGCATGTGATTTCAACCTCTACAAATATAACGTTTATAACGGAGGTTTTCCACCGTTTTGTTTTATCCAGTAGTGAATTAACTTTCGTCATGTAACTTTAAACCCTTTTTGTAGTCACATGATATAGTTTGGCTTTGTGGAGTTCCTTCAGCCGGCTAGAATGATTTTAACAGTAATACTTGATTTTATATCATGATAATTCACTAATTACATTCCAAGAACTTTGTGTATTGGGTAATAATGGTCCCTGCTTGGAGAAATTTATTCATCTATATTTATTTCAAGAAAATGCACACCATCCTGAACATCTGCACACCAAACTAAATATTTGCACACCAACCTAAACATTTGCACACCAACTTAAACATTAGCAGCAGAGAGGGCGAACAGACCAAGATCGAAAAAGCGTCGAAAAACTAAAAATAACCCTTCCTACGAACAAAAAAAAAAAAGCGTCGACACGAATTAAACCAAAAGCGTCGACACAAATTGAAGCGAAAATAAATCTTCCAAAGATTTCTCAAATTGGTGTTACTTTACCGTCGTTGTCTTTTTTTTTTTTTTGTTGTTCGTAGAATGGTTTATTTTACCACATGGACACTGTATTGAGGTCGCGCCCTCTCTGCTGCAATCCAAATATTTTATCAAGACCCACAAGATATCTTGTTCTGGGATCATGTAAATTTATCGTTATAAATCCGTGTGCAATTTGAGCTCGTGAAAAGAAGTTTTTAAATTTAATTATATCCATGTCAAAGCTGCACAAAGTTTGATGAATATTTCTCATCGTGTGTGTGTCTACGCCATTAAAAACAACTAAAATATTACAATTATCTCTGATCACTTTCGGAATTTGTGTATACCATTGAGTAACATAGATCACATCTGTATTTGTATGTCTACCACGAGAAAATATTCTAGCTGGGTTTGCTTGTTTATCCAGCATCACATCGTCGTATACAACTAAATTATTAATAAACCCATCAAGATCATCTACGGACGGTGCTTCTTCGATATCTGTTATAAAATTAATAATATTTTCACTTTCATTAATTAATCTTGCATTTTCGTTAAAGTCTTTTAATACTTCATAACACGTCTGATCATCAACGGATGGTGCTACCAAATATAATTTATCCCATTTCAACCATCTCATTATTAAATTAAGTAATAATTGCGTCTTACCCGATCCAGATGGTCCTATGATAATAATTCTGATGGAATGGGTAACGCAGGGTGGTGTTTAACTGGCTCTCGTCGCCGAGTTGCTGAGAAATCAATTATATCCATATATTTTATATCATGAATCTATATTGTTTACGTTGTAGATCTAAAACTCCAACTACTGATTTAGTTACGGTTACAACAAAAAATAAAAAAATAGCGTATGGTGGAAAATGTTCTGTATGCGGTAGAAAGAAATTTTCGTTTTTACCTAATAAGCGCGGTGGTGATATTGCTAATTTGATGTCAAAGTTTTCAGGTACTCCATGGGCTAAATACTCAGGAGAAAAACATCTACCAGGATATAATTATTGCGGTCCTGGTACCAGACTTGATATCAGACTTGATAATCAAGATCAACCAAAACCAGGCGAGGAACCAATAAACGCTATTGATCGAGCTTGTCACGCTCATGATGTTGCACATAAAAGTAAACATCTACAAGATAGGCATATTGCAGATGTGAAATCAATTCATGCGCTAGATTCTATAAAAAATAAAAATATTAAAGAAAAATTAGTTAATGGTTAGTCAGATCTGCGATGAAAGGGAAATTATCGTTTGGGTCTGGTAATATATAATGGAATCGATTTATTATTCACCAAGAGGATACTGGAAAGGTAAAGCAGCAATTAGTAAACTTGCTGATGCAGCAGCGGTTAAACGTTCTACTGCTAAAGCGTGGTTATCCAAACAGGCAATATGGCAAATTTATCTAGCACCACCTAAGCAAATTTAGTACGCTTATTTCGATGTTAGTGTTCCTAATGAAGTTCATCAAGCTGATATTCTGTTTTTACCACATGATACTGTGCGTGGAAAAACGAACAAGTACGCGTTAACTGTTGTTGATGTTGCAAGTAGATATAAAGAGGCAGAACCACTATCAACGAAAACATCATCTGAAGTAGCCGATGCGTTTAAACGAATTGATCAACGAGGTGGTCTGCGATGGCCAAATCTATTGCAGGTTGATCCTGGCAAGGAATTTCTTGGTCCAGTATCATCGTTGATGAAACAACATAATACCAAAATACGACGAGGACATACTGCAATTCATCGTGATCAGGCAATTGTTGAACGATTTAATCGAACACTTGCTGAGCGGTTATTTGGATATCAATATGCAAAGGAATTTATTCAGGATACGAGATCTCGCGAATGGGTTGCAAGATTACCAAGCGTGATAACTGCATTAAATAACGAGATCACTCGAACGACCAACATGAAACCCATTAATGCAATTACAAAAAAAAATATACCAATACAATGACGTGATTTAACACAGCCAGTGCTAGGTAATATTACTGTCAGATATTTATACGAGCCTGATGAACTCGAAGGTGGTAAAGCGAGAGCGACTAATCCTATTTGGAGTGTTACCACACACAAAATATCCACCGTGACAAGATCCTCAGGTAGACCCGCAATCTACACATTAAATTCGGCTGCTCCTCAACGTGGATTTGTACGTGAACAATTACAAGTAATTCCCGAGGATACACAACTACCACCGCGATCACTTAACTAGCGCCTCTACGTCGATTACATTCAAGACAGGTCAACATCACATTTTCTCGTGTATGACCGCGAGTATTATCTTTTCTGTCTACGGTAAATTGTCTTAAATCATTATTCGAGTACCTCCACAGCATTATACAATTACAACTTGCGCAATGATTATTCTGCTGCTATTTTAACTCAGTAATAAATTCAACATCAAGATCAAAATCGCGTTTATTTTTTTTATCAGATTGCTTGTATCCTGTTAATTTTTTCTTATTATATCACCGTCGATGATGATGCTGGTTTTATTAACGATTTCAGAAATTATAATTCTCCGTAACTGAGATATTTTTCTAACCCTTGATACCGCTAAATAAACTAAATTTGACCACTCAATACGATCGTCTACAATCCAAACTTGTGTATCAGAAATAGTTAATCCCTGAGACGAATGGATCGTCATAGCGTATCCCAACACCCATGGTGATTTGTCAGCGCGTAATGCATCTTCGACAACACTGATATCAACAGCGACAATATCATTTAATACGAGATTTTGCTTCTCAGTCTGTCCTGAAATATCAACATTAATATTCTGTTTTCGTGTATCTGATGGTCTATAACATAACGGTACGGGCAATTCTGAGCATTTTTCTTTATGCAGCTGAAATAACTGCTGCTGTAAAGCGTCTCTGATTATTTGCCTGCTTGCTAAAAATCAAATCGTTGGGTCTCCATAATTTCAAAAAGTAGTTCACTGAGGTCTCTGAGATCACTCCGCGTATTATTTCACACTGAATTTTGTTTGATTGTAATCTGATTAATTTTTTTAACTCCTTTAAATTTGCATCAAGAGCTCTATGATCATCATCTATTTCCTCGTAATAATCAACAAAATGTTTTAACCAATCATGTGAAGATGGTCCAACAAAAGGCGGCGGCTGACCATGATCGCCACACATTATTATAGCGGTACCTTTCGTCAACAACCAATCAAGAAACATTTTTAATGTATCCAATGACACCGTACATATCTCGTCCCAAATAATTATTTTAGGCATATATTTTTCTCCCATTCGTTCAGGAGTCCATGTATCCCCGCGCCACCGAAAGAAACTATGATACGTGCACGATTGTACTTGTCGCTATTTCATCTCTCGTGCAAGTCTATGTGTGGGTGTCAGCACGATCATCACTGAATTTCTAAAAACATTAATTGCTCGAGTCGTCTTGCCGCATCCACTAGGTCCATTGAGATATACTGTCTTATATCTAGTTATTGGATCACTCACTGACGGAGCTTTCGACATTTCTGATATTTTATTACACTTACGATAAAAATCTCTCATCGGAACATCTTCTGATTCTGTATAATTGTGTAATATTTCCTTTTTTATTCTCCACGAACTCCATCGTTCATCATTACTTGTAAATTCCATAACTGACTCCAAATATTTACTCGAAATATAAAACGAATCTGTTGCGACTCTGACTGCGGTCTCAGGAAATCTATTAATCATCGATAATAAATTTGTAGAAACATAAGCCAACATAGAAGATCTTAGATGAGTATACTGTGGGGAGACATCATTTATGTAACTAACGATCGTACCCAATTTTGTTCCGTCGGATAAATAAACACTTTCTCGATTTACAAATATATCTCTCGCTGTTGTATCAGCAATTATAAAATCGTATTCGGCATCATCTAGAATTAATCGTGCGTGATGTCTTTTATGATCATATGCACCACCCTGAGTAAATTTACCTATAATTCTTCCACCGAGATCTTTTGCGGTTTTTCGTTATTTTTAAATTTAATCTCGAGAATTTTAGGAGCTTCTTTGATAATATCATCTTCGGAAACATCAGGACATTTTTCTTTAAATTCCTTAATAACTTCATCGAGACTGCTAAAATCTGGCAAGGGTAACCAAACTTCGGTCTGCGCGTGATATGATATAATCGCCTCACTGACAACCAACGATGTCAGTATCGCACAATCTAGCATATATCGTAATAAAACTATGGGCGCCCAACGTTTTTCACAAAAATGTCTGCCAAACCAAACATAACAAATCTTGTGAAGATTTTCGTTAAACTCGAATGATTCAACACAAGCAAATCCAGTCAGATCAAAATCAGGTAATGGTCCATTAATTGCCACTCGCGTCATCTCGTTTGTAGGGTGACCAAATCTTTTAAAGTACACAGAACAATCTCCGTATCCTAGAAAACTTCGCGGATAACATGCAACCATATCAACTGAAATAACATCATTGTAATTATATTTGGTATTCCATAATCCACCGTGTCCGTATTCGACGCAACTTGCGCGTACGTCCTCGAGTAAATCAAATCGTGTTGGTTTCCATAAATGTTTTTCTAGCAAAATGAGCCGCAACAGATCGAACGGCAAAACAATTAGTTAGCAATTTTTCAGTATTTTCCGTGGAGTGCTTGCACTCTAAAAACTTCTCCGCGAGATTTTTCATCTCGTCGTGGAGAGATTCTGTTCGATATATTTCACCGTTCGGTTTAACAAACTGATCAAATTCACCTTCCTCATCACTTTTAAATAACCATACCGGTACAGGATCGTTTTTGCTTATTTCGTTAATAAAATCAAACATGCCTCTCCCAGAATTATCTGATGGGTAAAATCTAACAGTTCGATCACGTGGAAATATTGTTACTGCGCTGGTCCATGCATGCACGTTATGATCAATAATATTTATTGGAGCTCCTTTCGATTTATATTTCGATTTGTATAATATATCTCTCCGGTTATCGTTGATACTGTTATTGGAAATTTTAATATTTTTCCTAGTTCAGCAACATCTTTTATTGTAGCACCGGTATCCTTAACTGAATCAGCCCACGCGTTTATTTTTTCACGTCTTAAATCAGTTAATCCGTTTCCACGCATCGCGTTTGTAAAGTGTTCTATTACTCGTTCGGCTACACAATTTAACCTTGAAAATTTCATGGGTGCCAGTTTATCAACGCTGGGTTTTTATTTATCTCATAGATTCCATAAATAACTGCTGTTACAGGGTACGATCGCTTATAATACGATTTATCAATACCAGTCAACAGACCCGGTTTGGAATTTTTACTTAATATGACAGTTTTATTATTACCAAGGACAGGATCATATTTATCACGGATAATCCAACTACCTATTTCTGTTAGTACAATAAATTTTACTCTGAAGAAATATTTTTGATTGCCCTCGTACTCAGTGATGTAGTTAATGATAGTTGCCGCTCGTTTGTCATTCATTGTAGCGTCCTTGACAGCATTGCGAATAATCTTGAACGTTGACCATACATGAGATGTACCATCTGTGTAAAATTCTCTCTTGGCGTCGTGATTTTTCAAGATCAAACTTTTATTTTTCGGATCAACCAGATCTCGTACTGGTAAGTCAGGAGATAATCTGTCGAGATTAAATTTATATTTAGAAGGCCTAGTTTGGGATAATCTTTTAAGCTCGTTCATATAATTAAAACAAGTATTTAAATAAAAATATTATATATACAATGTTTCAATGCATATGGTTGATGATCGGCTCAGTAAATCGCTGCAACAAATCCTGCAGAGGTGAATTTTGTTGGATGCACTTACAAAGTATACGGCGAGGAAGTCTAGGACCAATACCGTGTCTGCGATGTGGTATTGGAGTGCGAGGAAAAACAGGATTATGTGCAAATTGCGGTGCAAAACGATTCGGAGAACTTAAGAGATATTATGAGAAAAAAAAATAACAGTGAAAACGCTATAAAATCCGTGGAGGATTATATGTCAAGATTTCAGACAAACACTGATTTAAACAAATGATATTATTATAATGGAGCAAAATAAATTTGTCCCACATCCTGTCATAACAAACTATGAATCAAATATCGATGGTGTGATCAGAAATTGTCGATTAGAAAAACCAGTTGGTTTTGTTACTAATACTGGCTATCTAATGTTTACTGCTGGAAAGAAAAATTATCTCTGTCATCGTTTCACATACGAGTGTCACAAGGGGTTGATCAAAGAGGGTCTTGTGATCAATCACATTAACGGCCTGAAAACCGACAATAGTTTATCCAACATTCGAGTTGTTACACAGAGCGAGAACTCTGCACGGGGGGGGGGACTAGTAAATATGACAGAACAATTGTAAGAAGGGCAGTAAAGTCTACAAACATAGAAACCGGTGAAGAAATTACATTTCAGTCAATGTATTCAGCTGCGAAATACTTTGATATTAACTCTCGTGCGGTACAATTTATCGCGGAAAATATAAGAAGATCTGCTTTTTCCAGTAAATATAAACAGGGAATCACCTTTCAGTATTGTTAACTATCATCACTAGAAAGTATTATATTTATTAACTATTTTTTTAATTTATGTCACAGTATTTCCCCCATATATTACTTATTTTTTGACCCATACGAAAGGGAGATTACTTCTGTATTCGTAGATTTCTGATTTTTGATGGTCGTAATTAGTCACTTTCAACCATTTACGTCGTAATTAATTACTCGTAGAAGTATATTTATGGTTTTTTAAATATATAAACGTATTTCCCATCACACAACATAGCGGAGTTATTTTTAGATCTGTTACGAGAAATCAAGGTAAATTACAATCTGTTTGGAACCGCTGTCATTGATCCGCAAGGTAGTTGTATATAGGCAGAACACGCTGCATTTACAATCTGCTTAGAAACCGTTGTTATGGTACAAATGGATCTGTAGGTTTGTATTTGCAGTCTGTTACGAAAAACACACTGTTATAATACAGCTATATTCAGAAACCGCTGTTATAATACAGATATATTCAGAAACCGTTGTTTTAACGTAGAAACAGTTATTTAAATGTTGAAATCATTGTTTTAGCACAGAAACCGTTGTTTTAGTGCAAATATATGTACCGTAACTATATATTAATTTCCGAAACATATGTTTGCAAGAAGGTTCGATAGCTCAGTCAGTAACGTATTGGACCAGGATCGAATCCCCATGGCTGACAACTGTCGGTGGTGCGCATAATTGCGATTTTATATTAATTGGGGGCACCGCCAAACCCCCCCCCCCCCCCGCTCAGCAGAACCCTCCCAACCACATATCACTGGTGGTTGATATATGTTTTGTATCACCCACGGGCTGATTATTGGGGGGGGTTCTGCTGAGCGTATATGTTTGTGCCGTCATTCATTCATTGTATATATTATAAATACTACGTGTTGTGCCGTCCTTCATTCATTGTATATATAATCTGAGCTCGCTAAAACACTCGATTAGGGGCTCGTCATTCATAATATATGTTGTGCCGTCCTATGTTCTGTGTATCCTCTAAACTTAGTAGAATGCGGTGGCAAGCTACAAGTTTAATGGGGTTGTGAATATGTAAATACTACGTGTTGTGTTCCATGTTGTGTATCCTCTAAACTTAGTAGAATGCGGTGGCAAGCTACAAGTTTAATGGGGATTGTCTCCACCAAACACACCCTCTTGGGCCTCTAGACCGTTGTTTGACGGGTTAGGGGCTCTCATAGGGGGTAGTGTTTCGTGTATCCTCTAAACTTAGTAGAATGCGGTGGCAAACTACATGTTTAATGGGGTTGTAAATATGTAAATACTATATGTTGTGCCGTCCTTGAAACATCCCGCCGAACTCGCTAAACACTCGATAGGGGTTCTATAGGGATAATTTTTTTTTATTTTAAAGATTTATATATTATGTAATGAACAATGAAAATATCAAAGACATTATTTCTGCTTTTAAAAAATTGGAAGAAAACGGAATTAATATACCTGATGAACTAAATCCTAAAAAAATAATATCTGATTTTGAAACGTTAGAAGAGCTTAAAAATGAAAATAAATATGTTCTATCATCTCAATATAAGTTCATAAAGCGGATTCAGGCAGCTATGTTTCAGTCACTAGCTATGGTGAGCGATGATCAAGAAAATGAATTTATTCCTCTTTCTTTTGCAGTAGAAAAGGTCAGATCGGGATTATCCAACGAGTACGAAACGAAAAAAACAATCAGTACCCGCATAAAATACTTAAGAAAAATTATGTCAGCAGGTAACGACCAAAGCAACCCTGTCTGAAATATTTTATTTCTGAAATATAAAATCTGATTAATTGGCATAATTTCCCTCATCATCCATTGTCATGTATATCACATCAGAATTAATAAACTGATTGATTTGCATAAAAAAATAAAATATTTCTGAATAATAAGAAAATATTTCAGAATAATAATAAAAAAATTTTTGTAGTATTTTTTGAAAAACTGATTGATTTTTATACTTTTGAGTAGCAATCACCCCATCAAAATTACGAATCTGATTGATTTGCATAATTTTAAGTACCAACCACCCCATCAAAATTACAAATCTGATTGATTTGCATAATTTTAAGTACCAACCACCCCATCAGAATTAATAAATTAATTAATTTACATAAATAATAAAATATTTCAGAATAATAATAAAATATTTCAGAATAATAATAAAATATTTTTTTTGTAGTATTTTTTGGAAAGCTGATTAATTTGCATAATTTTCAGTACCAACCACCCCATCAGAATTAATAAACTGGTTGATTTGCATAATTTTCAGTACCAACCACCCCATCAGAATTAATAAACTGATTGATTTGCATAATTTTCAGTACCAATCACCCCATCAAAATTACAAATCTGATTGATTTGCATAATTTTAAGTACCAACCACCCCATCAGAATTAATAAAATAATTAATTTACATAAATAATAAAATATTTCAGAATAATAATAAAATATTTCAGAATAATAATAAAATATTTTTTTGTAGTATTTTTTGGAAAACTGATTAATTTGCATAATTTTCAGTACCAACCACCCCATCAGAATTAATAAACTGGTTGATTTGCATAATTTTCAGTACCAACCACCCCATCAGAATTAATAAACTGATTGATTTGCATAATTTTCAGTACCAATCACCCCATCAAAATTACAAATCTGATTGATTTGCATAATTTTCAGTACCAATTACCCCATCAGATTGATTCATAAAAAATAAAATATTTTAGAATAATAATAAAATATTTCAGAATAATAATAAAATATTTTTTGTAGTATTTTTGGGAAAACTGATTGATTTGTATAATTTTCAGTACCAATTACCCCATCAAAATTACAAATCTGATTGATTTGCATAATTTTAAGTACCGGCCACCCCATCAGATTGATTTGCATAAATAATAAAATATTTCAGAACAATAATAAAATATTTCTGAATAGTAATAAAATATTTCAGAATAATAATAAAATATTTCTGAATAATAATAAAATATTTCAGAATAATATTTTTTTGTAATATTTTTGGGAAAACTGATTGATTTGTATAATTTTCAGTACCAATTACCCCATCAGAATTAATAAACTGATTGATTTGTATGCTTTTAAGAGCGATTACCCCATCAGAATTAATAAATTAATTGATTTGTATAATTTTAAATATCAATAACCCCATCAGAATTAATGAACTGATTGATTTGTATGCTTTTGAGAGCAATTACCCCATCAGAATTAATAAATTTATTGATTTACATAAATAATAAAAATATTTCAGAATAATAATAAAATATTTTTTGTAGTATTTTTTGAAAAACTGATTGATCTGTATACTTTTGAGTACCAATCACCCCCATCAGATTGATTTGTATAAAAAAAAATATTTCAGAATAATAATAAAATATTTTTTGGTAGTATTTTTTGGAAAACTGATTAATTTACATAATTTTGAGGACCAATTACCCTGCCAGAATTAGCAAACTGATTGATTTGTATAATTTTCAGTACCAATTACCCCATCTGATTGATTTGCATAATTTTGAGTACCAATCACCCCATCTGATTGATTTCTACCAACCACCCCATCAGATTAATTCATAAAAAATAAAATATTTCAGAATAATAATAAATTATTTCAGATTATACAAAGCTGATTAATTTGTGTAATTTACCCCATCAGTGATTAATTAACCCTTGCCTTTATTTATTTATTTAGAAATATTTTTTTTTAAAGTTGATCGAGTTTAATACAGGAGTGTGTATAATTTAGAATCTGATCTCTGTTACAAATGATCGCGATAATATGCTCTCGACGGAGCTCATCTAACTGTTCTTGTGTTAATAGGAAATCTTCGTTTCCGTGTTCATCAATAACTAAATTAACGTTAAATTGCTCTGTGTTTTGTGAAAAAGCTGTTCTGATGGCGTTTTCAAGTACTTCTTTGTCATGTATAAAAACCCTCACGTGGTGGTACATTATATAATATTTACCTGATTAATTAAGATTTCATATACAGATTTATTACAAGCTCTTCTCCACGTAGGTCAATTAAGCGATTAAGGTGGTCTGTGAGCTTAAAATGTATTCGTGTTAACACATTATTGTGACATCGCAGATACACAGGATTAGTTGGTTCTTGCACGATTAAACGTCCAGGGGGAACTTGTGGTGTAAATGTATATAAAATATATCCTTGTTGAGCCTGATTTGATTTTCCGAGATCTATTTGATAGCTACCATCAATTACGTCACAAACCAGATTGACCACAATCGTGCTGGTTATATTAACGATTCCCGGAGATACGTGTCTACCGCACCCGTGTAGATCATTATTATGTCTGAAAACAGTTGCTAGTGGGGTTATTTTTCTCCATGCATCGAGTATTTTAGGAAAATATTCATCAATAACATCATTGACAGATTTTCTTAATCTATCCGGATTATAATCAGGGAACTTAAACGTTGTAATGTCAGCTTCGGATATTTTGTACTTGGTTGCGAAAAGCCTTCTATAATTGCCCGATGATTCAAAAACTAAGTTTATGTTTCTATTATGAAAATATTCAATAGTATCAGCTATATTATTTAAAATTTCTACTCGTTTAATAATTTCTTCACGCGTAGATGTCAAATCGGACAAATATTCATTAAAGAGAATACGTAAATTAACCAGTTGTTCTTCGTGATCTGAATTTATGATATTAATGACATTATTGATATTTATATCGTAAAATGAATTATACAGGTTATTACCGCCATCAACGTTGTGTAAAAGCCAATAGTACTCACCAGTTTTATCGACACGAAATTGATCCCGTTTATCCCATACCCGTTTTTCTATGTTCCACCAAAAACTTGTATAATTCATTTTAATATCATGATGAAAACTTTTCGATGATGTAAAATCATCCCGAGTTGGTTCTGGTGTTATCGGTGTTATCTGTGGTGATATTTCAGGCCAACCTAATACGGATCTTATCGTAGACTGATAAATATCAACGATGTAATCAGGAGAATGTATTTCAATCGTCGAGGACAGCGTCGGTTCATGAACGTTAATTGACATTTTCGCTTCTTTTCCGGTTATTGATTTTATTCTACGCTGAAATTCCTCATTAATTTGTTCAATCTCATAACTACCAGTGGGTATTCCAACAACAATCCAGTCAGGAGTACCATCTGGTTTATTTTTGTCAGCAAATACAAGTGAATTATTTGCTGGTGTACCATTAAATGATTTTGATCTGATATTTGGCCAGCTGTAATATACCAGTAATTGAGCTAGTGCTATTTCCTTTGCTGGAATTACAGTAGGAAAGTTAATACTAAATTCAGGATTAGCTGAACTTACCGAAATCATCGTTATCTTTGGTGGAGTTGTGTTTGTCACGATCTGCTGGAGTAATTCTGTCATTATTAGTACTTGTATCTTTAATACCGATACCTTCGTCATATATTTTAGTCATCATTGAAAACTCGAAATCAGATATAATTCCATCACTGAGACTTGCTGATAACAACGAGGACAATTTCGAGTATGCTACCGTCGTTGTGTGTAATTTTATTATGTAATCGGATAATTTTTCATTCATGCAAGTGCATATTTTTTTTGCAATGATATTGAAAACACCTGCAATAGTTGTTGCTGCTGAAATACAAATAGTTACGGCTACTGGTGCCATCATTGTCACCGCTGATAATATAACACCTGTTTCAGCAACAACAGCGGATACTGAATAAACAATCACATCAACGATAACTAATCGTCGTCAATATTTCTTTACTTTTATCGTGTATTGTTCGACTCGATCTTGTAATGCTGACTGCCATTCACGCGCTTGATTGTACCTGTATTGTGCACCGTCCATATATTTTTATGCAGTAACCAATTGAGGTGTTTTAGCTACAAATTCCAAACACCACCAGTAAGATGTTGCGGTTAATTTCTTATCACCTGCTTCCAGAATAAAAATTTCTTCGGTTCCGCTATTTAATATAACAGATACAACCCCGGAAAACTTATCAGTTGAATGACGCCATGGATACGTTGTAAATATTTCAAATTTTGCAGCACTGAACACAGACAACCTGTACACGCCAGTGACTGTTGCGGTATATTTAATAGTTTTATTTTGCTCCGACCATGTTGCAAATCCCGATGATACCGTGTATACGATGTTGGTAATATGCCCGGGAGTTATTCCGGCTGAGATTTTAATCAACGATCTCAGGAATCCCCGCTACAATGTCTTGCTGTGTTTGCTTGATCGTGTCGATGTTCGTCTTGATATCAACAAGATTTATTTCAACGGAGTGCGGAGTGCCGAAGAATTTATCTTCGAAATCTTCCAAAAGCGCCCACGTGAACGTCATACTCGGCCCGCAGCGTGGATAATTTACCATCTACGGTGTTGTAGTTGACATCGACGTATTTTTTTGTTGCTGCGTCTTCGTCGGATGTTGGATCTCTTAACACTACTATCTTATTCCCGTTCAGGCTGAGTTCACCTGTCATTGTGTCGCCGGTGTTTCTTACACGATTAGCAACACGTTTTGCAATTTCATCTCGGATGGTTTTAAGCGACATACTTGAATCTTTGATTTTTCTGCTGTCAGTAAACACAGGGATATTATCCGTGACCGCACCGAGTTCTCGTCGAACTATATCATTCCATCTAATGTTGCTTGTTTTTAGTTTTCCGTATCGATCCTGAAAAATAACAACCTCATCTGGATCAACTCCAGCCAGGTTCATGATATCAGCAAGTTCATCTTTAGTCGCGTACTTTGACAGATCAACGTCGCCGGACATTTTTTCAACGCGTGAAGATCTTCTTCCGTAAATATCAACCATTATATTTTAAGATCTGTTTAAAACGCTTTACGCGCAACGAAGCGGTTGCTTGTATAATCATGCACGACTTTATGTGGCGGTTTGGATGATTTTGATATAGCGTTAAGTACATTAATTACTTCACGGCCGCATATTGGCGGATCTGTCATTGTTTGTGTGTGTAGCGTTGAATACCAAACTTGCGCGTGAAGTGGTGCAACATACTTGATAAATTCAACAGGTGGAGCTAATCCGTATGAATCAAAATAAACGATTCCACGTGGATCAACCGCGTATGATACCCAATGAATACCAGGTCCTGAATTCGAGTCGAGATTAATAATACCTGTTTCGAGTTTGTTCGGTTGTTTCGGTAATTGATCTCGCATAAAAACACCTCTAAAGGCTTTTATTTTTAATCGTTTAGCAGCATCAAGTAAATCAAAATTTGATGCTGGAACATCTATGGTGGAAGCCTCAGACCTCTTCCCCAACGAGATCCCGGTAATCTTAGGCCGCGTCCCTTTTTCTGTACCCATTTCCTGTTGCTTTCTTTAGAGCCATTCCAGCAGCTGTTCCAACAGCACCTAACGCGGCTGCTTTTGCTACGGCTGGAGCGGCAGCAGCTATTAACGCTGGAATAGCCGCGAGAAGTGGAAATATACCACCTGTTTTAACCATGTCCTTGATGGCGCTCGGAGAAAGATGGAATTGAACTCCCGTTTTTGATTCTAGGGCTTTATTGAAATGTTTAATCTGATTATTTGTGAACGATAATTTGTTTGGACCACCACCAATCTGATCTCGTTTTAGTGATATTTTAGTTCCGCATTTGTTGGCGGTTTTTGATTGAAGCGTTTTGACCTGACCGGGAGTCAGAGTAACATTAACATGACTATACGACATTTTTATATAAATATATTTTTCTAAATAACATGATTAAAGATTTTCCACTGGTGCATCAACGACTCTCATTCGACCACTACCACCTTCAAGTAACATCGCTTTATCACTGAGTATGACCGCGATTGCTCTATAACCAACACCACCTGTATTTAATGTTGCTTTAAGATGTATATCAACGACAGATTGTTTTGATAGATCAAGATGCTCCAGTGAAAAATAATAAATCGGATAAAAAGGTCTGAAATCATGTTGTGATATTTGCAATCCAGTATCTACATTTTGATCATGTCCCATGAATGACATCAAACGATGATATGCACGTCCTATATGATTCTGTTCATAATTTAGTTGTAAATTTTCTGTTGGTTCTTGTTGTCCGTTTATCCGTAAAGAAATATCTGTGATACCTAGTTTATCAAATATCATATGAGTACGTTCTTGATTACCTAATCGACCGTTGTTTTGAAACGCAATAAAAATATGTCGCGGTGCAGAAACACCTTGTTGTGATGC
This sequence comes from Sinohyriopsis cumingii, assembly GCA_028554795.2. NCBI lineage: Eukaryota > Metazoa > Mollusca > Bivalvia > Unionida > Unionidae > Sinohyriopsis > Sinohyriopsis cumingii. The sequence continues at coordinate 69,501,535 of CM068827.1, read as the reverse complement.
CATATGCCATGTAAACTGACCGTTAACGTTAGTTTGTATACTATCTGTGCTTGTTGTTAACCATGACAACAAGGATTTACCACCAGTGTCCATGAAAGAAATTAATTTTTGTTCTTCTGCGATTGTTGGAGTCATTACCGGCATCCACAGTAAAAGTTTTGACAATACTATTTTACCAGCATCACCAGCAGGTCTCCACAGAGCATCCTTATCATCACCCTTTCTTACAAGAACAACCGTGTGTCTAGCTCCAAAAATAACCTTTCTAACATTCCTACAAAATCCAAAAATATGCGATAGTGGAAATGTGCATGAAAAACTTCTATTGGCTCCTAGCAACATATTTGTACGCATTGCAAATCCCAGGTTGAAATTTGGGTAAATATTTTTAACCACTGGCTTCATATCAGCATCAGCGTTATCGGCATTGTTTCTTGGTCGTCCTATATCATACTGATCGCTTTCAGGGTGACCAGAATTATCTTTCACAAACATCATTGTGGGACCTGCGGATCTTGTATAATCATCAGAATATCTTGCTAATCCTATTACTGTTGTAGCAACGTCTGCATCTTTCTGAATCGATTCGATATTTTTTCCATTGATCATATACGTGGCGCTATCAAACAGTGCCATGATCCCGTTGTTGACAAAACCAACTTTTATTGCATCTGCGTAATTAGCATTAGTTGTTCTTACAATTGTACCTTCTACCTCAAGAAAAGCCTCAGCGGGTAAAAAGTATCTACTTGTGTCATGAACTTGTAGCTCAATTCTTCCACGTTGATCTGGTACTCGTGCCTCATAAGAATAAAACTGATAATCACGTACCGATTCATCCTTAAGGACTGGTGCCTCCATATCAAATGCTTCGTGGGATACGCGCTTGAACATTTTATTATAATTATTTCCGTTTAACATGTTGATTATCGCGTTCGGGAAATTCCACTTCCTGATATCAAACTTGAAATATTATTCCCTGGTTCAGCGAGTCCTTGATCTGCTAACGCTGCCAGTTTTTGATTTGCAGCTTGATTTATTATTTTACTTACGTCTGCGGGCATAATTTCAGTACTTGCCAGTTTCACTGGTGGTTGTTGTTTTCGTCGCATTAATCGTGATAGTCTATCTTTGATCGCCGAAAACGCCTTACCAGCAACATTGACAATTACTCCAGGAGCTTTATCACGAACAATATCAATAGCCTTCATCGATAATTGTTTTGCAACGGGTGTTACTTTGGGGGCTATCCTTGCAAATAATCCCTGTACAACATCACCAAGTCCATCTCCGTAAATAGCTCTTTAGAATGGTAATCGTGAGTTTACCGCTCTGACCTGTACGGATTTACGATGATTATTATGAATGATCATCTTATTTTATTTGCTATTTATTTAACAATTAGTCACTATAATCATCAACAAGTTCATCGATAAGTTCTCGGTAAACTCCGATATCCATGATACCACCTTGAAATAATCGCCGACAAATATCAGCTGCTTCATTAATTATTTCTGGTGAATTATTTCCGGCACGTTTTCCTCCTATGAGAACTTCTAACCGTGACACATCATTAATGATATTATCAGGACAAACAAAATTATTTCCCAGACCACTGCCAGTAGCTCCTTCTGTTGTCTCTGTGTCTTTCTTAGATAAAGATCTTCTTGCTCTTTTAAGATACTTCTCTTTATGTTTCGGCGAAGAAGACTGTTGTTGTTTTATTTGTTGCAGAGGTGGAGAAGACTGTTGTTGTTTTTTTTTGTTGCAGAGGTGGAGAAGACTCTTGTTGTTCTATTTGTTGTAAAGGTGGAGGAAGTTGTTACTGGGAAAGTTGTTGTTGCTCTATTTGTTTTACTTGCTCTCTATAAAGTCTTTTTACTTCTTCATCAAGATTTCTACATTCTAAATCATCATCTCTTGCTTGTCTTTTGTTTGTATATACTCGATATATCCATTTAATAAGATTATCATCATTTACTTTTTTATGACGGGGTTTTAAAATATCAGATTTTTTAAATATACTAATTAATATTTTTTCCGGTAATTCTTCTCTTTTAGTATTTCTAATATCTTCGACAAACCCTTCCTTAAATCTTGCAATTAATTCTACGTTTTCTTTTATTGGTTTGGGTTTAGGTGCAAGTTCTTTTTTTACGTCGGTGACTTCAGTACGAAGTTTTCCAATACTTTCAAGTATTTCCTCACCAACACGTGGAGGTTGAGCCGCAGCTATATCAATATGAAAATCTCGTAATATCTTCTTTGTCTGTTTAGTTCTTCTTGCTATTTTTTCAGTTTGTTCTGCTGTTTGTTTTGATACCGGAAGAAGATCTTCTTTGATGACAGTTGTAACTTTTTCAGTAGCTGCAGTGACGGGTTTAAACAGTTTTTTTAGTATCTTCTTCGTACTCAACTTGTGCTTGTTGTTGCGCTTGTAAGTGTTTTCTAAATGAGTCTCTGACAGGAAGAAATTTTTTAATTGCTTCTAGTCTCTCTCGTGCTATTCTTGCAGTATGAGATTCTGGATGTACCATTATTTTTTAATATAACAATTTTTTAATTAATATAGCAGCAGAGAGGGCGCGACCTCAATAAAGTGTCCACGTGGTAAAATAAACCATTCTACGAAAAAAACAAAAAGACAACGACGGTAAGGTAACACCAATTTGAAAAATCTTTGGAAGATTTATTTTTGCTTCAATTTGTGTCGACGCTTTTGGTTTAATTCGTGTCGACGCTTTTTTTTCTTTGTTCGTAGGAAGGGTTATTTTTAGTTTTTAGACGCTTTTTCGATCTTGGTCTGTTCGCCCTCTCTGCTGCTACATTTGTAAGTTCTCTTGAATCTCCAGCACAACTGACCTATATGAAAATATATATACTAAACATTTTAAAAGGATCATCCTAAATATTTACTTTATTTTTATTATTATTATTAATATTATTATTATTATTAGTAGTAGTAGTAGTAGTAGTAGTAGTAGTAGTAATAGTAGTAGTAGTGTTATTTCTTCTCAAAGTATAAAAATAGATTTACTACGACGTACAAAATCTATTTTTCATGCGCTAGGGAGAGAGTGAATGTAATGGTTTGTCTTGCTGCCTGGTTCCAAGTCAATATTTGAATTTATCAATAAACGTTTATTTAATCACCGTCGCTCAGTAAGCCAACGATGATATCATCTTCGCTAGCCAAGGTTCCGATAACCCTATCTACACCTTGGCATATCAAGCAGATATTTCTGAACTTCCGTTCTGTGAATTTCACTGGATGCGGCGGCAAGCCACCGCATCCAATCAAAATTAAGCTGTTCAAATTTGAACACTGTTCCTACGTAATTGAGACAAAGGGAGCACACAACTTAAATAGACTGATAAACAAGCAATATTCCAGCGTTGGTCCGTGTTTGCACATATACCTTTCACTCAAATATACCTGTAATGGCTACCCTCCGGTGCATAGTTATACTTTCGATGTTAAACTTACAAGGTATTCTTTTCAGGTCTGTTGCAACCACCGTTTTCGGCTGATGTACGTTGCACCACGCTATTGGTTAGTTTGCCTTATATACTAAGGGAGGTAACCCATGAAATCCAATAGATGTCGCTAGGACAAAGCACCAATACAGCTGTTCGATCCGCCAAGGTGTAGATATGGTTATCGGAACCTTGGCTAGCAAAGATGCGATAATGTAAGTCATTGCCACTCCTAAAATTATCATCTCTGAACCCTGAACCATTCTGTTGTGATTATGCGTTAAGGTGTGTGTTTTGGTGTTACATTGTCTTTTGGCACAGCGACACTTTAAAGGTTACAAAATTATCTTGCTGAGGCAAGAAGGGTAAAGTGCCTTGCCCAAGATCGCATTAAAGTGTCCAATACGGGTTCATCCAGGAGTCTGAATCTAATTTGTGGTATAGGAATTTTACCCAAATTTGTCAGGTCATCTTGAAAATGTTTAAATATGGCGTCCTCTGTATTTTAATTACAATGGACACTTCAACTGTCAAATAGCGTTACTGTGTCCAGGTTAAGTAATATGAAACAATAAACGTAGGAAACAATTATAAATTACGGATATGTCCATCCTGTAAATTTCAAATATCCATGCACATCATGTGTGTGTGTGTGGGTGGGTGGGTGGGTGGGTGTGTGTGTGTGTGTGTGTGTGTGTGTGAGAGAGAGAGAGAGAGAGAGAGAGAGAGAGAGAGAGAGAGAGAGATTGCAGGTCTTACACTAGTACTGTAAATGCGAATGAATGAGACCACTTCAGTTAGTACTCTACTGCATTCGAACATATATTTGATAAACATTTAATAAATCATATAAAAATAACAAACATTTAATGAAGTAAGTGAACAAAACATGATTTTTGATTGAAGTGTGAAAATAGAGAAAATTATTGGTGAAATGTGTTTCAATTTTTTCTTTTTAAATCCTGCATTCTTACATGTGAAAAATATATCCTTATAGTCTCATATCTTAAAATTCAACATTTACCATCATGTTATATAGCTCTTTGTAGTGTGTTTCTGCAGAAGTCATACTTGAATCAAGACAGCCAATCCTTTTGTGAGCTAGAACAATAAATGGAAGATGCGTTTCCTTTCAGGCATGATCTTTAAGCTAGAAAATGACTGGGATGTGTATTATTTTTCAGGCATGATCTTTAAGCTAGAAAATGAATGGGATGTGTATTACTTTTCAGTCATGATATTAGTGGTATAAGAAAATGGGGGTTCTGGCTCACCTAGCTCCCTGTCGCCATGTCTTTTCATGAACGCGTTTCAGCTATTGAAATAAGTTATCAGTTTTATATATTGATATAGGTTTCTTAACCAAGCCGCATTGAAATAAGCCTCACAACTAAGAATATATCTTATTTGTTGGACTAAGCAAAAGTGACGTTAAAATATAGAACAATAAGCAACGCTATTTCAGCAAAAAATATTTCTTAAATAGTGTAATGTGTTTCATTAAGTGAAAGTGTTATATAACATACGCATATAGGCATACCGCCATTAAATGTGAAAGATTGTCTCTGAAGCAGACTCCAAAACAGGACAATCACTTTCATTAGCTAATAGAATCATGTCCAGTAATTTGGAGAAATATAAATTAAGTCTTTCAATTCGGTTGAAATATTTTTGCGTTCATTTAAGTTTTGTAGGATCATAAACTATTCTGAGAGGTTTCATAAAAGAATTGTAAAGCCCCTTTAGTGGCCGTTGTAGACTAAACAGGCCTTATTTTTTTAAACAAAATGCATACATTTTCGTTAACACCCTTCTTGTAATTTAGGTAACTATTGCTACTTTGAAAACAGCGTTTTAACTAACTGTGTTCTTATCAATAACAACATTAATTGCTTCCTTTGCCCCTTCAAGAAAATGTTCGTCCAAAAATAATTACGCAGTGATGTAATTACATAGTTATGTCATTACAAGATTATGTAATTAAGCAGTGATGTAATTACATAGTTATGTCATTACAAGATTATGTAATTACGCAGTGATGTAATTACATAGTTATGTCATTACAAGATTATGTAATTACGCAGTGATGTAATTACACAGTTATGTCATTACAAGATTATATAATTCCACAGTTATGTAAGCGAATGCAGACAGCAAGGTAGATTTTATTTTGTTTTTTCTCACTAGACTATTCGTTATCAATAACGATGTTTATTTTATTCAAAAGCACATCAGACACTTGAAGGTTCCTTTGAAATCTAGGTGGCGTCTTTGTTTTTTCTCAAGAACATTAATTAAATATTTCCCTCAGTACAACAAAATTTATATATGCATTCAGTGACTCTTTTCTCGTCATATTGACTGAGAAAGAGGACTGATGTTTATAAAATTCTAAACATGATCAATAACCTTGATGAGTTTAATTTAATTTGCAAGCACAAAACATAATTATTGGATGCTGATTTCAGAAGCAAGTTTCCGATTCCATAGTAGACAGTTATTTCATGACCCGTAGCTTCACCAAATTACCATAAATCAATCAAATTTTGAAATGTAATTGCAAGGCGAACCTCGTATTATTAAACACTGTCATAAACGAGGCAATACATCAGGAAGAATCAATTTACAACTTATAAATTAGATTAAAAGCTAACAGAGAGCGATAGGCAAAACGACCTTGCATAACGTTCTTGGACTCGGCTATGGAAAGATAGTTGTTTCATCAAGTTGATATGATTAAATTTCGCACCATTCTGTAAACAGACAAGACCTATGACCCTTTTCAGTGCATTATGATTATAGATAACTTCATTTGTAGTCAAGTAATATATTTCAAATGACAATTAAACCAACGAAATGCACATATTCTGTAGTAAACTTACGCAAAGCTGTGAACAATGTCAAGTCCTCAACGTCTTCATAGAGTTAGATAATTATGTCACAATTATGATAAGAAAATCAGCTTCAAAGTTCTTCCATGACAAAAAATAGATAAAGATCCGGTTTCTAACAAAACAAATATTTTTCAAGCGAGTTGCATAGTTGCATATTATTCCAATTACAAAGAAAGACGTGAGGAACAATCAAGTAAGTATAATAACAACATTAAAATATGCTTTAAAAAAGTTTGTCAATATGTTCATGTGTAACAAAGATACAGCATTTTATCATGAAATTATGCAGGCGCAGAAGGACCAAGCAGTGTACCTTGTGCAGAGGGACGAAGCAGTGTACCTTGTGCAGAGATACCAATCAGTGTACCTTGTTCAAAGGGACGAAGCAGTGTACCTTGTGCAAAAGGACCAAGCAGTGTACCTTGTGAAAATCTCAAAAGGTGTACCTTCTGCAAAAGGACCAAGCAGAGTACCTTGTGAAAATCCCAAAAGGTGTACCTTGTGCAGAAGGACCAAGAAGTGTACCTTGTGCAGAAGGACCAAGAAGTGTACCTTGTGCAGAAGGACCAAGAAGTGTACCTTGTGCAGAAGGACCAATCAGTGTACATTGTGCAGATGGACCAATCAGTGTACCTTGTGCAGAAGGACCAAGAAGTGTACCTTGTGCAAATGGACCAGTCAGTGTACCTTGTGCAGAAGGACCAAGAAGTGTACCTTGTGCAGAAGGACCAAGAAGTGTACCTTGTGCAGAAGGACCAATCAGTGTACATTGTGCAGATGGACCAATCAGTGTACCTTGTGCAGAAGGGCCAGTCAGTGTACCTTGTGCAAATAGACCAAGAAGTGTACCTTGTGCAGAAGGACCAGTCAGTATACCTTGTGCAAATAGACCAAGAAGTGTACCTTGTGCAGAAGGACCAAGAAGTGTACCTTGTACAGAAGGACCAAGAAGTGTACCTTGTGCAGAAGGACCATTAAAAGTGTACCTTGTGCAGAAGGACCAAGAAGTGTACCTTGTGCAAATGGACCAAGAAGCGTACCTTGTGCAGAAGAACCAAGAAGTGTACCTTGTGCAGATGGACCAATCAGTGTAGCTTGATGTTTTAGCTTGCAGGGCCGGGTCAGTGTTGGAGAGGGTTTTCACAATTTCAAAAGGGCTCTGACTTTCCTCGAAAGGAGCCAAAGCAAACGTCTATATCTCTATTTGCTTGAAGTGTGCATAATACTCAATAAAGTTGCGCAAGAAAAAAAACGATGGACAAATTTCAAATGACAAGTCACTGTACGTTTGTGTGTGCACACAGTGTTTCTTTAGCCTTGGGCGTGAGGTCCGGAAATCCCGGACATCCCCACCCCCCATACATCACTTGCCTGCATCCAAATCGTGCTGTAAAGCACGTTGTAAATCATGTGGCTTTCATGATATTGATAATTTCATACTATTAGCACAATGTCAATTTTATCACACTATTAGCACAATGTCAATTTTATCACACTATTAGGACAATGTCAATTTTATCACACAATTAGCACAATGTCAATTTTATCACACTATTAGGACAATGTCAATTTTATCACACTATTAGCACAATGTCAATTTTATCCTACTATTAGCACAATGTCAATTTTATCATATTATTAGCACAATGTCAATTTTATCATACTATTAGCACAATGTCAATTTTATCATACTATTAGCACAATGTCAATTTTATCATACTATTAGCACAATGTCAATTTTATGATACTATTAGCACAATGTCAATTTTATCGTACTATTAGCACAATGTCAATTTTATCATACTATTAGCACAATGTCAATTTTATCATACTATTAGCGCAATGTGGGCAAAATTATTATTATAAAGGTTGTACTGTAGGCAATTAGGTAAGCCAATACACGATTAAAACGACACATAAATCACTGAGATTAAATGTTGTCAACGGTAGATATAACAGAAGAAATAAATCCTGCCGTTGAAATGAATAAACATGCACATAACATGAAAATATCATATTTTTGTGCTAAACGGATAAATAAAATATGCAGCACACAATACAGGCAAAAAAGAGGCATATTCTGAAGTAATGAATTGGCCCTTGTTTTTCTGCCTATATTTAATAGTGTGCCTCTTACAATAAGTTCGGAGTCGGGATAATTTTTTTCTTCCGAGTACCATCTTCCCCTCATTCGCCCTAACAAGCAATTGTTTGGGCCTACGCAGAGAATAAAATACCACAATCTACTGTCATTTCCAATTTATATTTTTAGCTATGCCATAAAGGTGTATATGACTAGCGATATATTCTATATCAAGTCATGCCATCTGTTTTCAGATACTGAGGCAAAGATGATCAAACATTGAATTCCAAGACAGAATCTAACTACCGTCTATGCTCCCTTATAAATCGAGTCAAACTGCAAGCACCAAGGATCCTGATCTGAACTCGTATAAAGCGCCTGTAGATCAGGATCTGTACTGTTTGTTTTACTGATTACTCCTAACAAACAACACAGGCCCAGATCTGCTGGCAGGTAATGCAACGGCAGATCTTGGTCTGTACAGTTTGCAGTTGGAATTGTCTTATAATCGAGTGCACATGGAAAATGCGCACAACGCTGGATGAATAAAATCTCTGATAATAATTAACATCTCATTTCTGTCATGAATTTGATATATTTTGCTAGATTAGAGTAGTTCAATGTTTGCATCTTCGTATGTGTATTATTAGAATTTAGCTAAGCTATACAGTGATGGATTACTTTGTTAGTCACCTTCAAGAGGTCAGTGCCTGCATATGAGTATAAACCCCTTGTAGCCAAAATATTCATTTCGGTAAATTTCTCATCCAGAATATGCGCTTTTGCAATTTATACTCCTGTCGGAGTTATTTATATTCTCGTCTTCAGTTTAATATGTATATATAACTGCTCCGGCGGCCTAGTGGTTAGAGCGTACGCCTCGTTTGAGGGAGGTCGTGGGTTCGATCCCCGGCCGAGTCATACCTGAGACTTACAAAAATGGTACTAACAGCTGCCTCGCTTGGCGTTCAGCATTAAGAGGTTAGTGTTAGGACTGGTCGGCCTGGTGTCAGGATAATGTGACTGGGTGGGACATCATGCTACATGTCTGCGGCATGTTGCCCCAGTGCTAGACATCACTGTAAACTGACACATTGCAGACATCGTAGCGATATGACTGAAAAATTGTTAAAGCTACGTTAAAAATCAAAATCACACACATACACACACACACACACATATATATGTGTGATTTGTTCAATGAAAGCGAATATGATATAAGAATCATCTTTTATTCAAACATAAAATATTTGAACTTTTAAAATTCAACACAAGTTACCAACTAAGCACGTAAGCATGCTTCCCTTAATACGGACATAACGTTTTGGAAGACTGAATGATTTGCTTCTGTTTTGGAAACAATGTATTTTAATCGACTATTGCAGATGAAAAGTGACAATATAATCGATTCCTTTATCGACCCAGTTAGAAACAATAGTCCCTCCTACATATCGCCTCATTTGAAAGAATGGAAATAATATTTCCACGTGGTGGAATTAATGGAACCCTAATGAAGTTGTTTTTGTTTAACACACACACACACACACACACACACACACACACACATTGCGTAAATTTATTTAAATTCTTTTATCGCTCAAGAATTTTGTTTTTTAAATATATGCTCAAGTAATTGAGATAAGCTTAACTTAATAGTATACTGTTCTACTTTACACAGAATATTTATTTTCATTAGCCCCCGTCCACCTACCCAAGAAAAACACATGCAACCACAAGTCTGTGCGCTTGTTTACCATGACACTTAAACATTAATGGTTTTTTAAAAATGTCGCAGTTTTAGTGCTATCAATAAGTATAACAAAACTTAAGAATTTAAACATTAGAAGTCTGTTAGAGAACTGCGTTGATGTACAATCTTTAAAAACTTAAATATTTTGAAAATTTGAATAACATATTAGGTGTAAATGCAATGCAAAAACAAAAACAAAAAAACTCCTTCAGTGTATATCAACGGCTACTGAAGAGAAACATCAGATGAGAAACTATTGATATCAATATTCTGGTGTCTACGAGGCTTTGCATTCTTCACTTTAATACTACATATGTTTTGTTGCATGTGTGATCAACACTAATTTGCAAGAACGATGGACGATTATCCAGCAAATGTTCTGTGTCATTCTTGAAAAAACACTCCACGAAACATTATTGATAATCACCAACCTTTTGATTTAGTTTGTTTAACAGTTACACAATGCTTTATAAATTCCAACAGTAACCTTCTGTCTTTATAGATTCCAGCGCCGTAATTCCGGCTTTATAGATTCCAGCACCATAATTCCGGCTTTATAGATTCCAGCAGTATCCTTCTGTCTTTATTGATTCCAGCACCATTATTCCGGATTTACCGATTCAGTCAGTATCCTTCCGGTTTTATAGATTATAGCAGTATCCTTCCGGTTTTATAGATCCCAGCGGTATTCCTCCGGCTTTTTCGATTCCAGCAGCATAGTGCCATCTTTATGGATTCAAGCAGTATCCGTCCCGCTTTATAAATTACAGCACCATAGTTCCGATGAATCTCATGGATATCCTTCAGGCCGAGACAAACAATCAATGTGTTGACCTACATTGCCATGTTCAGCTATGCCAATATATAGCAAGCATTTTATGAAGATTGTGCAATAATTTGAGAAGCACTGCGACTCTACCACTTTAATATTCTGAGTTTTCCATGTTTCATGGTATACCAATTTGTCTGGGTTTCGTAGTTACTACCAGCCTTAGATTTCTTTACCCAACAGACAGTGGTTCTTCTGTGGACACAATAACATCATTTTCTCTATTTACGACATTAAAAAAAGACAAAAATGATATAAATGAATTAAACGAATTCTAAGTGTTCTCAAACGAACTTCTGTCTTTTTGTTGGATTTTTTTTCTCACGACGAAGACAATGGTAAATGTGATTTAAAAAGCTTGTTTGGATGACGAAACGAATAAACCGATATGTTAGGCAAACACCTGCTCACAGAGACGTTTGGAGATAAGGTGATGCGATGAACAATTTAATATTAAATATAATCCACTATACCTAGTATCAAATCATGTTCTCTGCTAATTATATATATATATATATATATATATATATATATATATATATATATATATATATATATATATATATATATATATATATATATATATATATATATATATATATATATATATATATTCTCAAATATAATTTGCATAGGCGATACAACTCCCACAGGAAGATGGAATACACATTTGCTCAGCATGTCAGACAGTATTGAGCACAAAAAGGATTTATTGTAAAAGAATGGTCGAATCACATTTTAAAAAACACAAATTATTGGATTTATAATCTGCAAATAAAGCAATAAATATGACGTAAACCAAATGACTTTTCGTGTCTTTTAAAATGTTTCAATAACGCATTAATCAAATACTGTAATATTCTTCCTGATTGGCTACTACAATCAATTGATTTTGGAATGAAATTGTTTCTTCCACTTGTTTTACAGCAACGAATAAAAGACCAACTTATTCCTAATATAAAATCATTTGTTTTCTTCACGGAAAATTATATCAAAACTTTGATGCCGTAAGAAGAGCTATTACGTTGGGTCCACCCATCCACAAATTTATATACGTCTGTGAAACGTCAATTTTAAGAAGTTATTTTATTTTTGCTTACATACTCGATCAAGAATTTGACGCGGATAGGTGCCGTATATCTGAATTTTGCTTGTGTTTATTATGTGGTATAAATTCAGGAAATAAAAAAACACAGAGAGCAAGAGTTGAAAGGCACATGATTGGTTCGTTATTATGTAATGAAAGGTAAACGGAGATATGACAACACAACTCACATGTATGTGATAGCTTGTATGACCCATTTTTATGGTCAGTGATACAATGGTTGATTTTTTTTTTTGTTTCTGTTGAAAAAAAACTAAGTGTTTCAAAGTATAATGTTTAAACAGTCTTTCTTTAAGAAAACATAAGATATTTAGAGTCGGAAAAACGACGTCTTTGCAGGTAGGATAATAGTTTGGGTCCTTTCCTTCAACAACAGAAAATGACTCATTTTTTACCCAGATATGTTAACAGCTAGTTCCCCCCTATTTTGTTTTGCATAAATTGTGTTCCTTCTGTTATGACTTTATGTTTAAAGTGTGGTAATAACAAGTTTCGAGTCTATTTGACTTGATGTCCACCTCAAAGGAATCCAAGGACAGGATCCCACAAACTATATTCGTTTCGCAGATGGTTGCCACATGAAGCCAGAGTTGCAGATAAGCGGATTGATGGACAGATATGTTATCATTTATCACCTACGTGAAAAAGTGTGGATAAGATCATGCTGTGTTATAAAAAGTATTAGGTTTCGCTTAGGGTTTTAGAAATAAAGTAAAGGAATAATGGAAAATTTCTTTACATCCCAATACATATTGTCATTTCCACGTTGCTATTAGCTCAGATAAAGGACGCTATACATCGACTAAAACGAAACATATCAATTTCAAGCATGGCATCATTACAGACAAAATAAAACCAATATATACTAAGGGGTTTATACAAAATTTAAGGGGTTTATACAAAATCATAATTATTATTTGAATAGTTTATTTGTATTTGATTCGTCATGATCTTCAAATAGAACTGATATATTGGTGCCTCATTTTTGGAGATATTAACTTTTCTCGGGTAAATCTATATTCCACTGAATACAAATTCATTTAAACATATACTCTTTGATGTTTATAATCCTTCTGACATTTTGGATAAACACATTATACGGCTGTAAATTCAGGGGGAAAAGATCATGTAAAAGGCCGTCTGAATAACACATAAAAAGCTGAATTAAGAGAAGAAACAGATATTGCAAAGTCAAGAAATTGAAGGAAAGAAAGGAAACTATGATTTGACTATTGGCATTGCATGCAATAGCAAAAAGATGGCTATGTATGTATGTTATATATACATATATATTCGGTACCACAAGATGAAATATATCCGGTATTAGCGTAGGAAAAGAAAATTTTCTTATTATTATATATCAAACTTGCTCCAGATTCGAAGTTTACAAGATCAAACTCACAATTCAATCAAACATCTCCCCATCTCATTTCGTAAATTCACCCCTTTCATAGCCTGATCATATACATATACGTGACTTCCGAAAACGGTAGGATTTGATTACCTAATCTGTCGCAGTAAATTACATTTTTTGCCATTTTATCTGACCTTATCTGAAAACAGTGCAAGTCCGGTTCAGCAAAGATTCACAACGGGTTCGTTGTTTGTTGTCAAGGAAGTAACGGGAAATCACGTCAAAGAGAGACGCCAATGGCGTCTGATCAGATTTCTTTATCAAAGATTAATTCCATGTCTGAAATGCAAGGCAGTTTTTATTTGTTTGTTCTAGTTCACAGAATACTCGATTTTATTGTTGCAGGTGGAAATTTTGTAAACACAGTAAATTGTCGTATGGCATGATGGGAAATCTTCCTTTTTCGTAAGTGAAAATATTGGAATGAAACAAATATAATTATTTCCCTACTGTGTTTATATTTCACACACACACACACACACACACACACACACACACACACACACACATATATATATATATATATATATATATATATATATATATATATATATATATATATATATATATATATATATATATATATATATATATATAGATATGTCTCTGCGTGTGTCATGTATGTATAAATTTTATGTCTTATTTGTGTATGCGTGCACTTGACCTTAAATATGACTTATTTGAGTGCTACGTTTGACCAATAATGACTGACCATAATCACAGTCTTACGATATCGAAACGAAGTTACAGTATAGAGTCCTTTGTTTCCATATATAAAATAAAGTGAACTGTAAGGTAAAGATTATATCCATCTTCAAAACGAAGATGAAATTCGAAAAGTAACTAGTCTGAATTAAACGTGTTTAAACAACATTTAAATTAGAACCTATTGATGTAATTGTAAATGGCATGTCTATACATATGTTTGTATGTCTGTACAGATGTATTAATGTATAATCTATATCTCTATGTTTATATGTATATGGGACATTTTCAAAAAAACTCGAAATTTATGTCACACTCATTTTTTTTTCAAGATACACAATTAGAGCATTAAAAAAATAGTTTACAAGGTATGTTAATACATATTCTAAATAGGAGCACACAAAAAAACTATACACCTACATATCTTATTGTCTCGTGATCATGATTTATATCCTCAAAATTGACATTTTTGCATGTCACAAAAACAAATTTTAATATTTGTGATAAAACTATGTTACTTAAAACATACAATTTTTAACTTTTTATAGCTCAACTATAAACTTTAACATGATTTCTTTACTTCTTTGTCACTAACATTCAAATATTATAGTATTTTTTTTTTTTTTTCAATTTCACTTTTGTCACAGAAAAAATGTCCATTGCATAACGCATACACATTTTTTTTATTTTGCATTACCCCCCTTTATGTGTTATTTCCCCTTGTACTACTTGTCACTAACTCTACTTTCATAAAGTTAAAATGGCGGGGTGATTGAGACAACAAAAGACATTTTACAAAGAAAACATTGATAAGGTAAGTCCGATTAGTGGCATATATTTTAAACATGTCCAGTAAGTAACTCATACAAATAGCATTTGCTGCAATCTTTGGAAAACAAGAAATTATTCTAATAATTGCATTTCCTGTGCAGATGTTATTAACAGAAAATTATCATTGACCTTTAAGTAGTGACGAGTAAAAATAGAAAAGCATGTGAATATGTCCATTGCATAACAGTCCATGATATAACGCCGAATATCGTTATGCAATGGACATAGTCCGTTATGCAATTGACAAATGCCGTTAGCTGATGGACATGATTCGTTATGCAATTGACAAAACATGCAACAATGAAATAAAAACATTCAGCAAAATAATACACTACCCTCACAAACATTTTTAAAGTGTTTGCGAATTAAACCAGTTTTTATTGCATTTATTCAAAGCCCTTCAAGGTTCATGTAGACTCACAGCATCATACAAAACGTCCTCGTGATGAAGTGGACAAAAATATATTGCTTATTTTAGTATGGCAGTAAAGTGGCACATCATTTATCTAAGAATGTGGTAGATTTTATATTGAAAAAAACAACGATAAAATAGTCTGTGCATTAGTTAAAAATCTGACTAATTCCTGTAACAAGACATGACAAAAAAGTGAATTTAAGGCTATATTTGGCGACATGTCCATTTGAAAAATATCTTCTTTTTATTATCCACAGATAAACCTAAAATATCATGGTTTTGACAACAAAAGAAAGACAAAGGAGGTTTCGTGAAAGATTAAAACAAGATCCAGAAAGATATGAAGAATTTAAACAGAAAATGAGACAACGGTATCATGACCAGAAAGCAGCTGGCAAAATTACCTTAATTGACACCAAATCCGAAAGAAATAAAAGAAGTCAGAGAAAATATTGGAGACAACAGAAGAGGAAACAGAGATCAAGACAGAAAGACTTGGAAAAAGAACTTACACCGCCATCTTCGCCATCTACACCCGCAAGTAAAGATCAAGAACCTCCAGCACCGTCAAGACCACAACCATCTAGACAAAAGGAACAAAGTAAACGTGAAAGAAAAAGAAAGGATGCAAAGTGCTACAGAGACAAGAACTCCCTACAAATGAAACTTGATAGTGCCAACAAAAAGCTGGCTATGTACAGGAAGAGAATACAAAGAATGAAAGATGCACTAAGTAAGGATTCACCAAAAACTAAAACAAAGAAATTACTGAGACATCTGGCAGGCAACAACTCATCGATCAATAAAGTAAGAAGGTCCCTAGAGTTTCACTATGCTTTAATCAAACAACTTAGACTTAAATACAAGTTAAAAGAGAATAAGAAAAAGGTTAGTCATGCTGTAATTGGTAGTGTGATTCGAAAATATAAAGCCCTAAGCTATATTCGATCAGAAATTGGAATAAGGAATCCATCAAAAGATGACAGGAAGAAGAAGAAAGGAACTAAAATCAAGCGTCTGCGTGTTGATGTTCAGCAGTTTTTTGAAAGAGATGACAATTCCCGAATTACAACAGGAGTTCGTCAAACTGTAACTAAACTCAAGGATAAAAGGCAGAAACGTTTATTGCTAGATACGATTGAGAATCTTTATGAAAAGTATCGAAGGGAAGCTAAGGAAGCCATAAGTTTTACCACATTTTGGCGTCTCAAACCATTTTGGGTGAAACAAAAGACAGAAAAAGAGAGGGAGACATGTCTGTGTAAGACTTGCGAAAATCTTACTTTTATGGCCACTGCCCTGTACAAACACAAGGCAATAAAAACATTTAATATTGAAGTCCTAGTAACACAAGTGGTTTGCAATCCTAATAACAAAGACTGCATGTTTGGGAATTGTAGTAGTTGCAAGGAAAAACAAGTAGAAACAAACATCGAAGATTTCAACACTGAGATCAGTTGGAATCAGTGGAAAACAGAGAAGGAAAAGAGAACATTTAAAAACGGAGAAATAAAAGAAGTAACTGTCACGAAAAAAACCCAGGAAAATGGATCACTTGGACATCTTATGGACAGATTTCACGATGACCTATGGATAAAAGGAAGAAAGCACCTTTTCATTGTTAAAAACCAAATGAATCACTACAGAAAACTTAAGGAATCACTAGGCCCAAATGAATGTCTTCTCCACGTGGATTTTGCAGAGAATTATGTAGGAAAGATGGAAAAAGAGATTCAAAGTGTTCACTTTGGAGCTTCACAGAATCAAATAACACTACACACAGGTTATTATATCACTGGAACAATGAACAAGCTTCAATCTTTTTGTGGAATTTCAGATAGCCTCCAACATGATCCATATTCTATTTGGGCTCACTTGAATCCAGTGTTGAGTGAAATTAGAGAGAAATATCCAGAGGTAGACACTGTACACTTTTACAGTGATGGTCCAACGACACAATATAAGCAGAAGTTGAACTTTCACATTCTTAGTAATGAAATTTTTAGTTACGGCTTTACACAAGCTCAATGGAATTTTCATGCTGCAGGGCATGGCAAAGGGATACCAGACGGAATAGGGGCAGCTCTTAAGAGATCTGCAGATCAGAAAGTAAAACATGGAGCAGATATTCTTAATGCTGACAGCTTCTTAAAAGAAATGAAGACTACAAACACTTTGATACAGGTGTATCTTGTCAGAGATGTTGATATTCACAGTATGGAGGCAAAATACAAGAACCCACTGTTAACAGTTCCAGGGACAACAAAACTCCATCAGATTTTTATTGATAAACCAGATGTTATCAAATATAGAGATGTTAGTTGTGTATGTTATAAACAATGTTGCAAGGACCATCAACTTCAAACGTTCTCATTGTTACCAGGTACAAAAGCAGAAGAATCAAAAAGGGTGTTCAGCAAAGGCAAAAGTGAAACAAATCAGAAACAAGATAACAGCTTCAAGGATATACCGATTACAGATGAGAAAAAGAAACAGACTACCTTGAACGGTCGAACGAATGAGGATCTACAGGAAGTCAGAAGAAAAGAAGGAACATTTAGAAGAATTCTAAAGTCATTACAGGCTAGAGACACATTCATTAATCTGAAAAAGCAATGTGCCATAATAAAAAATCAGATTGGGTATACACATGGAACACCAAGGTCTTATCATAACTTTCAAGCTGAGCCTATTTCACAATCAATTCTACCAAACAACATTTCTGTTAATGGTGACACGGCAGTGAAGGTCAAAGCAGACGGAGATTGTCTTCCTGCGTGTGGAAGTGTTTTTGCATATGGGAACGACTTACATGTATTTGAGATGAGAACACGAATAGTAGCAGAACTGACATTAAATGAGGAATACTATCTAAATGAAACTAATCTTATCAAAGGCGAGGTAGCAAACACTGAAAAGGTTGGATCACTGATAAAAGCATATGCAATGTATTCCGAAGAATACATGCATGATGGGAAACTAACATCAGATAAAATCAGAGATATTTATGAAAGAGAAGTTCTGAAGATAACTAAAGAAAAAGTTTACATGGGAATCTGGCAAATCCATGCCCTTTCATCGGTTCTAGGAATGTCACTTCGATCTATTTACCCTGAACTTGGAAATCCAGTAGTTAGACGACATTTGAATAGAACAGTTGAACCAAGAATTAATGAGAAAAGGTCATGTGTTGGACAAATTTTTTGGACAACTACTAGATCAGACATGCAAAATCAAAACTGGATACCGAACCATTTTGTCCCCATTTTACCAGAAACCTGCAACACCAGTGTCAATGAGATTGAGAAAAAAACAGAAAGAAACACTAATGCAGAAATCAAAGAACTATATCATAAATTTTGCGAACAAACCAAATCTACTGAAGTGAGTATAGATGGTTACCTAGGAAAGTATGTTTTAATAACATACAATGACCAGTATTATCCTGGATTGGTTAATGACATTGATTTTGAATCTCAAATGGTGTTTATCGAATGTATGGTCAGAATTGGATCCAAAAACGAAAACTGCTTTTTCTGGCCAAAGAAAATTCACGACAAGAACTGGTATGAACTTGATGAGATTAGATGCATGATTTCTGAACCAGAACCTATTGAGGGTACAAACCACTTTGCGGTAAAACAGTCTGAGTGGGAAGATGCTAAAAGACCCTAAACCTGCACTTACATTTTAACTGTGTATCAAGATGTAAAGATGAAAAGAAACACTGTTTGAATTTGTATTTCTGTGTAGTTAAGATTTTTGACGTGATAAAATTAGGGTAAAATGTTAGTGTAGTTTGATAAAAGTTAGTTATGATAGTTAAAATTTGCATATTTTAAATTTTGTTTCAATGGTCATCAAGTAAGATACTTAGAGACTTTTGCCTTTATATTAATTGACCATACCAATATGTTTTTTTAGTAAATATGTTTCTTCTGTTTTGACTTTTTAATTTAAAGTTTATATTAATTCTTGACAGGATATTGTCAACTGCATAACGAGAGTGTCAATTGTATAACGGTAATGTCAATTGCATAACATGCTTAATATAACATTTTTTGCAAATTCTAACACCATTCAATGCTTGTTATCTAATTATTTAATGTTGTTTTCATCATGTGTATAACATCAATCTCTTCAAATGGGGATTGTTTATTTGTTGTTCATGTAAAATAATTTTTTTCGATTGTTTTTTAAACATTTTTTAACAATAACTACATGTTTCAACAATATAATAAGTTAGTTGAAAAAATGGAGGATAAAATAGGTGGGATATGTTTGTAATCGTATAACACATTATTTGGTTTATGGTTTTGATTACTATATTAACTCAGAAAAAAAATATAAAGATTTTTGTTATCGTTATGCAATTGACATTTTTTGTAACCTGTATTTGAATATTTTGAAAAAAAATATATTTACTGTTTGAGTTAAGGTTGCATATTTTTTATTAGTGGTATTTGATGTTGGTTTGTTTGATTGAAAAAAATAAAAAGTCTTTATCAAATAATTTATTTTTGTCCACGGCCTAGTCTGAAATTTCGCGTTTTTTTGAAAATGGCCCATATGCACTTCCGTAGATAAGAGATTTTTAGGCAAATTACGCACACAGATAATACAGATGCGGTTATACTTTCTCGGATAATTAGAATAGACATTTTGGAAATTATCAACAGACAGGTCTCACGAAGACCAATAATAAACTGCAAAGATGTTAATTTTTAAGGCCCCGATCGCTTACTGACTGTTATATTCAAAGATATAACTGAATTTTCACTCGAGCGGATATATCATGGAATTAACGCACAGATACTGAATTCCGCCTCATACGTGGCATCATGGTACAGATGTTACCATTTTAGTCACAATGGCTGAATTTTAAATACAATTTCCATCGTAGCAATGACCAATCAGATTTAAATTGCCTACTTTACAAAATACATAACTATGTGACGTAAAGTTTATAACCAGAATCCAAATATTATTATTATTATTAAATCAATCCATTGAAAACTATAAAATGACCTTTCACATGCTTTCTATCTGTACCTTAAAGCATTACAAAGAATTGCATGCATTTAGTATATTTTGGACGGCAAAGTTGTATATGACTATTGATATAAAAGGGATAATCCTAAATATATAAGACATATCGACGTAATGAATAGCTATTTTCTTAATTAGATTCAAGCAATGAGTATTAATTGCCAGCCGAATGGTCCTATTCACGGAATAAATTAATATTTCTTTGCTATCACGTGTTTTTTGTTTTTTGTTTTTTTTGTATCTAAAATATAATACTCTTAACAATCTGATGATTTTTCCATTTATTGAACAATTGCGAATTGTGAGTCATGTACTTATACTATCTGCTAGCCACTAATTGTCATGACAACTATTTTAAAGAGATGCGGTGTATCTACTAGCATCCATGGCAACATACGGTCGTCATAGCAATTGAATAAATAGTTAGTATATATCAAGGCATATCAGATAGTGAGAAGAAAAAAAACAATTCTTTCCTCGTATAAGCGATATTAATATATCAAAAAATATTCATAAATTCTATTTACAAAACTAAATATATATGTACGCTACTTTAAAAAAGACTAGATCAGTTAGCTGTTAGAATGTTTTCAAACTTCCTCAATTAAAACTTTTTCTGCGTTATTTTATCGGTAAATACATGTTACATAGGATAGATCTGCTTGTAAGAGAGGCAGCGTGGTGAAGCAGTAAAGATCATGTATATAGATCAAAAGAACTGTAGTTTGAACTTTTGGCAGATGAAGAAGCGAATTATATATAAAGGAGCTGAACAATTATGTCTTTCCGGATTCCTTTATGTGCTTACACATATTCATGGTTTTCGCTCATAAGATGATTGGGTTTCGGGCACACATGAAGAGCATGGTGACGTGCATGTCCACATTAGACAATGAATTATTTCCGGACTCGTAGGACTTTTGACGTAATAAATGATTATATATATGTATACAATAAGCGAAGACCTTCAACGACTTAAACTTTGAACTCTCTCTCTTTCTCCTTCTCTTTCTCTCTTTGTATCTCTCACACATACACACACAGACACACACTCACGCACATACAATAAAATCAATCTGGTGCAATGCTGTATTGTATTGAATTCAACAGTTTCTATAGATGTGGTACATATACTTTGTATGGGATGCATGGGGGGAAGGGGGTTACAAGTATAAACCGATTTAATCTATCTAGTTTGAAAAACAGAAAAGAATAAAAGCAACAAGACAATAAACATATTCAGAAGTCATCTACTAAATTAGATATTAACTGCACTGTCACCCATATTAACTGGGTAAAATGAAAGATCATACAAAAGCAAAGAAAACAACTAAGCAATCAAAAAGAAGTAATAGAGAACAGAAATGGAGGAAGACATCGGAAAGGTTATATTTTTTGTACACCATAATGGATTTTAAGGACAGGCAGCAAACCTGAAAACGAACACGATGGAGCAACAAACTCTTATATCCGGGCTATTATGAAAAGTTTAATTTTCAGAGATACGCTGTACATGTGAGAATCTCTTATAAAATCCATATTCGTATAGCCGTGTGGTGTACAGGTTAAAAGGCAAACACTATGATGGACTCGGGTCACACTTATCACTTCCAGTTCAGTACGAATGAGGTCTCAGTCTACTTTTTGAGCATTTTACCTCTCTCGCTTTGATGGTGATACAAGAGTTAGATTTAATAGTTCTTTATATTGATTTCAAGGTTATTGTTTATTTGCTAAAATCTATGCATTGTGGCCTGGTTGTATTTGTGTGTATCGGTGTCAGTGTACAATGAGTGAGGCATTTATGCTGAACGGACATGAAATTTGTGATCTATTGCACGTTGCTTTATTTACAGTCTAGCATGTCAAGGAAACACCGGATAGCCTATGACAAGAACTTCACCGTGAATTTATCTTTGAATGCATTTTAGAGTAACATATGTTTATAGGTAAAATAATTGTGACTCGAGTCCTTATGTAGCAGTAGACTGTAGTGGTTAAAAGGAAGACACTAGAACATGCTCCAGAATCTTACATGCGTAAAATTGAAGAGGATTTAAGAGTAGATGCAAGTCTATATTTTGGCAGATATAATATGAGATTGTATTCTGGAAAAGCTATATGAGATTTCTAGAAACGTTAGTTAGGGAATCTATTTACAATCAGTTGGTCTGACATTTAACATTTATGGGAATACACAACATATCAATAAACACATATTGACTTGACAAACTGTCCAGATACAAGATTAGCAAGTACATTTGACAGACTTGTGGCAAATGAAAGCCGTTTAACAAGACTGGAAGGGGCCTTAGTAACTGCTCTAAATCACAATAACATTTAAGTGCTAATAGAGAAACAAATAAAGATGGAATAAATAAAGATGGATCTTTTACACAAGGTATAATTTGTAGAGTGGTAAGGACGATTAGATCGATTTATATTTAACCCTTCCTTTGCTTACAGGAGAACTAACAATACTAATACAAAATTGGTTACTGGGAAAATCAATGTAGAAAGAAGATGAGAAATGCAATTTACTGGAGGATGGTGAAGGACTTATAATTTCTAACTTTTATTTCGCTGCTTGACTATTAATTCCTTATATTTTTCTTCTTCTTATTTATCTTTATAATTTTAGAACTTTGTTTATGGTCGGCACTTAATATTGAGTAATGTGCTGATGTATCGTTAAACCCTATACATACATACATGCATACATACATACATAGCTACCTACCTACCTACCTACCTACATAGATACATACATAGATACATACATATACACACACAGATACATACATACATACATACATACATACATACATACATACATACATACATACATACATAACTTCCTGCCAGTGCATTACATAGAGATAACAGAGGAGGACGATACATCACTCAGTACACATGAAGTCATTACAATAAATCGGTTAAAATATTATAGTGAGAAGTATCGATCGTGTTCGTAAAACAGTTTATACTAAGGAACATGACCTAACATATACAATAGACACGTGGCCTAATAGATACAATATATACAAGGCTTAATAGATACAAAAGATGATCGGCCTAATATATACGATAGGTACAAATCCTGATAGATACAATAGGTACAAGACCTAATATATACAATAGGTTCAAGACCTAATAAATACCAGAGACAGGTGTCCTAATAAATACAATAAGTACACGACCTAATAGATACAATAGGAACAAGACCTAATATATACAATAAACACGATACGTAATAGATACAATGCCTAATAGATACAAGCTTAGTGAAAATAAAAGCCATTAGTACTAAGAAGGATACAAATTCTTTGTCATTATTTGGTTTAGAGGAGTTGAACACTCCAAAAATTGCGTTTAAACAAACTTACGATAAATTAGCCAAGGACTTAGAAGCCATTTGATTATAAAAACAAAGAACCATTTTTGAGAGAGCAAACTCTGTAGAGAATAACCAAAAAGTTAACAAACAAACAAGGAAATTTAATACAAAGTGTGTGTTTAGGGTTTAATAAGAATATAAAAACACAATATAAGTTTATAAAGCTGTTTAAACAACCAGTCGATATCTGGAGGATCATAACGAGTACGAGTTTTTAAGTGTAGGGACTTTATTTACATTTGGTGGCAAGATTACTGCTCTTTATTCTGCAAGCGTAATATGTTACGGAATCTTACAAATGATCTGAGAACGTAGACGGATAAAAATTCTCAAGGTTACGATACTTGCTGTGTAACTGGATGATGTGTGGTTAGAAAAAGAAGATACCAGTTAGAGGTGTGCATTGCTCAGAAGGAACACATCACTTATGGGGACGGGTTGGACTGGCAGTCTTCTTCAAATCAATTGATATGGAACATAGAGTGAAGGAAATACAATAATGTAGAGCGTTCGAATTTAAACATATCTGAATTATATATCGATTACAATGACGAAGAAGCGGTACACAAGACGCATGTACCTGAACAGATTAGAGTGACATCTGTACAATTTATCACAAAAACCTAAATAAAAATAAAGTAGTTAACATATGGAGGTATTTATACTGTAAACGTAATAAAATAAGTAATGTAACGATGTAAAAACCGGTGCAAATGAATTTATTAATTACGAGAGAATGGAGCATTTATCTTGACCTATTTATTTCAAAAAGGAGATGGAAATAAACACATAAAAAGATAGAGCAAAGACATTTCAAAGATAATTAATGCTAAGAAATGTTTTAATATATGGTTACAATTGGTGAATATGGTGTACTCATTTTGTAGATATTACTGCATCATCTGTTTAGCAGAAATTATTAACACCTGAGAAAAGGTCCAATTGATCCTAAAAAGGTCCATGCTTTGCTCTTATATTAAAAAAAAATCATATTTTTTCACCTCCTCATGCCTTTCGATTAGACTTCCAAGATTAAATTATTTTCATTAATCAAAACTTTTTGGAGCTTTCATAGGCATGCATGTATGTTCTTGTACCACTATTTGTATAATATACTATATACATTTTCTTAGTGTCAAATATGCAGAACACATGTTATGGTTTCGAATGATTTTTTTCACTCTTGCATTTACATTTTTTAATTGATCATATTCGTTTATTTAATAATTTCTCTCTTTAATGTTTTAATTTGTTTACCGTATTAAAAACGGTTCAGTCTATTTTTGTTAAAGGATAAGGATAAGGTGAAAAGTGAAAGACCTTTCGTTTCACCTCAGACGGTTTCTTAGAACAAACAGAATGAATTGTTTTATTAGATATGATGTTGATGGCAAATAGTTAAAATATAATAGACCGATGGTCACGCCTTTTATTGTCATCCATCGTCCTGCTGTCATATTGAAGGTATTCCATCGATCAGCAGCAACTTTTGAACTGAATTTAATAACATTTAACTGAATATAATCAATAAACAGTGTAATGTTCTGTGTTCGTCCCGCTCTCTCTCTCTCTCTCTCTCTCTCTCTCTCATCCCACAAATATATAAAAGTGTAAATTGGAGTAATATGATATTGCCAAGACCAATCTCTTCTGCATGGGAATCATCAACTTGTGAATGTTTCTGATACCGGAGATTATCTCCCATCGCTAATTCTCTTTAAAGTGCATTTTATAGTAGTACGGACCTAAATGACTTTAGGAAATAGGTCTGCCTCTAAACGATGACTGGTACTCTTTGTCTTGAAGATGCCTTTCCGGTATTTCAAGAGATCCCGGTTCACGTCCCAAATCCAGACTTCCAATGAATCACGAAGATGTACATTCTCATGGTCTGGGCTCCTTTTTCCATCTTCAACAACCAACACTAGACATTACCTATGTTACATCCAGTCCTCGTTATTGTGTTTACTTTCTGTTGTTTATAGATGAATATCTTGACGTTTTTCCACCACAACATCCCTTACCGCATATATTTTTTTTTCTTCAAATGAATTTAACAGTTCTTCATTGCATATGGGAGAAATATCGAACATGCCAACAAGTCACGATAGTATTTTTCGACAGAATATTCCTTCTAAAGAAAGAATTTAATCATGAAATTTTGAGATATTGAAAGTGTCCATCGTCGAAGTGTAATGTGTTGAATTTTGAGTAAGTATTGAACGTTAAATTCGAACACATTGTACATTAAAATGTTATTACAGTCAAGCCAGCAAGGTTTTATGTGAAGGGTCACTTGACAGAGGGAGAAGCCAGTATCTACGGCTAATTTAGAATTGACCCGGTTATCGCAAAGCTGTCCTGAAACAGTAAACATTAAGATGCTGACCATACCCGCTTAATTGGAACGACATGTCGAGATGCCATTTAACAAAAGAAAGCTGGTATGTGTCGTGTTTCTAGTTTCTTGGCTGTCAAAATCTGACGGAAGAAATAATTATATTTGGGAAAACAAATTAGGAACGACTGATTACGATTGGTCAGTTTAACTTATGGCGTACACCCTGGAAGAAATGTTGAATTTAAAGTATCGACTTTAGGCGAATTCCCTCAGTCCAAGATTTTCATGCAAGAGGAGCAAGACTCATCCTACTCCGGGAAAAACTAAAGAGTTGTTCTTTTCTCGTTAAGACAAGTAAGGGGACCAGGTGGCTGTCTTGTAGGCACAGACAGACCTTTAGTGCTAGGACGCACGTTTTTTGGAAGGAACAGCACTAAGGTACGCAATTTGAATATTTCGAGCAATTTTCTATTTTGTTTGTTTGTTTTATGCAAATGTGTTTGATATGCATAGGATCCATAATATGCATCGTTTATTCGATTTCATGGAAATCTGTTGATATGCAATTTATTTCTTTAATTTTATAGTTACTAGTTCATTGATAGAAGTACTGATTGCATACGATCCAAATTTTCAGATGTGTAGTATTTCATCGAGTTATACGAATTAATTTCCTTTGTCTGTTAGAACGATACTGATTATCGTGAGTTAACGATAATTGCATATTTATATCTGATTTTTTTTAAAATGCTTAAATACTTTTGTAGGTTAGGAATTGCAGTGAGCTAGAAGTTAGCGAGCCTTATGCAACAGTAATTGATATCATGTATCTTATTGAGTGGAACTGACTAGGTTGATGTCTAAGGAGTCATGTGGTAGCGTATGCAGAGAGATAGGGGAATGTTTGTTTATATGCACTGCTCATGTGTTAATGGATGGTCAGTTGCTGTGAAGCGAGGGTGATGACCTATCAAATTAGGTTAGACTTTGATGTACATTACAGTGGTCGTTTGTAACTAGAGATAACGATTGTACCTTACTCAAAATACAGTCTACATTTGTATGGTCCATTAACAGTTAAAGTCATCTTGTGTCAGACGTTATGCTATTTGGATAGCCAGTTTATGCTTTCTGCTTAACGAAAGTGAGAGAATTTTATATACATATAGAAGGTGATACAAATAAAGGCTGAGTGGTAATCTTGTCATTCAGAGAATCAGCTCTCTGGAACAGTTTGAGACAGTCCGAAAGACGGAAGTCCGGATAAAAGATGAAGCGGTTAGGATAGAAGGATCAAGAAAGATTAAACGTATACAGGTGAATGTGGGAAGACGTGATATACACGAAGACAAAGAGAGTAAGAGACGCTCGGTGATGCAAATCAGGCATGGACATTGTGCTCTTTTTACAACTCTCGTTATCATGATCAAATGAGTC